>JAWDJD010000015.1:16455000-16832500 GCA_035047305.1 Bradypodion pumilum
TGCCACTTTGTGACGGAGACACAACCAGGGACAAAGCCGGACTATGATGCAAACGGTGTGAGAATTGGGGTGGGGTGGGGGTGCCGCTTTGCAGACTTTTCCACAGTCATGTGGCGGCGAACACATAACCCTGGGCAAAGCCATGTTTTAATTAATTGATACCTAAGCAACTGCGGTGGCTCAAGTGGTTAAGATGCTGAACTCGACGACTGGAAGGTCGGAGTTCGATTCCCGAGTACTGCGCGATGGAGTGAGCTCCCGTCATCTGTCCCAGTTCCTGCCAACCTAGCAGTTAGAAAGCAAGACATTGCAAAGGAGATAAACAGGGAGCACTTCGGTGGGAAGGTGAACAGCATTCCTATGGTGTCCAGGCATGCCTGCCACGTGTCCACGGAAACGTCTGCCGATGCAGACAGCGCTGGCTCTTGGGCTATAAACAGAGATGAGCACTGAACTAGAGTCGGATACGGCTGGCTTTCGATCAAGGGCGACCGTGACCTTGACCTTAAGCCTGTGCCTCCTGCAGGTGAGGCCAGGCCAGGGTCGGACCCGTGCGAGGAAAAGATGGCCCCTGCCCTCGTACCTCTGGATCAGAGCGGCAGACTCATTCTCCCGTTTCCGTCTCTTCCTCTCCGCGTAGCCCCTGAACGCCCTGGGAAACCAGTTCAAGGCATTAAAACCACACCGGAACGGCTTTCTGAAACTGGGAAATGAGATGGCGGCGGGGGTGGTGGTGGTGGAAAGAAACACAGGACGGGGAGCAAAAGGAGGTGGAAAAACTCCCAGGCGGGAGGGAACGTGGTGGACGGACCACTAGAGGAGGGGAAGAGACGAAAGCCACGGAAACGAGCCACAGGCAAGCTGGGGAAGAGTCCAGGAGAGCATGGGCACATTGTGGTCTCTGTAAGCCGCCCTGGGTCGGCGTATGCTGAGTGGGTGGCACATCAATCGAATAAATCAAATCAAAACAGATGCTGGTTTGTTAGTGATGCTCCAGTCGGCATGATGAGGAAGAGGAAGGGAAAGACCCAGAGATGTGGCAAAGGATTTTCATAAGAGCAAGGCAGTGGCTATGCTTTGCACCTAAAGAAACTGCACACTCTCGGAAACAAGAAGAGCTTTGCATAACCTCCTCTGCCGTGGCCAAAGCAGACAGAGATGGAAGGAGCAGAGACGGAAACCATAGATCTCATAGTGAGGAGCGTCCCAGGATGCTCTCGGAGCGAGCCAACCGGGGTCTCCTTTACGTAAGAAAAAGTCGAACCACCACATGTCAGGGAGATCACGGTTGAGCCATAAAAACAGGGGTTGGACTAGATGACTCCAATTGTTCCAACCGCCGCATGGTTTAAATGCAAGGATTCTCAACCTGCGGTCCGTGGGCCAGATGCAGCCCTCAGCGCCATTTCATGTGGCCCATTGCCACCTCCACCACACCCGGAAGTGCCATGTGGTGGAGGAAGGGCAAAATGGCCGTCCGGCCCTCGGAGCTGACCGAGAGAGCATGACTCGGGCCCCCGGTTTTGGAAAGGTTGGGAACCCCTGAACTAAAGGCAACATCTCACATACACTGCCTTTGTTTCCCCCCACCTAGTAGGACGAAAAGGGGTAGAAACGGGGGGGGGGGGGGTTATTATTCCCTGGCTGACTTCGATCCGGGCACTTGCAAAACAAGCCCTGAAGAAAGAAGGCAGAAGCAAAATGGACAAGGGAGAAATGAAAGGCATCGGAAGTGGGAGTCGCAGCATCTCTGGCTAATGAGGCGCATCAACAAGCCTTTGGACCCTTTGACACATATTCCATACCTGTCAAGTTTCGGGAAATTGAACCCCCGTATTTTACACTCTTTCCCGCCGTCATCCCGTATTAGTTAGACTGCAATTAGGCTGGTGTTAGGCTGGATAAGCATAGCTGTTCAGTTTCCCGTTTTGGCCGGGAAATTTCCCAAAGCTTGACAGGTATGCACATATTCACGTAGGGACTTTGACACCAGGGGAATATCGGAGTGTATCCAAAGATGCCGGCAAACAAGTATAAAGGGACGGAGAAATTGTGACGGCGGCGGCAGCGACTCTACTTACGAGATGCTGAAGGTGCCAAGAGAAAAGCCAGCGAAGCCAAAAGCAAATGGAAAGAGAGGAGACATGTGAACAAAGAAACTCCGTCCAGGTTAATTTATTTCTCTGCACTACTAAACTATTTTGAATTTTAAAAAACCAGACACTACAATTTTGCAAACTCTGTCCAGTGAAACCTTCTTACGCATTGGAACACATTTAAAAGTTCAGGAGCAAACCTTGCAGTTTGTATCTTGGTAGAAAGTTGTTTTTACAGGAGGCAGCATAAACCCGACAGGCAGGACTGCACATGTCCAACAAACTTTAACACAAGGGGTTTCAGCCACATCAAAACTAACACTGCATCACACACACACACAAATAAATATTGTCTGCTACTTAGTCTAATAATCATACCTGTCAACCCGTGGCTCCAGAAAAAACGGGACCTGCGCAGATCACTTGTGCACAGGTCTCTTTCCACGCATGCGTGGAAGCACTACGCCGCTTGCGCAACCCCTACGCAGGCGGCGTAGCGCTTCCATGCATGTGTGGAAGGGTTTTACACTTGTGTAGAACCCTTCCACGCATGCGTGGAAAGCGTTTCCCCACGCTGCCAAATTACGGGCTTTTGGCGGGGCGGGTTATGACGTCAATCGGCATCAAATTCCATGGTAATCCCGGCCAAATCGGGATGGTTGACAGGTATGCTAATAATCCATGTGTCCTATACTAAATCAGGTGCACTGAATCCAAATCTGAAGTCCGATTCTGCCTAGGCCCGTGATGGCGAAGCTTGACACTCCACAAATGGGTTTACTGCGATTCATCCGGCCCACGCGACCCCCCGTCCATATTAAGCTTTTTTTTTAATTTAAAAAAACCTTACGCTTGCATAGTTGTTGT
Source organism: Bradypodion pumilum (assembly GCA_035047305.1). Lineage (NCBI taxonomy): Eukaryota > Metazoa > Chordata > Lepidosauria > Squamata > Chamaeleonidae > Bradypodion > Bradypodion pumilum. The sequence goes on from JAWDJD010000015.1 coordinate 16,457,964, forward strand.
GGCTGTTTGGAAAGTGAAGAGGTTTTCTTTGGGAAACCAGGTTCTGATGGGGACTTCATCTAGAAAAAAATAAAACAAAATCATGTTTATAGTGCATGAGAAAGGGTTCCTTCCCTACTTTGGCCATGTAAATGGAACTTGTTCGGTCTACTTTGCCAAGTACAGTACAGAGGAACCTCGGTTAACATAATGCGTTCTCCAGAACGTTTCTTACAGCGAAAATTACTTTAACCGAAATTCCCATAGGAATGCAATGAATACAATTCCTCATAGGAATGCATTGAAAACCAAAATGCTTTAACCGAAACGCAGTCTCCCATAGGAATGCATTGAAAACCAATTATTCCATTTCTGGGGGTCGGGGGTCCAAAAACCGAGCCACCATTTTCTATGGATTTCCTTTTGTTATGTGATGTTTATGTTAACTCAGCTGTTTGTTAACCGAGGGTCCACTGTACAGAGTGAGATGCAGTCTCATTAGTTTTTCAAAAAGTAACTGCAAATGTTTTAGTTACCCATGAATGCTGAGTACCGGTAAGTATTTATTTATTTATTCTAATTTGTATTGCCGCCCAAGTAGTAATTCACTACTTTTCAAAAAACTGTAAACAGAAAAAAAATGTAATAATTAAATAAATGCATACAGAGAGAAGGAAGGTCAATATGTAACTTGAAATAATTTTAAAAAGTAACTTATCCAGCTCTGGAGATCAGAAAAGGACAGGCAATTCACTTGTACCTGTGGTTCTTTCAAGTGGTCACCTAAGGATGGTTAAGAAGCCCACCTTCTTAGCTGGAAGGCTGGCAAGTCAGCAGTTCGAGACCTGGGTACTGCATGATGGCTTGAGTGCCCATCTCTGCCCCAGCTCTTGGGGACATGAAAGGAGCCTCATTCGGGCATTGTCCCCTAAGTGAAGTTTCTCCAGCAAAAATCCTTTGAACCCAGATTAATTTCTGACACAAAATTATTATTATTTCCTAAGGGTTCACACATATTTTAGAGAAACGGGGGAGAATTTATAGATTATGCATTAGAGCAGGGGTGGCTAACCTATGGCAGGCGTGCCAGAGGTGGCACTCGGGGCCACATGAAATGGCACCATGTGCCGGATCTGCCCTGTGGACCTAACGTTGGGAATCCCTGGCCTATAATGTTCCACGGAGAAGACCAGTCTGTATTTCTGTACAGGTACTTAGGTTGGCAGAAGCTGGGACAGATGACGGGTGCTCACTCCATCGTGTGGCACCCCATGAAAAACGATGGCCAACTGGCAGTCTTCTAAACACTTGTAAATACATACGATAATGTTAAAAATCTAGCCAACTCAGAAGATTTTTACAGTCTACACCCACCTGAGACACGGTCAATGCTATACATTCGCTCCAGCTTCTTCCGCCGCCAGCTATTCTCTCCAGTCTGCTGATGCTGGTGGTGGTGGTGATGGTGGTGGTGATGATGGTGATGATGATGATCATCAGGCTCGGTGGCCAGCTGGTCACAGGCGGGGCAATCCTTGGAGCCCTGGCGGCTTCTTGCCCAGCTTTCTTTGCAATGGCGGCTGATGTTGTGGGAGCTACTGCCATTTTTTAGTGGATGTCCCTCCAAGCTCGGCTGCTCCTCCTCCTCCTCACCTCTTCCTCCTCCATCCTCCTCCGGCTCTGCCCCTTTGATGACCACCAACTCCATGCTCTCACTCTGATGCTGGGACAGCATTGGCCTCTCGCCGGAGATAGTGTAGACGCGGGGCTTGGGGCCCTCGCCCGTCAGCTTCTCGCCGTGCTCCTCAGAGAAGCTCCTTTCGAACTTGCCGTCAGAAATTAGTGACAGCCGGCGCTTGTTCTGGGTCGCCTGGTGCATCTCCGGGGAGTCCTCTTGCCCCACATAAGAGTCCGCCAGCAGGTGATCTGTAATCAGGGCAAGTGGAGATTTCAGGAAACAAATTGGACTACTTTGCAGGACCATTGTTGTGAAAATCAAGCAGAGAAAAGGGAAAATGCAGCCATTTCTAGAGTTCACTGGGAGCATGACAGACAGAAATGGAACTAACACTAAGGGTTGCCCACAAGTAATAAATACTCATTACTCCCTCGCCGAGCATTACAAATGAATTACTTTAAACTTTATTTTTAAAATTAAAATAGCATTATTAATGGGTTTTGGAAATATGCATTTAGAATGTGTATGGCCTGCTCAGCTGTCCGAGGGGGCCTGGTCTGGCCTGCAGTGTAAAAAGGTTGGGAACCCCTGGATACCAAGCATACCTTTGCAACTATTTATTTATATATCAGCGATAGGATTGCTTCTACTCCTTCTCGTCACTTTGAGAATTTTCTTTCCTATATGGCTTATAAATAAAATAAACCTACAGCTTTCAGAAACATAAAAAATAAAGCCAAGCTCTTCAGGTGTTCTGATTTTATTCTGACGTTCAGCGCCTTCTGCCATCTTCCCACCATAATTGCAACACACATAATTATGGAAGTTTCAGAGGCGCCGACTTCTATTTAAATCAAAAACTCGCAGATGGTCAGATTTCCCACCCTTACCTGAGCCATTCTTGCCTTCGGGATGGTTCTGGGAGAGGTAGTCCCCGAAGGCCCGCGCCGCCCTTTGCGTAGTAGCCAGACGTAGAGAAGGCACAGAATGGCAAGCAGGAAAAAAAAGAGAGGATAAGTTAGCAAAACAAAGCAGTAGAATCAGGCCAAAAGGACACCTTTTTGGGGGGGTGGGGATTTTAATTTAGGAAAATAAGAAATACTGTCGTGACATTATTATGAGTGTGTCTCTCTCTTCCCACAGTTGCTTCTAAATAAAAAACAGAACACAGAGAAATCTATTTGTGATTCTGTGGCAGCTGTTTTTTAAAACTTTTCTAGTGTTATGGAAAGGGACTGAGGTGGCTTAGTGCAGGGGTTCCCAACCTTAGGTCCATGGGCCAGATCCGGCCCATGCCACCCTTTCATGTGCCCCCCTCCTTCCAAGGGCATTTAAGAAACAAAATGTCTGCCCCTTTGAAGTTGTTGGCACAAAATGACCACCTCCATCATGCAGGCAGTGCAAAATGGCCATCCGGCCCTTGAAGATGACTGAGAGAGCGTGACCCAATGGCCCTCAGGTTGAAAAAGTTGGGAACCCATGGGTCAGTGGTTAAGATGCTGAACTTGACTACTGGACAGCTGATCGGGCCAGCCACATAGGGTTCCTCCCACCCAGAAGTGGAAGGGAAATGTGTGCCGTGCAGGTGCATTTAGCAGCCTTCTGTGCATGCATGGGGTGCATTTTGCTTCTGGGAGTGGCAAGGGTGTCGGGGGCCGGATAAATTGGTATCAGGGGCCAGGTCTGGCCTGCGGGCCTTAGGCTACGAATGCCTGATCTAACGAAAACTAAAAAGCTTCTCAAGCAGGGATCACAACAGAGCAATGTTCGGCACATTCATCTTGTAGACACATTCACGTATATTGACTTATTCCTTTTTTAAAACCTTCGTCAAAGATTCCAAGGCAGTGTATAAACATGTGAACAAATCTATTCACACCCCCATATAAAGAATGCAATGTAGTAAAAGCAAGTGAAGACGGCAGACAAGGGTGAGCAGGAAGATCTAATAAAAAATCATGAGTGCAATCAATGAAGGGAACAGACGAATAAAAACGGCACGTACAGCACACAGGGTGCGGAAAACAAAACAAAACAAAACATCTTGGAAATGCAAGGAATATTTCCTTTAGGCATGGCCAGACACATAGGAAGGTGTGAAGACTTGAGGCAGCTTTCTTTATTGCGCCTCGCAACAATATCAGGACTTAACAGCATGAAAGACCGCAGAACTGGGCGCTTTGAAAGTAGAAAAAGCACAACAATGTAGCTCAGGGGTGGCCAAACTACGGCCCGCAGGCCAGATCCAGCTCCCGACGCCAAATCATCCGGCCCACGAAGCCCTCGTTGCTCCCGGAGGCAAAACGCACCCGGGCTTCAGCGAGCAACGAGGGCTTCGTGGGCCAGATGAATTGGCGTTGGGGGCCGGCCCCCTGAACCACATGACCGGCCCACAGCCCAAAACATTTGGGCACCCCGATGTAGGTTCTTAGAAATGACAAGACAGTAAAAGGTAGTGGTTAACATTTTGGACAGGTAAAGGTAAAGGTCGGCCTTGCTCGAAAGCCAGTCGTATCCGACTCTAGGGTGCAGTGCTCATCTGTTTCAAAGCCAAAGAGCCAGCGCTGTCTGCTGCTGCAGACGTTTCCGTGGTCATGTGGCAGGCATGACTAGACACTGAAGCGCACGGAGCGCTGTTACCTTCCCACCAAAGTGGTCCCTATTTATCTACTTGCAATTTCTTGCTTTCGAACTGCTAGGTTGGCAGGAGCTGGGACAAAGACGGGAGCTCATTCTGTCCTGCAGTACATTCTGGACAAGCCGTTTTAAATCCCCAGGGCGCTCACACACACACATTCCTCTTAAGACTATTCTACCTCGCGGGGTTGGCGTACCGATGGAAATGTGCAAGGCAGCCCGAGAGCCACGACAGGATAAAAGAGAATTAAATTTAACAGGGATCTGTCCTAATTTCTACAATTAATGAGGGGAAACCCAAACGCACAGTTACAAGATGAAGCTCAACAAATACTATGGGTAAGAAGGATCTTGGAACACTGTTATACATCACATGCCGAATGTAAGGCAACAGTGCCATGTGGCTGCAAAACAATGGAAAAAAGGGCAAATTTAGGTTGCATTGACAGAAGTAGCATCTCAGAAACCCACAAGGTCCCAGGAGTCCCCCCTCTATTCGGCACCAGTAGATCACATCAATTACACTGCAGCACAAATAAATAAATAAATAAATTGTCTGCTACTTGATCTAATCCATGTGCCCTATTTCATTCATTTCATTACATTTATTAGATCAGCGGTTCGATTCCCGAGTACTGCAGGACGGAATGAGCTCCCGTCTTTGTCCCAGCTCCTGCCAACCTAGCAGTTCGAAAGCAAGAAATTGCAAGTAGATAAATAGGGACCACTTCGGTGAGAAGGTAAACAGCGTTCTGTGCGCTCCGGTGTCTAGTCATGCCTGCCACATGACCATGGAAATGTCTGCAGCAGCAGACAGCGCTGGTATTTCGGCTTTGAAACAGAGGTGAGCACTGCACCCTAGAGTCGGATACGACTGGCTTTCGAGCAAGGGGAACCTTTAACCTTATTAGATTTATATCCCGCCCTACTCAACAAAAAATGTGACTCAGGGCGGCTTACAGTAGAGAATATACAACACAATTCTAAATTACAAAGTGACATGTTAATATCAATCGCAGTGACAACGCAGAGATACAAAATATACAGAAATACAAAAAATAAAATAAAATCCAGTTACAATTAATTCCAGAGTTCCATATTATCACGATGCAAAAATATCAATGTTGCAGCAACAAGCACCACAAAAGCCAAAAACGGAAACTTCATCGGCAAAGTCCCACAGCCCTCACATGAGAAAGGTGCGGCAGCCACAAAACAAGAGTCAAAAGTCACCCTTCCTCCTGCCCGAAGGGAAAGGGTGAGAAGGGCACGGCGGCACAGCTACCACATCCAGCCTCTGGTGACCACTAAATCAAGCGCACTGAATCCAGATCTGAAGCCTGGGTCTCCCTAGGACCATCAGGATTGCAAGTTAATTGCACATCTAGATGCGACTGCCCGGTTTATTAACACAGCTGCGCCTACTCAGCTTTAGTTCAAAACAGCTGTACTATCTAATCAGATGGTTACACTCTAGAAAGAAGCCCTTCATCCATCTCGCCTTTTTCTGACACCAGCTCACTGACTTGCCCAGACATGCCTGGCCGCTGCTGGAACATGCATGCCACCAGGGGACGTGATTCAACCAAGGAGCCGGCAGGCATAGTGGTAGCACCAACTGTTAGAATGTGCCCATGTAAGAATACACTACCCAATTAGTGACCATTTGAACAGCGCAACTACTGTATAATTAAAAATCTGTACGTAATAGGCAAATTCTGAGTTCAGATTGGGAATCAGCGCATGTCCGAGTCAGACATATAACCCTGGACTCAAGTTACAGGAAGCCAGATGTAGGCTGACTATGAGGAAGAACGTCTTAAATGTTTGAGCAGTATGACAGCGGAACCCATGCTCCTCAGGAGGTGGTAGTGAGCACTTCAATGCTGGAGGCATCCAAGAGGAAACTGGGCCACCCTTTGTCAGGTATTGTAATTCCACTTGGATCCCTGCACAGAGTAGGACTCTCTGGCCTCCTCGCTCTTTTCGGCTCAATTGTTCTAGGTTGCGCTGAGTTTTCACGGCAGGCGCTGCCCACATCAACGCATCTTTACCTCCCCAAGGGCTTGAAACCTGCATTTTCCTTTTTCTTTTTTAATAAGTGAAGCTGACATTTTCAGGGCAATTGCAAACCCTTCCTCGTCCTTCAGCTTCTCAGGTCAGGATGAACTCCAGCAAGGATCAGAGCAGAGACATGTGCGCGACTCTGAGACTCACCATAGTCCCGGCAGTATCACTGTTCTTGTGTTACTCACTTTGCACATCAGAAAGGCAAAGAGAGAGGCAGGCAGTTTTTGGCTGAGGGCTTCAACACACCTGATCCTGATGCTATCTAGGGTATCACAACCACCACCACCACCCCCTCATGTGCACCTCCAAGCATGACAAAGAAAAGATGTCAGAGCCCCGGGAGCGCCTTCAGTCTTCAAGGACATGCTTTTGTTCTGTCTTTTTTTTTTTTGGCTGGCTTTGCTGCAGAAGGGAACAGGGCTAGTCCTTCAAGGGCTATCAGTGCGCGCGGGACCCATGGAAAAAGGCATTTACTATTTCCAGCTGGAAAATTCCAACGGCCGGAGTGTGCATCTTTGTTAAACTGTGGTCGGGAACAAGGGACGGGTGGCGCAAGGCACCACTCATTTTAAAAGCTGCTTTCCCAGTGATCAGTTCTCTTTCTCGGTGGTGCATGGGATGAGAAGGAAGGAAGATGTATGTATGTAAGTATGTTCTTTCATGTCTAGGTCAGACTTTAAACTGCCAGAACGAGATGGAGGGATGGATGGAAGAGGAAGAAAAAAGAGAGAGATGGAAGGAAGGAAGGAAGGAAGGAGTTGTCATGGGTGGTGGTGGTGGTGGTGGTGGAATACTTTGCGTCCCCCTTTCAAGACCCTTGCAGACTACTTGTCTAAGAATCCTTCAAACAAGATGGTCATTGGCAAGCCGGTCCATAGAAAGGAATCTATCCAAACTTGGGCCCTATGGCTTGGGTGGGTATAAGGAGCCCAATTGCGTCTGTGTTTGAGCATCTTGAGACGGCCCCATCCCAGGCAAGGACATGTCTATCCCACATGGAGGTCTGAACCTGAATTTTTGAGCAAGACATTTGAACACATCACCACTGAGTTAATCCTACCCTGATCGGGTCAGGAGACGAGTCAGTTAATAAAGGAGATGGAGTTAACCCACACACACTCACACACCCTTCAGGGAGATTGGAAATAAGGGGAGGCACCCAAAGTGATGGCAAAGACGGGGCTCATCGGTTCCAACCATCTATGGGAGATGCTCTCCGTTGCTGCCCTGCTATTGGGCACTTGGCCCCCTTTCCTCTCCTTGAAACCTACCCCAAAAGGACAATAGCTCCGTCAGCCCTTGTTTTGCCCCATGGAAAACCCAAAGCATTGAACAAGAATCAGAGATTGGAAACGCTTTGGCCGGGCCACAACGTCTAGGTCAGTGGTGGAGAACCTGTTGGCACTCCAGGTGTTCTTGCACTCCAATTCCCAGAAGCCCAAGTCAGCACTCCTGCTGAAAAGGGCTTCTGGGAACTGAAGTCCAAAAACACCTGGAGCGCTAAGGTTGGCCATCACTGATCTACAGACATGCGGGTGGGTTTTGTGGGAGTTGGGGATGTGTAGCCTGCAGCGGCTTAGTGGTTAAGACGCTGAACTTGCCCACTGGAAGGTCGGCAGGACGCGACCCGAGTGCTGCACGACAGAGTGAGCGCCCGTCTCTGTCCCAGCTCCTGCCAACCTAGCAGTTCAAAAGCAAGAAATTGCGAGTAGATAAATAGGGAACACTTCGGTGGGAAGGTACACAGAGCTCTGTGCATGTCTAGTCCTGCCTGCCACATGTCCACGGAAACATCTGCAGACACATATTTCTGGACCTGTATTGGTTTAAAGCAAACTGCCTGAGAATCATTTGCTGCTGAAGTTAAGTCTCTCCCCCCCCCCCCCCCCGCCTTAGGTTATAGGAAGGAGCCTCCAGCGGAGCGAAAGGGTGATGCCGCTATTCCAACCATAAGTCCGTGCCACGTCTCTTGCTCTTCTCCATCTGGTTGGCACACTTCCACCCAAGCCATTAAGGGGGCTAAAAGGCATCCTAAGAAGAGCTGCCTGGGGAATCGTCACGTTGGCCCTTTGAATCCTCCACCACCTCTGACCCATGCTAAGGAAGCGCATCTTAAAGGAAGGCGGAGGAGATCTTATATTAACCTCTGGAAAGACAGGGATCCAGGAATAGGCACAAGCAGCCCAGGAAGGTACGGGCTGCAAAGACCTTGAACAACAGAGGCGACATTTCTTTAGCCACATCGAACATTGAGTTGCTAGACCGTGCCGCCAGCACATCTGTGGGACTCCAGAAAGGGTTAGGCTGCTAAATCACTGCATTCGCTGCATCAGCGATTCTTGCTGATGAGTTGAGATCAACATTGGGAAGGACAACCTCCAGATGAATGCTGATCATCATCAGACTTCCAATTAAGGCTGTGCCAAGGATTCTGTCCAAGCCCTTGACCTGCCCAGGAATGTAAAGGACCGTTTTCCATCCGCTCCCTGATCGCTACCCAAAGAAATTCTACATTTACCTTTGGCCCTGTAGATCAGCAGTTCCCAACCTAAGGCAAGTGGTCCAAATCTGGCCCACAGCGTCATTTCATGTGCCCCCCACCCCACCCCACCCCTCCAAGGGCATTCGAGCCGGGGCTGTCTGCTCTTCCTCCATGCATCGAAGCAAATACAGCAGAAAGGTCCTGACTCGGAAAGGAAAAGGGAAGCGCCATCAACCCTTGGCAGAAGGTCCTTTTCCAAGCAGCTCCTTTGACAAAGACAGAAGAACATGTTGTTCCTTGGCTAAGGAAGAGCAAAGCGACTGCTTGCTTCTCCCCAGGACGGTTCACAACTGCGCAAACAACCTCACCAACCCCAGACACCCACTTTGGTGCATTCACAGAGCTCAGAGTTGACCAAAGCGGCCAACTGAGTAGCCATGGGGCTCCTTGGGTATTTGCTAAGAGAAGGGGACATGGGGAGGGGGTGTCCCCCCCCCCACGCACCCTGGGCAACTGGCCAAGTGCTTCGCACCTCTCGTCAGCTGCTATTTTAACTCGGCACAAAGCGCCAGACATCCGTGGAATGGCAGAGGGAGAAAGGGGCGCCAGCAACAGCACAGACCTCACTGCATGCACTTTGGGGGCCAAGTGGGGAGACGCAGCAGGGGACCAGGTTGAGGGGAAAGTTGGAAAGAGGGGGTTGGGGGAGAAGAACAAGCCATTGAGTTGATGGCTTGACTAGGGCGAATCCTCCAGGCGATCTGGAGGAACTCTGGAGAGGGACCCCCCCCTTCCATCTACCTGCCCTCCCCCAAAGTCCCATCCTGTGTTCACCAACTCCTTCCTGGAACCCATCGTGGGAGGATTTGAAGACCCTAAAACTGTACTCTCTAAAGAGGCTTTCAAGAACATGCTCCCTATGGCTGAGGAAGGCGTGTATAACTGGACCTTGCCGCCCTCCATACCATCAATTCTTATTTTGTGTGTATATTTCTTGTTTGAGTTATTGTACATAGTCCAGAGTGGGAAAATAGCCTAGATGGGACGGCATAGCGCAGTGACGGCCAACCTTGGGCACTCCAGCTGTTCTTGGACTTCAATTCCCAGGTGCTCAAGTCAGGACTCCTGCTGAGAAGGGCTTCTGGGAACTGAAGTTCAAGAATATCTGGAGTGCCAAGGTTGGCCACCAATGGTATAGCCATTTAAACAAAGAAACCAATAAATCCCAAAATGAGAGACTCAGAGGCAACTCAAGCCTCTCCCCCCCCCCAATTCCCAACCCACCTGTCAATCCTAGATCTTCTTCTTCCTCCTCCTCCGTGTTGGGGCCAGACGTGAAACTGCCCAAATGAAGCCACCTTTGGGTGAGTTCATTCTGCAGTTCCTTTCGCCTGACCTAGTGTGAGAAAGATGAGCCGGCAACACAAAGGTGGCCGTTGTTGTTACCAGGGCGCACCTGGTGGGGGTGGTCCAAAGATGCTACAATTTCCGAGGGAGGCGGCGCTGTGCGTGTGTGTGTGTGTGTGTGTGTGTGTGCGCGTGTGTGTGCCCCGCCAGCCCTAGATGGACGGTACAGTACAGAGTGTACAGTGCGAATAAAATACAAAATATAATAGAGTCCAGTCAGGCCTCAGGGGTGCCACAATTATCCGCCCCCAACCCCCCCCCCCCTCTCTCTCTCTCTCCCCGTACAGGTTGGTCCCACGCCCGCCCGGCCGGCCGCTTGCGCTGCTCCCTCCCTCCCTCCCTCGCCTCTCCTGCACACACACACACACACACACACACACACACGCCCCTCTCCTTTGGCCCACTCGCCCCCTCCCCTTTTCCTTCACACCCCCTCCCCCGATCAGCCCCCCCCCCCAAGCCGGGTTTCCACCACTTGCTGCGCCTTTCCCTCGGGCATGCGTTTTTACGCGCCGCCTGCGCTCCTCCGGCTCCCCCCCCTGCCTTGCCTGCCCCCCCCCGCGCGCCCCGATCAAAGCAAGGGGGCTCCCTCCCCTCCCCCTCCCCTCCCCTCCCCCTCCCCTCACCTGACTTTGGCCGCCACCGACGCCACCACGGCCTCGTGTCGGAGCGAGCGGCGCTTGGAGACGGCCGTGCCCATCCTCGATCGCCCGCTCGCCTCCTCCGCTCCGGCCCGCCGGGCGCCCACTCCTCCTCAGCCGCCGCCCAAGCCCACCCTGCCCATCCTGCCCAGGCGAAGCGAGGCGAAGCGAGGCGAAGCGGCCGCCGCCGCCGCTGCTGCTCCTCCTGCCGCCGCCGCCGCCGCCGCCGCCGCTCTGGCTGAAGACCCACCACCGGCACCCGCCGCCGCCGCGGGCGGGGGAGGGAGGGAGGGAGCGAGCGGGGAGGAGGAGGAGGAGCTTCTGAGCCGCCCCGCCCCCTCCTTGGCCGCCCCCTTGGCCGCGCCGCGTCTCGGCGGCGGCGGCTGCCCCCGCTGCCCACCCACCCCCCCGGACCGAGGCGCCCCCGTCCTCCGGCAGCGCACCGGCAGAGGAGGAGCGCCAGGCGTCGGAGGAGGGAGGGCGGGCGCGCTGAGGCTGCATCTCTAGGGGGGGAGGGAGGGAGGGAGGGGGGCAGGCGGGGGGGGACCCCCACCCCACCCCACCCCACCCCACCCCCCACGGCGTGGCTTCCAGGGGCCACCACCCACCCACCGACCGCACCGGGGCATGCATCCTTGGGAGAAGGAGAGTGCCCCTGGGCACGTGCAGAGCTCGGGGAGGGGAGGGAGCTCGCTCGTTCCCGGCCGGCCAGAGCTGCGGGCAGGCTCCCCATGCTGGGGGCTGCGAGCGAGGAGGGTCCGGGCGGGGTGGGGGGTGTTCGGCCAACCAAGGGAGCCCCCCCCTCCCTCCCTCCCTCTCTCTCCCTCTCTCTGTGTGTGTGAGAAGGTGGAGCGAAGAAGGGCCCTGGCCTTCTCCTGGGAGTCGCATCCCTCCCTCCATCCACCCACCCTGGCGAAGCCTCCTCCTTTCTCCCTTGGGCTGCCAAAACACTGAAGGCGCTCTCTTGGCTTTGGCGTGGCCCAAAACCTCGGGCTGCCCAGAAAGAGCCGTTTCCTCCCGGGCAGGTCTTTTGTAAAGCCAAGGGCTCTGGACAGCCACCAAAGTGGTCCCTATGGATCCCCTTGCAATTTCTTCCTTTCAAACTGCTACATGGGCCAGAGGCAGGACAGAGACACGGTCACAGAACCTCACTCCATCATGCAACACTCGGGGCCCAAACTGGTGACCCGCTGACCTTCCAGTCATCAAGTTTGGCGTCTTAACCACTAAACCACCGTGGCCCTACAACATGGAAGCCCAGCAGGTATCACTGGTAACTCATCCCTAGCCTAGACATCTTTCTGAAAAACAAGACAAAGCTCTAGCCCTGCAAAGGCTGCCATTTAAGGTACGGTACCTTGAACAGAAGAAGCCAGAAAGAGGCCGGAAGGAAGGAAGGAAGGAAGGAAGGAAGGAAAGGGGCTCCGGGATCAGACGCCAGCGTTGTCATGCCTTAAAAAATGCAAAAAACAGAGACAGTCACCAATTTTATCCTACAGTATTTGCATAATTTATGCCAGTCAATCTGCTGATCTCTTTCTTGGTTACCTGCTGGGTGTTTCCAGGTGAATCTGGAACACACCATTTCAAATACTGTACCGGGATTTTGTTGTTCCCGCAAGGGGACAATGGCAATAAAGATCTATCTATCTATCTATCTATCTATCTATCTATCTATCTATCTATCTATCTATCTATCTATGTTCACAGGCGGCACAGACAGCGCCTTCCATTGGTCACCCTTCCCACCATCTCCCATCTCTTCTCACGCCAAGGCTCTTTCTTTCCACAACAACGGGGAAAGTCACAAGAGCTGCACAATGTCTTTTCACCGTAAATGCTGCAAGGCCCTCGAATCTCTGGAGCATCTTAGGCTGTGGAATCAACAGCAGAGCCTCTCGACTCACGAGGAAGCTCTCTAGTTTGCATTCTCCAAACAGCAGCTTTCCCACGAGCTCTCAACCTTTTTAAGCCATCGGGGGCCATTGGGTCACACGCTCCCTCAGAAAGCTTTGGGGGCCGGATGGCCCACAGACCTTAGGTTGCAGGCCGGATCTGGCCCACTGGCCTTAGGTTGGGAGCTCATGATTTAGATGGCCACTCCCCCGACTTAAAAAGGAACAAAAAGAGAAAAGAAAAAAGGCAAGGAACCCTGCAAAAGGAATCCAGCCCTTCCACGGGAAGTGACCCTCTCTGCGCAGCCTTCCTTACCTGGGCCTTCCCCATCCAGAGGCTTCAGGATGGGGAAAGGGAGGTTTTGCTGAGCTTTGGAAATGCTGGCTTTAATTACCAGCCACATCACGAATCCAACCCATGGAATTATTCGACAGAGAGACTGGGATGGGCTCTTGACTCCAGTGCTGTTTTGATGGGTCTCCTCAAGGATGTGGTGGAGATAATTGTAAAGTTTAATGACTGTAGCAAAGAATAATAATAATAATAATAATAATAATAATAATAATAATAATAATAATAATAATAATAATAATAATAATAATAATAATAATAATAATAATAATAATAATAATAATAATAATAATAATAATAATAATAATAATAATAATAACCCTGCATGAGGGAAAGAGCACTAAAGGTCAAAACATGGTTAAGAAAAGAAAAAAGAAAACAAGGGATATATTGTATGCTAAGAAGACATATTGGATTATTAGAAATTACAAGGAGTAGATTGTCAGATAAATTACTGATGGATGGATGGATGGATGGATAGATATAGATAGATAGATAGACAGATGGATGGACAGATGGAGAGATAGAGATAGAGATAGATAGATGGATGGACGGATAGACAGGCAGACAGACAGACAGAGATAGAGATAGATGGACGGATGGACAGATAGATGGATGGATGGATAGATAGATAGACGGATGGACAGACAGATAGATGGATGGATGGATAGATAGACAGATGGATGGATGGATGGATGGATAGCTAGATATAGTCAGACAGAGATAGATAGACGGACGGAGGGACGGAGGGAGGGATGGATGGATGGATAGATGGATAGATAGATAGATAGAATACATGAATAGATAGATAGATAGATAGATAGATGGATAGATAGAATACATGAATAGATAGATAGATGGATGGATGGATAGATAGATAGATAGATAGATAGATAGATAGATGGATGGATGGATGGATGGATGGATGGATGGATGGATGGATGGATGGATGGATGGATAGATGGATAGATGGATAGATGGATAGATGGATAGATGGATAGATGGATAGATGGATAGATAGATAGATAGATAGATAGATAGATAGATAGATAGATAGATAGATAGATAGATAGATAGATGGATGGATGGATGGATGGATGGATGGATGGATGGATGGATGGATGGATGGATAGATAGATAGATAGATAGATAGATAGATAGATAGATAGATAGATAGATAGATAGATAGATAGATAGATAGATAGATAGATAGATAGATAGATAGATAGATAGATAGATAGATAGATAGATAGATGGATGGATGGATGGATGGATGGATGGATGGATGGATGGATGGATGGATGTTTCTGTACTTAAAAGTAACACTTGCTTGCACCAGTCTAGCTGGGACAAAACCCCTTTCCACCCCTCATTGTTTATTTCTGAGTCGACATCCACCAGATTGAATTCAGACTCTAGAAATATGCAAATGTGTTGCCTGTGTGTATAATAATGGCAGCTGTCTGTCGCTTTTTGAGAAGTTTCCAGTCCTTGCCCAGACCATGAGAACATGAAGAAGAACCAAGCAAGGCTCTCTGGATCCCATATTCTGGGAAACCCGAGGCTCCGCCATAGGACCTCCTCTCCCAAACAGCAGCAGCAGCAGCAGCAGGAGGAGGAGGAGGAGGAGGAAGAGAGGCAGACAGACACATTAAAGTCTGCCATACAAAATATTGCACTGGCAAGTACTGTACTTCCATTCGATCAATTGGCATCTACCGAAGACACTTAATTTTAGCTGAATCCTTTCTCGTTCTACCCTGCCTACAACTGTAGGCATTTTCTAATCCATAGGTTTCAGTGATTTCATACCTCTCATCGCCACGAATTGTTGTGCGATGGTTATCATTCTTGGTTGATAGTTTGATTACTTGTGGGCTATAGTTCAACATCCTTTTGTATTGTGTTTGATTTGTTTTTCTTCCTAGTTGTTGTACTCTTCCCAGAGTGGGAGATTTGTCTCAGATGCAGCGGCATCATTTCTCTCTCCGAGACATAAAAAAAATATGACTGTTTTCTCTACTATTTTTAAAACATGTTTAGTATTTAAAATATTGTAATGGTTCATTGTTTTTAGCTTTTAATAGAGTTTCCTTTTAATAATATAAGTTACTTTGGGACCTTTTAAGGGGAAAATCACTCAATCAATCAATCAATCAATCAATCAATCTCTTATCTATCTATCTAATCTATCTATCTATCATTCTGTGCACCATAAAGTCACTGTTGCACAAACCACTGAGTCAAATGGCCTTCAATGTCTTTTCTCCTCTAGTAAAGGTAAAGGTCACCCTTGTTCAAAAGCCAGCCGTATCCGACTCTAGGGTTCAGTGCTCATCTCTGTTTATCGCCAAAGAGCCAGTGATGTCTGCTTCTACAGACATTTCCGTGGACATGTGGCAGGCATGCCTAGACACCGGAGTGCATGGAACGCCGTTTACCTTCCCAACGAAATGGTCCCTATTTATCTACCTGCAGTTTCTTGCTTTTGAACTGCAAGGTTGGCAGGAGCTGGGACAGAGGCGGGCGCTCATTCCATTGTGCAGTACTCGGGTCTCGAACTGCTGATCTCCCGCCTTCCAGTCAGCGTCTTAACCCCTTGAGCCACTGCAATGCCCTTTCCCCCTCTAAAGCCCAACGGAGGGATATCAATACCCAGCAATTGGGGGGGGGGGGAAGCAACATTTGCGGAGAAGAATGTGCCCTATTTCTATTTGTCCTAATTCCTCTCCCCACAGGACACATAAATAAACGGAGGCTCACGATTGCAACCAAAGTAATGAAGGCCATAAATAAAAACAAAGGCAGTCTTTGCTATCTGGGGTGGGGTGGGGTGGGGTGGGGGGGCATTTCCTTGCCCTCTCCAGCAGTGGTTTCTAAACTAAAAAAAGCAAACTGGGCCCTTAAGATCCCCAGCTCTGGTGAGGCTGCCTCTGTTTTTTGGGGGGAGGAGAGAAGGAAACGGCCCTTATGGCAAAAGCAGAGCATTGGTCTCTCTGTTTCAACAGGATTCTCACTGCCAGAACCGTTTCAGCCATAAATCGTCCTTTAATATGGCAGGGGTGCCCAAACTATGGCCCCTGACGCCAATGCATCCGGCCCACAAAGCCCTCGTCGCTCCTGGAAGCGGAAGTAAAATGCGCCCGAACGGGCGCATTTTACTTCCGCTTCCAGGAGCGACGAGGGCTTTGTGGGCCGGATGCATTGGCGTCAGGGGCGGATCTGGTCCCCGGGCCGTAGTGGCCGTCTCCCTGAACCATGTGACCGGCCCACAAGTTTGGGCACCCCCTGTTCTAAGGCTTGAACTCTATTATTCCCTTTTCTCCAACCTTTGCCTGTTCCGAATTGTCTTTTGGGGGGTGCAGGTGTTCAACATGGGGTCAAAGGCAGCTTCTTCTTGCCGAGAGAGGCAAGCGTGGCTGATAATGGGGGGCCGGATTTCTTTTCTAGCTCCTCTTGCCCGCCAATACCAGGAGAGAAAGAGAGAGAGAGAGAGAGAGAGATCATTATTCTCAGCATTAAAGATCGATGCTCATGCTCCGACTCACCCATCTGTCTCGTTGGGAAATGTCACATTTGAATTCCATCTCTTGAGGCATGGCTTGGCCACACGCTGATCGTCGCTTAAGTCTCGTGTTTGGGGTAAAAGCATAGACTCACACGTTGACTGAGTTGGAAAGTGGGGCCTTTTAGGCCAGGGCTTGTTCCCAACTTTTTCAAGCTGGGGGGCCATTGGGTCACGCTCTCTCAGTCACCTTTGAGGGCCGGACGGCCACATTGCCCGGCCCACACGATGGGGGTGGCCATTTTGTCCTCTTGAATGCCTCCAGCGTTGGTGCGCTCTCCATGTCCTGAAGTCTTCTGTTCCATTGTCGTACTGTTCGAACAGTTACGAAGTTTCTCCCTGCCCCCCTGATATTCAGTCTATACTTGGCTTGAGTTGGAGCCCATTATTTCACATTCTGCGCTCTAGCCATTTTGAATATGACACAGCTGGTTAGGCTCATGCTGAAGTTTGCCATGTTCGAGCCATGCACTGGCAAAGTGCATTGCCTGAGTACCCAACCCCACTTCGCTGACCTGAATGGAGAACCGTTCCAGACCGCTAGCCGGCACCCTTTTGTGGCATGGTTGACTCTGCATGGGAAATACACCCCCGCCATAGCTGTCGGACGGCTAGGGTCACCGCTGTGCCACGTTAAGGCATGAGTTGCAGTGGGAAAGAGGAACATTTAAAATAATGAGTTTGAGCAGTGGCACCAGACAGCGATGGTTTCTGGATTTTTATTTAATGTTTAAGAACACCTGGAAAAATAAATCCCTGACGTTGACATGGAGCACACAAGGTTTTTATCTGGACAGCCTCCTCAGAGCAGACCCCTGGGCGCCCTGAAGGCCACTTTCGGACGGGTCAGCAGTGCCAAAAGGCCAGGCCAGGCCAGGCCCTGGCGGTCAAGAGTTCTGGAAAGGCACAAAAGGGCAAAGAAAAGTCTTCAAGACAACAAGAGAGAGAGATGGCAGTTCAGAAAATTCACTTTGATGGGCAATTTCTGGAGCAAGGCGTTCTAGCTGCCGTCACCGCCGACAGCTGGCTCCTGACAGATGGCTTCACCATCGTCACACTGTCTCGGAAGCAAAGCACGGGGCGTCCCGTTTAAAGTTCAAGGCTCCTGCTAATTTCTGGCAGAACCGTTCATTCCCCCCGTTGCAAAATTCTGGGTCAAGAACAGAATGTATTTTGGGGTAGGATAGGGTGGGGGCGGTGAAGTGAGCAGGCTAAGAATTTGCTTCCCTGCTCAACTTTCTGTGCTCGCACACACGTGCAAACGCACGTACAAAACACTTGCCTGGCCAGTTTTTGCGTGGAATAAGTGCAAAACTGCCTTGTGAACTCCACGTCCTCACCTGCGAAACCAGAACAGCAACAACAACAAAAAAACGACAACCCTTTGCTGTCCCAGTTATAAGATGCGCCGTTTGACGGGAAGTTTCTGCAGATCTGCATCGAGAAGGAGGCGGAGAAGGGCTGGTTGTTTGCCGTGACCCGTCTCGCCTCTTGCTAACCTGGCCGTAGGCAAGACAGAAATGCCCCCGAAGAAGAAAGAGATGGCTGCACATCTCGGCCAGAGAAGTTGTGTAATGGCGAGAAGCAGCAGCAGCAGCAGAGCGAGCGCGAGGTGGGATCGGCCCAGTCGAGAGTCCCCAGAACAAATGTGAGAGAGTCCCGTCATGCGGCTAGCTGGCTTTCTTGGCTGCTGACGCTGGCCCGCTTCCGTAACTGGGTCTCAGGGTCCTGTCGGGAGGGAAAACGTGAAGTTATAGGTAGCAGCAGAGAAAGCGGGGCAGGTTTCTATAGGCAAATCTTAGTTCGAAGGCAAGTTCTCCAAGATGCCTCCCTCTTTAGCCCAGCCAACGAAGGTGTTTGCACTCAAGGCTTAGAGAAAGAAGAAAATACGGTTTACTCACAATTAGGTCTGAGAAATAAACATCTGCTCGGGATTCTTGGTGCGATTGTTTTTTAGGAAGAAGTACAGCAGTTAAAGTCAAGTCTTTAGGTCTCTTTAAGTTTTTAGGCCTATTATTATGTGGCAACTCAAATAGATATCACGTCAAAAAACAAGAGAGAGAAGGCTAGAATATGCGATTGCAGACGTTTTCATGGACATGTGGCAGGCATGACTAGACATTGGGAAGCATGGAACACTGTTTCCCTTCCCAGCAAAGGGGTGCCTATTTATCTACTTGCACATTTCTTGCTTTTGAACGACAGTGGAACCTTGGGTTAGCATAACTAATGCGTTCTACGGGACGTTTCTTACAGCAAGAATTACTTTAACCAAATTTCCCAGAAGAGTGCACTGAATGCAATTTCCCATAGGAATGCATTGAGAACCAAAATACCTGCACATGAATTGAAACGCGGTTTCCCATAGGCTCTTGACCTGCTGGCCTGTCAACCTTATAGTCGTCAAGTTCAGCATCTTAACCACTTAACCACCCTCCTGGGACATACATATAAAACCACCCCATTTCCCATCTTGTAGCTAAAGTAAATCAGTCTTTCACAACCTTTGGTTTTTGGACAGACGCCTAAGCAGTGATCAGCCAATGGACTGAATGAGGCTTTTGGGAATTGAAGCCTCCCTGTGGGGCCTGGGCCCCACGTTGGGAACCACTGATCTCAATGCATCAAAATCCACCTGGAAATGTCCAGAGTATTCCCTCCTCACAAGTGAGCAACCAAGCAATGGCTTCCAGGAAGACTTCACGGTTGGCCATCTTCTCTGGCAAACTAAACACTGTTTTCACACCTGTGCCCAGGTGTGCTTACCGAATCCGAGTCCTCCCCTGTCTGACTGCTCAGGAAATCTGCGTAGTCGTCCTTCTGGCTGCCAAGAACCTCCTCCTCATATTCTGTCTGGTAGTCTGACTCGTCTGAAAGAAAAGAGAGAGAAGTGGGAAAGGTTGTCCTCGAGCAAACCAGCATCGGGAAAAGCTGTCATGGATTTGTACTGCTTAAAATATATTTTGTGTGAAAAGCATCCATGACCTTGTGGCAGAAATGCAGGCAGGCTTGTGGTTGGTTTTTTTTAACTGTATTGTTGCTTTCTGAGCATGCCGGATCCTCCCCCGATGCCATTTCATGTGCCCCCACCCTCTCCAAGGGCATTTGAGAAACAAAACAGCCACCCTTTTGAAGCTGTTGGGACGAAATGGCCGGCCCCCCACCGTGCAGGCAGGGCAAAATGGCCATCCGGTCCACGAAGCTGACTGAGAGAGCGTGGACCGGTCCTCGGCTTGGGAAGGTTGGGAATCACCCCTGGCCTAAAAGGACCCCCTTTCCAACTCAGTGAGTCTATGAAAGGCAGTCGGTTGCTTCACAGCCTGAAGGGGAAATGCAGGTGGCAGAACTCCACAGAAAAGGAGGGACGCTGCCTGGCCCTCACAACGAGACCCGAATTGCCACACCATGCCTGGAGTGGGTTTCGTGGCTTGAGCGCTTCCTCTGTCTCTCTGACCACGACTCACCATCCACCACGACGGGTTTGGCCGGCTCGATCCGGGAGACTATTTCTGCCAAGTCGGTGAAGGATGTGGTGGGGCAGGTTACAAACTGGAAGGGAAGAAAACACACGTTTACACCCCCTTCAGCTGCGCGGAATACTTCTTGAGCTGCTAGATTTGTGAGCTGCGCAGCTTGGCCCCTTGATCCCAAGCCAAGGGGAGTAAATGCCGCCTACTACGGGGCAGAGCTATGGCTCTCTCGAGCGCTCACTTCCCTCCTCCTGGGATACTCACACAGGAAGGTTTGGTTTTGCATAGTTCCTGCCTGTCTTTCAGCATCTTATCCAAGACACCGCTCCGGCACCAAACGCTGAATAAGGTCTTCCCGTGCTGATAACCCACCTCCTGGGAAAAGAATCGGAAACAATCGTTATAGGCGGAGCTGGATTCGTGCGCCGGAATTGGGTCACAGAAGCAGAGCCCAAACACTTTGTGTGCAAGTAGCTCGCTAGCGCTAGGTCGGTTGTTCCTATCAAATTACGCCCATTTTTAGTTGCAGGCAAGCATGTCGCTAGGAAGAGATGATGTACTCCAGCTCTCTCTGCAAATGCTCAAAACCTTGCAGTCTTGTGGCGAGCAGGGAATGTGATGTGTATGAAAAGAGGACATTTCAACCCCACCCATTTGCTCTCCATGTACCCGCAACGCACACAGATTTCGTCAAACTTCCCGAAGTCCAGGGTGCCATAGCGGTCAATGGGTGGGCGGATGTATTCGCAGTAATCGCTGCTCTTGACCATCTCCAGTTGGCGGACGCAACACACGTACGCGAGGCGGGTCTGGATCTCGGCCATGTTCAGCACCTGGTGGAGATGCAAACCATCGATTTGTCTGACACCAAAAATATAGTTCACTCCTACAGTTTTCCCTCAATCACCCTGCAAATATTTGAAGATGGTATTGAAAGTATGTTCATTAAAGAGCTTTAATCTTTCTATAGGGAAAACTAAAACTGTCATAGGGTAAACAATGCAGGTGAGATTTAAGCAGCGTTACACTTCTGTGGTGGCTGTGGTGGCTTCGTGGTTAAGACGATGAACTTGACAACTGGAAGGTCGGCAGGTTAGCAATTCAAGACCCAAGTGCTGCACAACAGAC
Organism: Bradypodion pumilum; assembly: GCA_035047305.1. NCBI lineage: Eukaryota > Metazoa > Chordata > Lepidosauria > Squamata > Chamaeleonidae > Bradypodion > Bradypodion pumilum. Next base: position 16,479,268 of record JAWDJD010000015.1, read on the forward strand.
TGAGCCCGTCTTTATCCCAGCTCCTGCCAACCTAAGGCCCGTGGGCCAGATCCAGTCCACAGTGCCCCCCCCAACAGAATTCAGGAAACAAAACAGTCACCCTTTTTCCAGCTGTTGGGGCAAAATGGCGGTCCGATCCTCGAAGCTGACTGAGAGATTGTGACCCGGCCCATGGCTTGAAAAGGTTGAGAACAACCCCTGCCCCAGGTGACTAGCTAGCCTTTTCTTTTTAAAGGAGAATCAGGATCACTGGATCCTGTTGTCCGTCCGGCCTACCTTCACTTTCTCCACCAGCGGGTTCCACCGCTTCCACAACAGCCACCAGCCCGAGAGGGCATCCCCGTAATTGGTGAGGTTGGTCTCGTCTCGGCTCCCTACGTCAATGGCGATGACGACTTTGGCTCCCATGGACCTGGCCACGTCGGCTGTTGGGGACACAGCAAGGCACCGTCCGTCATTCCCCACCTCTCCCACCTCAACTCTCCCGCCTGGCTCCTTCCTGGCCCCTGAGGCGATCTTTTTGGAAGGAAGGGCCCCTAATTGCCCTGCGGCTTCCAGACCCGGTGCAGTTCCAAAAAACCGAAGAAGGTTCGTTTTACTTTTCCAAAACAGTCTCTCAGGCATTTCCTCTTTCTCAGCAGAATCGGGGTAATTTATGGGCCTTCCCTGTTCCAGGCATTTGATCTTAAGCCCAAACACGACAGACTTATTTCTCTAGATCAGTCACGGCACTTGACTGTTCCAGCTGTTCCAGAAGCCCAAGTCTCTGTGGATTGACAGAGTGCAGTAAACCCATTTGTGTGGATTCACAGGGACTTGGGCTTCTGGGAAGTGAGGTCCAAGAACACCTGGAGTGCCAAGGTTGGCCATCACTGCACTAGGTATTTCCATTGTCAAGTCCCATCAGCCCCATCTAGATGTCCCGTCCCCACCCCCGGTAAGAGAGGATGTTCCAAAGAACACCTGGCGTGCCAAAGATGTTCGCCATCATCACAGCTCCTGATAGAGAAGTCCAATTTGCAGAGCAAGAGTGACTCAATGTCCCCCGGGGAGGCAAAGGGGAGAAGACAGAAAGCTCTTGTAACAAGCATGGCCATTTCACAGAGTGCAGCTGGTGGGGGTGGAAGGTAGATGGGTTGAGCTTCTCAGTCAATGCCCACACCTTGGGCGTCTACTCTGGATTCCATCGCACCAATTCAACCCCAGCAACATCCCTTGTCAAACCCCCCCACGCTAGAGACATTGGCAGCTGCACTGAGGGCAGATCCAGCTGGCCCAGGGGGAGCAAAGTGGACAGGCAACTGCAGCGTGATACCTGGGAGGTTGTTGATGTAGCCGCCATCCATCAGGAGGTGGCCGTCTTTTGGGTCGCACAGGGGAGGCAAGTAGCCGGAGAGGGACATGCTCGCTCGGATGTAGCGCCAGAGGCAGCCTGGGGGTGGGGGAGAGAAAGGCAGAGAGGAGGCAAACGAACAGTGAGGGCCAAACTTTTCTAGTCCCAACTCGGGTGAGGATGGAAGTCAGTGTGATGTGATGTGTAGAACTCTAGGCCACGACTGAAGGAAAGCCAGATGTCACACACCATTGAATTCAGATACTGTGCAGTTAAATCCAGATGTTATGCTCATTTAAATCCAGTGCTATACTCATTTAAAGTCAGATGTTATGCACCATTAATGCCAGATGTTACGCACTTGATGCAAGCGATAAGCTCATAGGGCAGTGATGGCGAGATTGAATGCCCAAACAGAGGAGCGGGGCAAACTCTGTGCTGGGAGCAGGGGAGAAGCGCTCCCATTGGGCTGCTGGGCAGAGGGGCGGGACAAACTCTGTGCTGGGGGAAGGGATGGAGTAATGGCGTGTGCGCCAAGAGAGAAGGCTGGGAGTGCCCTCTCTGGCATGCATGTGTCATAAGGTGACCTTGGACTCCATTCCTCTTCATCCTCACCAACTTCACAGGGTTGGAGGGAAGATTTAAGCAGGACAAAGCTTTTATGTCTTGAGTTCTACTGTAGTCGTTCCCGCCATGCTGCCCATGGCAGGGCGCTTTGAGGAATGATGAAATAATGTGAGATATGCATCAGCAAATCCTATTGGGACTCGTGCTAGTGGTTGTCTTGGATGAAACCAGGGGCATCTTTTGGAGTCTAGGGTCGGCTTGCAACCAGCCTCCTGTTCTCTAACTGCCTCTGGTATTCCCATCAAACAGCCCAAAGCTGGGAGGGAACGCCTTTGGTCAGCACCTTCTCTCTCTCCCCAGATCAGCTCAATTCTTTCTATTTGGAGCAGGGAATGTATAACCATTAAAAGCAGAGTGTCTTTTTAATTAGCAGAAATGGATTGGACTGGCTCCCTATGGAAAGTGGCAAAGGCCTGTGTACCTGCCTTCATAATTCATTCCTTTGGACTCCCGTCTTATAGGCTGCCACTAGCCAGGGAAATGAAAGTGGAGTGGGGAGATGGGTGTGGAAACCCCCCCACCTTCTCCAGGACATAAAGACAAGGGAGCCCTGGGAGCCCTTTTCAAAACGCACAAGCCCTGGTTGTGGGGGGGGGGACCTGCTTGGGGGTCTGGAGATAGCCAGAAAGCAACAAACAATACGTAACCAGTCATAAATATTAAGTTGGCATTAACTTGAGACTTCCAGACCTAGGAAGTCCAAGAAGCCTAATTAATTAATGAATGACAGAGACCAGGCCGTGTTGGCATTTTGACTGCAGCATCAGGACTGGGCAGTTGAAAAGTGAACGTGTCCTTTGTTCTTCCAATCCATTTCTATAATAGAGATTTCTCCCCTTTCCTAAAATCTGCCTTGGGAAAAAACTAGGAACTAAATGAACAGGGATTTGTGAAAGTGAGGTGAGGAGGTCCAGAGATTTGGGTGTGTGTGTGTGCGTACCTCCTCTTTGGGTAAGGACCCCCAATCTAACAGCATCTAAAAGACCCAAAAGCCCCCCGGGGATTATTGTAATCCCCATTCGATCTCTAAATTATGGAAGGAAAGAGGATTACCCGCTGAATAGTCAGGGAGAGACATGCTTACCGTCCGTATGGGCCCTCATCTCTGAGGCGGTGATGTCCGTTGTGATGATGAAGTACGGAATCCAGAGATCCTGTCACACAAAAAATGTGCTTCGTTAAACTGCCAAGTCCCAAACCAAATCCCATGGAAAACCAAATTAGGAAGGAGAAAGACATCCCCAAGCAACCAGAGAGGCAGAAGAACCTGCCGGTCGCATTTCTATGTGAGGGACGGGAAGACGACGGAGCTTGGGCTCGTAGGCATCGTTGCGGACGATGCCGCCCCCTTTCTGCTTTTTTGGGCCCGGGGACAGAAATGGCCGCTAAATTGGACTAAGAGAAGGACGATCCGACAGCTGGATCCGGGGGACAGAAAAACCTTCACTCCACTTGTAAGTTGAAATCAGATTCTAAGGAAGACATTTCTGTCTGCAATTTGGGGAGGGGGACTCGACGTGAAATGAATCTGTAAGAAAGCATCTCGGGGGATCAAAACGGGTCCCTTCATTGGGAAAAGTGAGCAAAGGGCGGGCATTCCCATGGGAAATTGCATTCAATGCATTCCTATGGGAAATTGCATTCAATGCATTCTTATGGGAAACTGGCTTTACAAATTTCCCGTAGTGCAAAAGGTCCCGGGTGGCGAACACATTACATCTGTTAGCCGAGGTCCCGTTGCACTCAATTGACAAAACCACTACGGTCGCCGCCGAGAAGTGCCAAACTGGAGCTCGCGTTGTCACATGACTGGGTCAAACTGGCACCCAGTGGGCTGACCATGGGTCATAAAACCAGCCAATAAAGCCACACACCTCAATCTGTTTGTCTTTGAAGATGTCACAGACGCCGTTGTTGAATGACGCTCCGGAGAACATGGAGGTGATGGGGTAGGTCAAGTCTAGGAACGTTCTGAACATCGAATTCATATTCTGGAAAAGAAGCAAGGATGTTGTTGTTGTTGAAGACAGAGACCGAAAGCCTCCCTTGACTTTCACTAAGTTGATCAAAAGCATGCTCACTTCCCAATTTTTCATCTCCTAGCACAGTGGTGGCGAACCTTGGCACTCCAGGTGTCCTAGGACTTCAATTCCCAGAAGCCCAAGTCAAGCACTTCTGCTGATCAGGTGCTTCTGGGAACTGAAGTCCAAGAAGAGAGCTGGGGTGGTGAGGTTGGCCACCATGGTCCTAGGAAATCTGCTGAGTGGGCCGGACACGTGGTTCCTCCTGCTGTGGGTTTAAGACAGCTGTGGGTGCATTTACGGCAGCGTTTTCGCCACTGGCGGCGGCGGGAGTGAGGACAGCACATTTCCAGTTGTTTTCGCCGCTTCCGGCGGTGGCGGGAGCAAGGGCGGTGGGCCACATTAAAAGCTGGTTTACATGGTGGGAGATGGATCTGGCCTTTGGACAGTCTCTGGAAACTACTGACACTTCTCAAGAAATTCAGACTTTTGTCAGTAAACCTTTAAAAAGGGCAAACGATGGACCTGCATGTCAGAACGCCTGTCTTCATGGTTTAGTGTGGGTCCGGGGGTCCAGCTTATCCGGCGGCTGCATTTTGTTTTCTGGCCCCCCACCCCACCCCCCACCGAGCATGTGAGATTAAACAGATGAGCTCAGAAAAGGAACATGGCCTGGAAGGGGGATTTACACAAAAGGCCCTTCCATTTGGTGATGTACTAATCCCATCGACCTGATTCCCTCGCAGCAGAGGCCGAGGGATAATAGCGATGTGCCAGTGGGGGGGTGGCGCGAGGTTTCTAAAAATATCTGAAAGCCTTTTGTACCCGCAGTCATCCCTCTCCTCTCTTGTTCCAGTGATGGGGCAACAGGTGGGAGCAGCTCTTCAGTGAGAGACGCAAAGAGGCAACGCTAAGGCCATGCCGGGCCATGCCATGCGCTGACGGGTGGGGCCCCCCGTTCTGGAGCCAGGCCTTCACAGGGGCTACAAGCTGAAAAGAAGCCAAAATCCTGCACCCAAAAATAAACCAAGGACCTGGATGCTTGTGGGTTCCTGCTTTGGGCACGTAGTTTGCATCGGAGAGCACCAAGCGGGGAACACAAAAGCTCCCACCGGCACACGTAGAAGGCGTTGGGTTTGTGGGCATGTTGCGCGTGGCTCGACTTTGGCCAACCAGGGAAGGCTGCCTGGGTGCCGGCCGGCCCAAAGTCCCTCCACAGACCCTTTCCTAGTCTAGGTCCGGAGTGCTCCACCTTTTTAAGCCATGGGGGGGGGGGCATTGGGCCACGCTCCCTCAGACAGCTTCAGGGGGCCGGATGGCCATTTTGCCCTCCCTCCACCCCATGGGCACTTCTGGGTGTGATGGAGGCAGTGGGGCCCCAGATGAAATGACTTCAGGGGTCGTATCCAGCCCGCAGGTTGAGAATCCCTGGTCAACACAGACGAATACGGCGTCCATTATTTTAACCCCAGAGGAATTACGTGTTCAATCTCCAGCGCGACAATGAAGGGAAACCTGAGAGCCTTTCCCTCTCGAAAAGAGAAATCCCCATGAAACCAATTCTCAAACACTCAATTAATCAAAAAGGGAAACGCTTCTTGGTGAAGGGAAGATTGATCAAAGCTGGCAGAGGCGCCGTGTGCCAAAACGTATGCTTTGGTGCAAAGTAATGGGCCGCTAAATATAGATTTCTCACCCAAGTTTGTGAGCTGCCACATCAGCCACAGAGAATGGGCATAGCGTCCCTCCCACCCCTTCACACTCTCACACACCCACACACACCCACACCCCTGGTCCAGCCCTGGGAACAATCGCACAACAAAGGAGATTTTTTTGTTCTTCTCCGTGCCAGATGACCCTTGCTCTTGAGGAGACTGGGTTGGAAGAGGAGCCAGAGACAAAGAGTTACCTCGGTCAGTCATCCCGCTTTGACAGCATGTGGAAGGAAAGGAGAGAAGGGGGAAAGGGTTACAAGGGAGGAGGAGGAGGAGAAGCCTCAGAGAGACAGAGAGAGAGAGAGAAGAGGCAGGGGAGGAAGGAGGAGGAGGAGGAGGAGGAGGAAATACAGTTTCCACAAGCCACCCAATTTCTCCTCGTGGGCCAGGGGATCAAACCAGCTCTTCCCCCCTTCCCCGCCCCCCTATTTACGTCACTTTATTTGGAAACGTCTTGACGTGGTTGAGCCCATTTTCTTGCCAGAGCCCCATTTGGTGCCATGAGCGAGAGAGAGAGAGAGAGAGAGAGAAAGAGAGAGAGAGAGAGACCCCTCCTCAACCCCACCCTGTAAGACAAAACAAAAGCAGGGGCTTCCTCCTCCCCACAAATTCCTGGTGACCTTCAGGCTTGTGCCCCGAATCCTACTGTCCGCTCTCCAAAGGCCTCTTTCCTGACCCTCTGCCACGGCCGCTCTCGAGGGTCCCCATTTGCCCCCCCCCCACCTTTTTTTTTTATCATCATGCTGAGAAGGCAATCCGGATCAATGGACCTGACGGAGTGAGGTGGGGAGACCTTCTTTACCATGGCCCACTGCCTGGCCTTGATCCTCATCTGCGTGTAGCTCCGCTCTTCGGCGTACAGCGCACCCATGAAGGAACCAATGGAGGTGCCGCCAACCATGTCAATCGGGATGCCTGCTTCGTTCAGCGCCCGGATGATGCCCACTTGGGAGCAGCCTCTGGAGAGAAGGGAGAAAAGGGGATATTAAACAAATGCTCAGGATAAATCAATGTCAGGTGAAAAGGTCAAGGCCACCCCTTGCTCGAAAGCCAGTTGTATCCAACTCTAGGGTTCAGTGCTCATCTCTGTTTCATAGCCCAAGAGACATTTCCGTGGTCATGTGGCAGGCATGACTAGACACCGGAGTGCATGGAATGGTGTTATCTTTCCTACCAAAGTGGTCCCTACTTATGTACTTGCAATTTCTTGCTTTCGAACTGCTAGGTTGGCAGGAGCTGGGAGAAGGACGGGAGCTCACTCCGTCACACAGTACTCGGGTCTCAGAATTCCAGTCGTCAAGTTCGGCGTCTTAACCACTAAGCCACCACAGTCCTCTGTGGGGAACATACCTGTCTTTTTCCAAAGCCAGAAGTGACCAGAACGCTTTTTCAGTGCCCCCCCAAAAAGGGGGGGCAGAGGACACCCCCGGGGTCACTTTAAAGCGGCCAAACTGCACCCCAGGAAGGCTTAGTTGTCTATTTTAAAGGGAATTTTTCCTCCCTCGCTACAAGACCCTTTGCCACGGACCTTAGATTTCCCATCCTTGATGTGGTCTCTGGCCCAGATCTGGCAGTGGTGAAACCCCAATTGTGTTACCCACCCAAACTGAGCAAAGCACTCTTCTGGATAAACTGCAAGAGCAGACAGACAGCATTGAAGCCCTAGAGGGTCAACTATAATAATGAGCTAAAATAGTCCATGAGTTTTCTGCGCTTTCATTCCCCCCCACCCACACACCCTTTCTGCTGACTGCACATAAATATTATTATTCGTTTGCCCAGTCAGCAGAGCAAAGACTTCTGTCTCCTGAGCCTCAGGCGTCAGATTCTGGAACTAACCCTGTGGGCCAGAAACTCCCAGTTCCAGATGCATCACGTCCCGGACAGATCAGGGCCGGTCCGACCATCAGGCAGAGTGGAATGAATGAGAACCCAACAGGAGGACAGATTTTGGGTAGGCATCTGAGCTTCAATAGAGCCAGACACACCCAGCTGGTTCCCATGAGCTCCACCACTGTGTTCAACTACTACTTATATCCACACCAGATCTCCACTTAACTTCTCGATTTACTGGCAGAAAAAGCTCCATTCATTCCTTCTGCACGCTTTGGGCAGAAGCAATGAATGGTCTACACATGCAAAACCAGTTGACATCGCTGTGAATGAAGCCATGCATAGAGTGACAGGATGCCTCAAACCTACACCAGTTGAGAAAATATCTCCTCATGTTGGGGTCGCTCCACCTAAGTTCTGGAGAGAAGTAGCAATGGACGCTGAGAGAACTAAACAAGAGAAGGACCCTCGACACCCTCTGAACAGAGGAGACGAGCCAGGAAGAGCTTTATGGCAGGAACAAACATTATTGAGGGTACGCAGGAGCAAAACCAAATTAGAAGATGGAGGAAGGAACTCAGAAGGAATAGCATGAAAGCAGGATGTAGATGAGGAACCCAACCTCCCCTACATCGCTTGGAGGACCCTGACTAGGCTGAGGGTTGTAGTCCTGACATGCAAGACCAACAGGCTCAAGTGGGAGCTGGTGGTGGTGGTGGTGGTGGACGACGACAGGCGGTGTGTGAGTGGAGAGAGACAGAATCCATGGGGGCGCATTGACTCCTCCTCTGCTGAATACTACTGCCAGAAACATATACAGATGAGGAACTGAGTTTGGGCAACAACAAAGCCAAGAAAGTGACTTCATTTTGGCAGTCCAAAATTTGATGATGATGATATGATGATACTCTTCTTCTTGTTGTTCTGGGAGTTCATTCTGTAGACCTAGTATGATCAGGACACGAAAGAAGAAGTCTTTTCACCTTATGTATGTGTTGTGCCTGTTGCCTCAGGTGGCAAAGTATCTTGGGTCTGCGCGACGCCAAACACATGGCTGGCAGCAGCAGCAGCCCAAGGCAACCTCATGCCTCCCTGCCCCTAAGTAGCGCTGCCGCCGCCACCGCCACCTCCTCTTAGTGGCTGTATGAAGAAAAGAAGCCATGGCTTTGGAGACCCAAACCCTTCGCTTCCCCTGCCTGAGCCCACTCCGAAAAAATGTGAACTATGGTAATTTGAGCACAGGACCTTCTTCTTGGCGCTGTTGTATTTTTACGCCAGGACATGTGTGTGTGTGCGTGTGTGTGTGTGGAAAAGCTCTGTTCTCTGGTCTGTCATGACAAATGGCAAGAGAATAATTGCCCTGAAGGGAGCTGCTTTGTAGGGTGGAGAGAGAGAGACAAGGAAAACTTGGCAACCTAATTGTTACCTGAGAAGATGCCTGGCAAAGCTTCTCCTTTCCGAACCCAATGATGCCTTTGTGCATGTGTGTGTGAGAGCTAGTGTGTGTGTGAGTGCACACATACACAGCAGCCTTTTCTCTGTCTACGTGACAGGTGGCTGAGATTCGGTGTGGGGAAGGCAGGCGGTACAGAAAGAAGAACTCCCAACAGCTCCATCGCTCTCAGGCACTGCCGTGAACTTCCTTCCTTCCTTTCAGGCGGATTAAAACTTTGTCCTGGGAGCAATATGTTTTAATATTTCAAATCTTTTCCCCCTTCAATGCCAGGAGACGCACACACACACAGAGAGAGAGATGCTCTTGCAAGCCGACTGCAGAGTTCAAAACTGGCCAGGACAAAAACGATAGAAACTGACCGGAGGAAAGAGAAGCAGATTAACTTTTTATCTGACGCAGTGGGTTTTTTTTTCTTACGTTCTTGGGGGCTTCTGCATATTTTGGTTGATGACAGTGTGGCCTTCATTGCTCCCAGTAAAACGTACCCGTACAGATGCGTTTTACTTCCGCTTCCAGGAGCAACGAGGGCTTCGTGGGCCGGGTGAATTGGCATCGGGGCCAAATCTAGCCCATTGGCCGTAGTTTGGGCACCCCTGGACTAAAGCTATGATGTAAAAAGAGCTAGGACATATTGTTAGCAAGCTGTAGGAGGAAGGGCTTCCTGAACAACAAGACAATCACTACCTTGGCCAGGTTTAGATCTCTCCATTTCTCCCAGGCTTTGTTGGGGGGGGGGCGGGGGGGCGCACACACACACGCCCCTTAAGGCCAATGCCAAGAAACTGTTCCCGGATCAACTTGAATCAAAACAGAAAGGAAAGTAAGCTATTCAAACGGTAGCAAAGAGAGGCAGCAAAGAGAGGCATAAATTTCTCTGGGCCGGAACAATGTGTGGGTGGGTGGGTGGTTCCCCCCCCCCTAATAGAAGTTCAACCAAAGCCCAGAACAATCATGGGAGGGGCCGGCAGCCAAGCCTCGGGGAACTAATTACCCCCTTGAAAAGTACAGGAGACAAGAAAATGCCAAGGTTCGCTTTCAATGAAGGCAGTGCGCGTCAACCCGGCCTTCCCACCCACCCAGTGAGGGCAGAAACATCCGAGGACTAGAATAGAAAGAGGGGGGGGGGGTCAAGAAAGCAGCGCCAGGATGCAAGGAGGAGCCCAGAAAAGTTCATCAAGCATTTCAGGTGGGATGGGGGCCATTTTTGCACTCTACACTCGACTCTACAGCTGCGTTCCCTCCCTCCCTCTTCTGCCGTATCCAAATCCAGGCGATCCTCATGGCCATTAGCCATGAAGACTGTCCTGAGCATATAATGCAGTGGCCTTTCATTTGCCTTCTGCATCACAGCGTTACAATTGATCCAGTTTCACGAGTCACTTTCTCATTATCATCATCATCATCATCATCATCATCATCATCAACAACAACAACTTCCACTTTTACCCCTTCCATCTAGGGATTCATCCCCACTCTGGGCAGCTACCAACACTATATTAAAAACATCTTAACATTCATAATACTTGAGTCATAGCAGAGGGGGTGCAAATGCCTCCATCATTCTACATATGTGCTAACAAAATGGCTGCCACAAAACAGGTTATGGCAGCCATATTTGTGTGGATTTTTCTGCAGGATGGATGAACACAAATCTCATTCATAATAAATGTCTCATTGATCTGGAAGACTCCACAGAGGTTTTGCCCAGAGATCTCAAAGCATATGGACAGCCTTACCGTGCTCCACCTCCTCCAAGAACTAAAGCGATCGCATTCCCTGTCAACACACGGGCTAGTCGGGAGAAGTCGGAGTGTCTGTCTGGAGGCTTCTGAAACACACGCTCGTACAGTTCTTTCTGCAGATGATAGTGAGAGAAAGAAAGACAGACGTGGTCATTGAGACCTGGTATGCAAAAAGGGTCCTTTCCATACACCTGCAAGAAAGGGAGCACATAAGAACAACATGTATGTGCAACTATAGCTGTGATGGCTAACCCTGGCACTCCAGGTGTTCTGGGACTTCAATTCCCAGAAACCCAAGTTAGCACTCTTTCTGATCAGGGCTTCTGGGAATTGAAGTTCCAGAACACCTGAAGAGCCAAGGTTAGCCATCACTGATCCATAGTAGTAATAATCACTGTGTTCTGTCGAGTCAGTTCTTATGGTGACCCTTTTCCAGGGTTTTCTAAGTAGAGAAAATACACAAGGAAGAAGCAGGGGGTAGGGTGGGGGGCCTGGGAGCAATGAAGCAGTGAAGAAAACAATACTGTACACCAAGGATGTGGGAACATCTGTGAAGTTTTCTTACCAGCTTGGGCAGACTCCGGCGGGAGAAGACGCGTCGAGGGCAGCGGAGGTGCAGGTGAGCGGAGCACCAGCTCCTCATGTTGAGCCACTCTACGGTCCGGGAAGGAAGGGGCCCGTCCTCCCTGTGGAGTAGGATCAGCTGCTTTTGGGCTCTAACGGCCGTGTTTTCCAGCATCCGCTCCAGCTGGAACACAAGGGAAAAGAGGGGGGAAACTTCTCTTAATGCTCAGAGCAATAGGAGAAAGGAAACCACTCCTGCCTCGAGAGGTGGTGAGCGCTCAAGAGAGAATTGGACAACCATTTGTCACATCGGCTTTGAGTGGGACTCCTGCACTGAGCAGCAGGGGGTTGGACTCAATGGCTGTCGTGATCCAGCCCTCATCGGACCTAGATCCGGAGGCACACAGCCTGTTCTGACCCACTTCTGCCTCCCCAGCCCGCACCTGACTTTGGGGATGCCTTGGATCAGGAAACTCAGCCTGCTCCTGGCCCAGCACGGATGCCTCCCTGGATGGATGACCTGTCAGATCTTCAGGAGCCTGACTCGGACAGCAACCCTCCCTCAGCAAGAGAACAGTGCCAAAAGGACTTGCAGCTGTGTCGTAAAAGGGCCAGGGCTTGCTTCCAGCGAAGGCTTCCAGCTGACAGCCTTTAGCTGGGAGGCCTCTTAAGCACTGAGTCTATGATTCCAAGTTAAATAGATGATGGTGTACCTGTGTTGGTACCCTATAGGCCTTTGAGGATGATGTCTCCTCTTGCCCTAGCTCAACAGCCCAGTCCGTCCTCTGTGCCCCCATCAGGCACGCCAGAAGAGCTTCTCAACTTGCCATGCCAACGCTTGGAGCAGGTGGGAAGAGGGAACGAAAGGGCGCAAGCTCTGAACAACGAGTCGCATTTTATGGACCCACAGTCTTTTATTAAGGCATCTCTCCAGCAACGTCACTCACTTCTCCCACCGTTGGCTCCTGCTCTCCCAAGCCTACGATCAGGATGCAGTCGGCCTGTCGGATGCAGCGCTGGGTCCACGGGGTGAGGGTGCCGTCCGACTGGTAGAGGACGATGCGGTGCATGTCTTCCTGCTGGCCCAACCAGCTGGACAAGCGGTATTCATGGATGCTGGGGTGGGAAAACGGCCAATAGGGAGCGATTAGCATAGAGGGTCACCATAGGCCAGAAGACACTGGAGCACATCAGGACACATAATAATTGGCTAAAACTACAAAAAGCTATGTTGGCACTTTGTGATAAATAAGTGGGTTTGGGCACTCAGTCTCTAAAAGGTTCGCCATCCCTGTCCTCCTCCCCTTCCAACCCAGTGATTCTATGGAAGTTGGAAACACCAAGATGGAGGAAACTCAAGAAGGCTGCCATGGTGAGATAGACGGACTGGCCTTCGTGGAAATGAAAGCAAAGGCTCACCAGGTCTACACTCCTCCTTCCCGCAACAACTCACGACATCATTTTCAGGGAGCTTACAAGTAGAGAGCCTAAAGGCACCTGACCATTCCTGGTACTGCATTGCACCCTGAGCAGGTCAAACTCTGTCCTGGGGTGACTGCACGGGTGCCCACAGAGAGAGCTCCAAGTGCCACCTCTGACACATATGCCATAGGTTATGATATTTTTGATAAGAAGAATATATTAAAAGAATGAGAAATATATACTATACTGTATTAAATACTGATAAGTTTTAAAATGCATTAAAATGTTTCTACTGTGTTATAAACCAATTTAGTGATGCATTAGATTATTAAGCATGTATCTCGTTTGTATTTGTTTTTATATTTTAAAGATTTACCTGCTGTATTTTAACGTTAGCTTTGGTGGATCAAGTCCACCACATCAGAGAGCCCGTGTGGAAAACCTTCCTATGTTGAGCCTGACCAAATAAGCCGATCCTGCCTGCCATGGGTCAAGAGTTGCACACCAGGCTCTTCCTCTTGAGCACACACACGCACACACGCATGCACGCACGCACGCACGCACACACGCACCATGTCATAACAGTTTGCCCATTTTCTAACGGCGGGTTTCCCCACCACATCCTCACCATAGTTTCTTCCCACCTGCCATCTCCTCTGAAAGCCCCACATCAAAGTCACCGGATGTGTGTCTGACAGCCACTCATCAGACATTTTGTGACAATTTTGCAGAAAGGCTAGGGAAATACATAAACTCCTTCAAAAGCAGGGCTAATTAACCTGACAGCTGTCTGGCATTTCAGGGGCTTGACAAGCAAAAAAAAAAAAGCCTACAGAAAATTAGTTTTTTTTAAAATTATTAACTCTTTTTTTGCTCATTTAATGGCACTTTAAAATACATTAGTCTGATTCTACCATCATCTCGTTCTAAGTGGAGAATTCTTATAATAATAATAATTTCATGTCAGAAATTATTCTGGGTTGAAAGGATTTTTGCTGGAGAAACTCCGCTCAGGGGACAATGCCCAAATGAGGCTCCTTTTGATGTCCCCAAGTGCCGCCCTCGGGGATCGAAACCTGACCTTCCAGTCATGAAGCTCAACGTCTTAACCACTGAGCTACTGCGGTCAATAGGGCAGTCTATCAATACAACTGACTAATTATTCTGACAGCTAATGCTCAACTGTGGGAAATTTCCCACTGGTGCAGAAGAAGGAATAGGAACTTCAAAATACCCGTCTGTCCCTTTCCTTTGGCTGGTCTGACGGCGCACTCTTCTCGCGACCCACCCACCAGATTTCCTGCTAGACTACAACGCCTCTCAGGGTCACACCCCCCCCCCCCCCGGCCCTTTTCAGTTTGGTGCGTCATTCAAAAACAACAAAGACCAACAACCCTCACTCAGTTCCTTTCCTCATCTGAGCATGGTGAAATCTGAAGACGTGGCGCGTCATGTGTCACTGACTTGTTTGATGCTGGAAACCAAGCTTTCCCTTCTGTCCAGGAGTAGCAGATCCAAGGGCGGTCCCCCGCCCCCCAAGCAGTGTGTGTTTCAATGACCAAAGCAGCCTTTCCTTCTGGCTGCATGTGGTGAAGGAGAACATCATACACGGTTTACCTGTCCAGAGCTGCAGAGCCAAGCTGTTGCTTGATGTTATCACTGGTTAGCAGCAGAGTCGGACCTATGGGGAGAAAAGGACACCCATCATCATCTACGCATGATGCCAATGTGCACAGCCTGGGAAAGTTGCTGGATGAAGCGAGGTCAAAGGAAAGGTCAAGGGTCACCCTTGCTTGAAAGCCAGTTGTATCTGACTCTAGGGTTCAGTGCTTATCTCTGCTGATAGCCAGAGAGCCAGTGCTGTTTGCCTCTGCAGACATTCACATTGCCATGTGGCAGGCATGACTAGACGCCAAAGCACATGGAATGCTGTTACCTTTCCTGCCACAGCGGTACTTCTTTAATCTACTTGCATTTTTTTTCTTCTGAACTGCTAGGTTGGCAGGAGCTGAGACAGACAATGGGCACTCACTCTGCCCCACAGCACTCAGGGCTCTATAGTACAGCACTCTATAGCAAGTCCTCCAAAATCCTTAGTTTGCCCTTGTCCTTTGATGCCCTGAAAGGAAACGGCGAAGACAAAAGGACCCGCTCTCACGCCTTTTCCAGTCCAAAGGCTCCCCCTGATGGGTTGCCTGGAGACGGGTCTGACTCGCCAGAGGTGAACAACAACAGAGAGAGCTTTGTTCATGCGCCCGGGTTAGCTAGCAAACCTAGGAAATGCAGGAAAAGCCTTGCTCCTCATTTGCCCCTGGACTGAGTCCATCTTTCTTTCAATTCTCCGTTTTTCTCGATGAACTCCTTTGGAGCACTCAGAGGTCCTGAATTTTGCATCTGAAGAAAAAGCTTTTGTTTTGTGTGAAAAGCCATGGCTTTTCAGTCCGGCTTTTCTTTGCTGCTACAAATGTCAAAAAAAAGAAAGAAAGAAAGAAAAGGGGAGAAGAAGAAGAAGAAGAAGAAGCCAAAGTTCTGCCAACAGAAGGATCGCAGCTGTGTGGGAAAAATAAATGGGAAGGTGGGAAGAGAAGAAGTGGCGGAAAGAGAGAAAAGCAAGAGATGAATGTCACGCCACTGAGAAAGGTCATCAATGGCGGGTATGGACAGAAGGCGCCTGCGTTGTAGCAAAAAGTGAAATATAAACCCTGCCAGACCAACAATGCATGGCAGAAAGAGAACTCCATGTTCCTCTTGAGGACGCAGGGCGGGTGGCTGAGAATGGGAAGGGATCTTGGACTGAGCCCCAGGCAAGAATATGGGAACTCCCGGAGAAGATGTGCAGCCGGGAGATGCTCAGGACGGCATCTCTGAGAGAGAGAGTTTCTGTTCTATCCAAAGCAGGACTCCTAGATGTCCTCCTGCCTCTCCTGAACCAAGCAGCAGATTTGGGCTGTGTTGAAAGAGCAACACATTCCAAGTCCTTAGGTAAAGGTCGTCCTGGCTCGAAAGCCAGTCGTATCCGACTCTAGGGTTCAATGCTCATCTCTGTTCGTAGCCAAGGAGCCAGGGCTGTCTGTGTCTGCAGACGTTTCCATGGACATGTGGCAGCCATGCCTAGAGTGCATGGAACGCTGTTTATCTACTTGCAGTTTCTTGCTTTCCAACGGCTAGGTTGGCGGGAGCTTGGGCAGATGGCAGGCGCTCGCTCCGTTGTGTAGTACTCAGGAATCAAACTCGACCTTCCATTCTTCAAGTCCAGCGCACATTTTACTTCCGCTTTGGAAGCGACGAGGGCTTTGTGGGCTGGATGGATTGGCATCAGGGGCTGGATCCGGCTCACGGGCCATAGCGACCAGCCCCCTGAACCACAAGACCAGCCCACAGCCCAAAACGTTTGGGCACCCCTGAGCTAGGCTCAGAAAATGGGAGACGACACTTTCTCGGCACGCTTACCAATAGCGCAGAGGGCATGTTTGAGTTCCAGGGTGAAGGTGGAGAGAGGGACGTCCTCCGACACAGGCATGATGGCTACGGTGGAGAGGTTGTTGGCTGGGTTGCTGGTGTCCCATTTGCTCCCTGGCGTGTGAAGTCCCAGAGGGTGACCTGTGGCAAAGACACCATGTCAGGAAAGCCACAAAGAGACACAATTGCATTCCCCACAAACAGGAGCCTTCAGGGTCCCGAAATGGCTTAAAAGAAAGGCTAGAGTAGCAGGAGAGAGATATTTTTTTAAAGGAGAAATTAGAGAGAAAGGTCAGCCAACCTGCCATAAACCCATGATTCATACTTATTTAAAACTAAATAAAGAGAGAATTATCCTCGGGAACACTCAACAGCGGATATCACGATGCTGGGTTGAGACATTTGGAGAGGTGCAGTAAATAATAATAATAATAATAATAATAATAATAATAATAATAATAATAATAATAATAATAATAATAATAATAATAATAATAATAATAATAATAATAATAATAATAATAATAATAATAATAATAATAATAATAATAATAATAATAATAATAATAACAACCTTCAAAGCTTTAAATATCTTCTTTGGCCCTTCAGCTATTTTGGACTTCAACTCCCAGAATCTTTTCCTGCTGTATAAACTGACTGGGTCTCCTCAGCCGCTGAGGCCCAAAACAGCTGGAGCGCCAAAGGTTGAGAAATCACTTTTTCTGGTCAGCATCATAAAAAGGCGAGGTATATAGACTCTGTAGTTTGTCTCATTTACAGCTCCCAGATTCCTTGATCAATGATCTGTGTGGCTGATGGGAGCCGGAGTCCCAACCGCTGGAGAAGGCAACGGTCTCCCCACCTTACTTGGGCATTCCCGACGTTAATTAAGGCTTGCAAAGTCATCTCAAGTCTGTGTTGTGGTGCCCACAACTCTCTTCATGTCTTTGGGAAGAGAACGCAGCCACTTTGCCCGCCGCCGCCGCCGCCGCCACCACCACCACCACCACCACCACCACCACCACCACCACCACCTTCCGTGAAGAAGCTGGGATTCAGTTCAAACTCAATCTCTCAAAGTCTGGATTAATAGCTTTGCTACAGCAGAGGAAGTTTCAGATGAGAACATATGGACACCGGCAACCAGGAGAGAAGCAGAGCTCAACTGGGCTGCCGCGCACGAGAGCAGAGCGCTGTGTCAGTGCTGCGCTAAAGCAGTTGGTTTCTTCACCTCCATTTCCTCACCTTCAACCAATCAAGGAATGCGGCAACTTCAAGGGAACATTAACCAGGCTTGCCATTTGGACCTGGGGCCATTTAAACAGCCAATTCCCCATCCCCAACCTCCCAATCATGGCCAGTTTCCAAATCATGGCCAATTCCCCATCCCCAACCTCCCAGTCATTCCCAAGAGGAAGGGAGGGGGGGAATATAATGTCCTACCCCCTTGTTGAAGGCTGCCAAGGATCTTCTCGCCCAGCAAATGGATGAGTCTAGTCACAACCTGGCATGAGAGGAGGTTAAAAAAATAAAGAGGGTGGGGTGAGACAGACACAAAGATCAGTCCAATGGAGGTGAGATCAAAGCATCTTTCAACAGGCTCACCATCCCTGGCTTAGGAGATTTGCCTCTTCCGCCTCCATGGTGTCAGCGACTCCTGGACACGTGGCACACTCAACTCCCTCCGCCTCAGTCCCCTCCTGGGTCTCCCAGCCACAGGCAGCAGCTCCAACATGGGACGTCTGGGAGCCAGATGGCCATTTTGCCCTGCCTGCACGATAGGGGTGGCTATTTTGCCCCAACAGCTTCAAAGGGGCACCCGTTTTGTTTCTCAAATGCCCGTGGAAGGGTGGGAGGCTAGGGGCCAGATCTGGCCCACGGGCCTTAGGTTGGGGCCCCCTGTTTTAAAGGCATCCCAACTTGGTAGCCATCACGATGCCTGATGGCCATGACTCCCACGCAACGGATAGGCTGTGTGGAAGCAGTATATACTCCCTTCCCCTGTGCTAAAACTCACAATTCAGCCTCAAAGGGTGAGACCCATTTACCGGGGGGTGGGGGGCTCCTTCCCAAACGAACGCGACCTGCCCAAAGAGGAACCCTTTCGCGCGCCCCCCCTTTCTCTCTCTCTTTACCTGGGGGAATCTGCGCTTGATGGAGGTCAAGGCCCCCTCCGGAAGCTTGGCCAACTCCGAATCGCGGACCGCATGGACCGTCGTGGCTCTGGGCTGGTGCGTTAAGGCTTCAACCTGGGGGGAAAGCAAAAGAGGAAATAAGCTCCCGAGGCCACAAGCAAAGCCCAAGGAAGGGTTCGTTCTGTCAAGGCAAAGCAAGGGCTGCCTGGGCAAGAAGAGGTGGCCGGTCTCTTGCTTTGCCCCTTCCGGAGTCTCTGTGTGTTCTCATGCTCCCAAACTCATGCGTTCAACTTTTGCCTCGGAGGAAAGGCAGTGCCTCTCATGACTCTGGGCTCAGCCTCTCATCATGCCATGGCAGCTCCCAACATGGGGCAGTTTGAGAATGAGTTATTAACAGTACATTCTTTGGAAGCTTCGGGGACTGCGGTGGCTCAAGTGGTTAAGATGCTGAACTCGTGAATGGAAGGTCGGAGTTCAATTATTCCCGGGCACTGCATGGCGGAGTGAGTGCCCGTCTCTGCCCCAGCTCCTGCCAACCTAGCAGTTTGAAAGCAAGACATCGCAAGTAGATAAACGTCTGCAGACAGCGCTGGCTCTTTGGCTATGAAACAGAGATGAGGACTGAACCCAAGAGTCAGATACGACTGGCTTTCGAGCAAGGGTGACCCTTGACCTTTACTATGGAAGCTTGCTTAGACCATGTTAATGGCCCTTTAGGCTTCCTCCACATGTTGAATAATAATAAGGATTATATGTTGGGGTGGGGGTGGCATCAGGATTTGAGAGATGCTCAGGTGGGCCATGGCTAGAAAAAGATTGGGAATCACTGCTCTAATGCAAGTCAACCCATGAAAACCGAAAACCTGGTCTTCCATATAATCATCCTTCCCCTTTAGCACCAACTCCTAGAGTCAGACATGACTGGCTTTCAAGCAAGAGAGACCTTTACCAAGGCAAGTTCCAGGGGGACAATTTGCCAGCCTCGAAACCATCCCAGGGGTGACTTTGGTCTTCTAAAGAAGCCTTTCTGGAAGGCAACGATGGGTTTTTAAAAACATACTTACCACCCCCACCACCCCAAAAAACATGGCATGGAAGGACACGTAATGTTCTAAAGAAGAATGGTACCCCCTGTGAATTTTCCAGGCAAACAGCAGTACTTTGATGACTCTCAAACCTCCGTCCGATGCTTCCCGATGCACAGGAAGAAGAGACCCGTGACTTAATGAGGTGCCTTGCTGAGCGGAGAGACGTCACTGGTCACCCGGAGGGCGAGGGTGACATTTCCCAACTTGGGAAAACAGCCTGACTCCTGTTCTCATGCCACGATCAACGCCACCAGCCCACCAGGTGAGTCAGAGAGACGAGGAAGAGGACATTCACACTGGCGCGGCAGGCGCTTGCTTAGCAACTAATGGACTCTGGCCCAGGGAGCCAATGTCGCTGCTTTCCATTGAGGCTTTCTTTCTATGTGGCCCCGCTGCAAGCGCAGCCTGAGAACGAAAGGATGCAACCAGAGAGACAAATGCACAACACCGTTGAGAAATGCAAAAAATAAAAAACCATGTCCCCAAGCGACAATTCCTTGCTTTCGAACTGCTTGGTTGGCAGGAGCTGGGACAGAGACGGCGGGCGCTCATCCCAGGAAGCCAAAGGTGAGGGAGAGGGTGGGAGAAGGCACTCACCAGGGACTTTGTGGAAGATTGATTGCCTCTCCTTTTGCGGAGCAGCTAATTGGCTTTCCCTCGCAGTTACTGGCCCTGCTTGGATTTCAACAGAACATTCATCAAGTGCCACGAAATAAAGTGTTCCACTCGCTACTGGACAAAATCTGAATTAATTGTGGCATTAATTTCTCACGGTTTGCATCAGGATCACAGCTTTCCTCTACGACCAGGGCCCAAGTGGCTAAGACGTCGACTGCAAGGCGAGAGGTCAGCCAGCAGTTTGAGATCCGAGAGCTGCATGATGGAATGCGTTCCCGTCTCTGTCCCAGTTCCTGCCAACCTAGCAGTTTGAAAGCAAGGAAATTGCAAGTAGATCAATAGGGACCACTTTGGTGGGAAGGTAAACAGCGTTCCATGCGCTCCAGTGCCTTGTCATGCTTGCCACATGGCCATGAAAACATCTGCAGAAGCAGACAGAACTGGCTCTTTGGCTGCGAAACAGAGATGAGCACTGGACCCTAGAGTCAGATACGGCTGGCTTTCGAGCAAGGGGAACCTTTACTTTCACCTTACAAGCTTTTGAAACGTCCCTTCCCCAAGTCAGTAAATTAGTCAGCTAAAGTGTAGGTTGATTAAGCAGCAGGGGCAGGTTTTAATTGGCAAAGGACAAATGTTATGATGATGATTCTGGCTCTTGGCGATAAGAAGGGAAGTGGACACGCCAGCTTGTCTAAACCTGTGTTCGCTTCGTGCAAAGTTTGAGTGCATTTCTTACAGGGTGGCATTGAGAATAAGGCTTTGGTGACCAGCCAGTTCATCCAAATCATGTGTTTCTTAGTCACTCACGGAAGGGGACCAGTGGCACTACTGGGGGGTCTCTCTCACGCTGCGGTGCGGAAGGCCAATGGGAGGAAGGCAGGCCACGGCATGATATTCTCAGGACGATCTTCATAGTTGATCACGATGATGAGGATTGCCAATATTCAGAATTGGATGCGGCACAACAACAACAACTTCTTCTTTGTATCGGTGTGTGGGACTGCAGTGGCTTTTAGTGGTTAAGATGCTGAGCTTGGAAGCCAGAAGGTCAGCAGTTCAAGACCCGAGAGGTCGCTCCCATCATCTATTCCCGCTTCTGCCAGCCTAGCAGGTCGAAAGGAATTTGCAAGTCGATAGACAGACAGGAACCGTTTCGGCAGGAAAGGGAACAGCATTCTGTGTGCTCCAGTGTCTAGTCTGCAGACACGCACAGCGCTGGATCTTTGGCTATAGACAGAGATGAACACCAAACCCTAGAGTCGGCTATGACTGGCTTTGGAGCTAGGAGTGGAACGGGTCCCTCTCTTCCCCTGGTAGTGGGAATTCGGGTACAGTGGAACCTCGGATCACAAACAGCTCAGTTAACATGGAAAAATAGGAAATAGTGGCTCGGTTTACAGATCCCCCCCCCCCGGAACGGATTAATTGGTTTTCAATGCATTCCTATGGGAAACCGCATTTCAGTTAATGTACAGTATTTTGGTTTTCAATGCATTCCTATGGGCAACGGCATCCACAGCATTCATTCCTACGGGCAATTCAGTTAAAGCAATTTCCGCTGTAAGAAATGTCCCGGAGAATGCATTAATTGCATTAATTGAGGCAACCCACTGTATTGGATTACTAACATAGGCGAGTCTCACTTCTCAACCTTCCTTTGGTTTCCCATTTAAAAAAGCCATTCGCCATATGGGAGATGAGATACAAAGGAAGAAATGCATGCAGGATTTTAAAAAAAAATGTGCAGCCTGAGTCACACAGCCCTGATTCATCTCACCCACTCCTGCCCGCTCGAAATGGCAAGAGCTCCCCTGGGGTTTGTCTCCGACCTGTAGAGGATGCTGGGGATTGAACTGGAGGCCTTCAGGGCTTGCTGTGCATTTATTCTGCAACTGAGCTTTCTGGCAGCACACCTGGTATGCCCTGGCAGTGTCACATCGCAGAACTCAACAAGAGCAAACTTAGCTGCTGAAATCAAGTGCTTTTCAGAGTGTTTTTTGCTTGGCAAGAGGCCGCTATGTAAGGAAAGAAAAAAAAAAGAACACGCAGCCTTCGGTGTCAGACTAGTTGTTTGGATCGTGGCCATTTCTGCCCACCCGATTGATGAGTTGGATTAACCGGGGTGTTTGGAGCGGGGGGTGTTAGATCCTTACCCCCTGGAGCGTAAAATAGAATTCATGCCTTGTGAGCTGGCTCGATGCAGCATTTGCTAATTTAATTTCATCTTCGTGGCAATAGATCATATGGGCTTCTGAATCGAATGCTAGCTACGGTGGTGCCTCCGGATGCTTGCGTTTTGCTGCAGAATTCACTTTATGGGGCTCACACCCAAACGCCAAGAAACCCAAGACTGTGGCGTTTAAAGCATGGTTTTGTACACATGTGTTTCTTTGACCAAGGTGAGGCAGAAAGAATGACATGGACTTACTGCAGGGCTTCTCGACCTACAGTCTGCCCCCACCCCACCCTGCCCCCCTGCCACCGCTGGAAGCACCGGAAACAGGCACGTCTGCCTATCTGAAGAAGAGATGTGTTGTTTTCATAAAAATGCTCTGATATTTGCAAATTTTAAAACCCTGCCTTCGGGGTCGGCAGGATCTGTTGTTTTGCAGACCAAGCGTGGATGAAATTTTTATTTTCTCTGGGTCAAGCTGTAAGACAGGGGTTCTCAACCTTTTCAAAGTCGCGGCCTGTGTCACGCTGCCTCAGACAGTGGAGCGGGCTTGTCCCAACAGCTTCAAAAGGGGCGGCCATTTTGTTTCTTGAATGTCCTTGGAGAGGTGGAGGGCCACATGAAATCCGGCCCACAGGCCTTAGGTTGGAAACCCCTGGCCTAAATGGAAGCCTGGTGGATCCTCTAGCTGTGGATTTCCTGCCATACTAGGAAGCTGGTCAACATGACCCTTGGGGTTCTGTGGTTCTCTGACCAGTGACTCATTTGTGCTGATAGAGCTAAATGACCACGGCTAATTACTCAAGAACAGGCTGCACTCACTCATCCTCCTCATTGGTTCAATGCCTGCAGAGCATGGAAAAATGGGTCCAAATTCACAATCCTTTCCTTTGGTTGCCATCTCTCTCTCTCACACACACACACACACACACTCTCTCTTACCACACCAATCAGGTCGCCGCGGCCGTATTCACCCGCCAGTTGCTTCTTCCCATCGTCCATCCTGATGACAGAGCGGAGCCGGCCGTTCAACACGATATAGGTGCAGTCTGAGTTGTCACCCTGCCTGTGAGTAAGAAACCCCACCACAATCTGTTCAACAAGGAGCTCTGCGTCCCTTTAAGCCAGGGGTAGCCAAACGTTTCTGGCCATGGGCCGGTCACGTGGTTCAGCAGGCCGGTCACGTGGTCCCTCCCACCCATTGGTGGAAGAAGGAGTGCTCAAGTTCTGTCCACACCTTACCTGTAAACCGCTCGCCCCGCTTCTACTTCCATCCAGTCCAGAGCAAAGTCAATTTGTCTCACGAAGGAGGACATGCGCTTCACCACCGTGTGAGCCACTCCCAGAACCACTGTGGGTTGCTCCCTCATGATCCTGGAACGCAAGGCAGGACTATGAGGGTGGGCTTCAAAGTGAGAAACATTCATCTGCATTAACCCGAGGCCCGAAACAATTCAGAAGCTCTGGCCATCAGATGCGAAAGGCAGTCGAAGAGAATGCAAGCCATTAGCCGAATGGGATATAAATGTTATTATTAGTGATGATTAATGGATGCAGCACTTGAGGAAGAGGGAGCCCATCTTTACTCTTTCCTGTAAGAGCAGCACCCAATGGCGAGAGAAAGGGATCCCCCCCCTGCCAAGGCCAAACAATCATAGAATCAGTGGACTGGAATAAGAGGCCTTTTACGCCATCAAGTCCAACACCACCACCACCACTACCACCACCCCGCCTACTCTGTGTAGCAATCCAAAGCAGTTCTGACAGATGGCAGGATAATTCTCTCTTGAATATTTATTTATTTATTTATTTATTAGGCTTATATCGCCGCCCGCTCACCACAGCGACTCAGGGCGGCTTACAGTCGACATAACATACAGCTTAATTAAAAGCATCTTAGGCAGACCCAGTCAGTCCCCAGATGATAGGTTAGGGTTATTTTAGAGTGGTCACATGAGCCAGCAAGGGAGGGGGGCAGCTCCCGCCGTAGCACCCCACACCCTCTGGGCCAGCCAGGTCTTCAGGCCTTTCCTGAATGCTGGCACACCTGATTGTAGGTGGAGGTCCGTTGGCAGGAGGTTCTAGAGGGCCAACTCAGATGTCCTAGAACAGGGATGGTGAACCTTGGCACCCCAGGGGTGTTCTTGGACTTCAATGCCCAGAAGGCCAAGTCCCTGTAGATCTGTAGGCACAGTCAACCCATCCGTGTGGATTCCCAGGGACTTGGCCTTCTGGGCACTGAAGTCCAAGAACACCCCTGGGGGTGCCAAGGTCCGCCCCTCGTGGTCCTATAATAATCTAATTCTATGACTTTCCTCCGTTTGTTGATTTGGGCAAACTGACCCGGGAAGCGTTGCCTCCTCTCAACAGAGGAGCTGGGCTAATAAGGGAGCAGGAGAACGAGACTCACTCGTAGAAGTGTGACTTGGAGATGGCGAGGAAGCTGCAGTCCCGGTTGGCTTTGATGGTGAAGATGAGGGGCTCCCCGGTGAGGACGGCCAGCTGCCCGACAAGCTCTCCGGGGTGGGTGATGAACAGGCAGGTCTCTTCCTCCGAGTCGATCTTCCGCTGATAGACGTGCAGCATTCCCGAGATCACAAACCGAATGTTGACGTCCTGAAATGGCAAAGTATCCATTCACTTCCTTCTCTGCCAGGGGTGCCCAATCTACGGCTCAGGGGCCGGAAGCAGCCCCCGGGCCTTAGTGACCGGCTCCCTGAACCACGTGATCGGCCCGCGACCCAAAAGGTTTGGGCACCCCTGTTCTATACCATCTATCTCTGTTTGCAAATCAAAGCCAAACTGAGATGGTCATTTGAGGGCATTTCACTTCAATGAAGGTCTCAAACTGCTGACCTTCCCGCCATCAAGTTCAGCATCTTAACCCTAAAGCCACGGTGGCCCCTCTGGAGTCTAAGGCCGTGCCCAAAGCCCTTGCCTTGAAGAAGAAGGCCAGACTAGTGCAGGGATCCCACCCTGGCCAGTGTAGACAGCCGGACAGAGGCTCACCTGGTCACCTTGCCTCGAGACCACCGTCCCAGCCGTCACCTGGTGCAGGGTCACCTTCCCATTCAAGAGGCTCGGGTTCTAAGCAGGCGAAAAAGAATAGAAAAGCAACATTGACAGGCTGCAAAGTGGAGCCACATTGGAAGACGGCCGACCCAAGAGGAGAGAATCCATTTGAAATGAACCTAGTGTAGATTTCGGCATGAAAAACCAGCAGAAAGCTGTTATGGGGATTCAAAGCAACTGGCTACGCAGTGCTGCGAAAGCTACCACCACACTGTATCCGGTAATTGAGCCCTGGTGGCGCAGTGGCTAAACTGCTGTACAACTGCAGCCAAAACGCTGCGAGTTCAATCCTGACTGGGACACAAGGTTGACTCAGCCTTCTATCCTTCCGAGGCCGGTAAAACTGAGTACCCAGCGTGTTGGGGGCAAGATGCTAATTCACTTGTAAACCACCCAGAGAGTGCACTAAGCAGTAAAGAAGTAGAATTGCTATGGCTATCAATTCCCAGAAGCCCAAGTCAGCCCACCTGCTGCTCAGGGCTTCCGGGAACTGAAGTCCAAGAACACACCTGGGAGCCCAAGGGTGAGAAAGCCTGTGGTCGGTCGTTTCCAATGCCCAGCTTCGACTGACCCGCAACCCCAGGCCACTCACATCGAGCTTCATTAAGGTCAAGAGGTCCTTCTTGGCGGCTTCTAGGATGGCTTCGAGCTGCTTGATGGCGCCGGGCTCTTGGGTGGAGAGGTTGTCCTGCGTGTAATGAAAGATGGCTGAAGGCATCTCCGTGACCGTCACGGTCTTCTTCAGGATGGGCTTGGGAGGAGAAAGATATGCCAGGAGTTATTCTTTTGGTCCTGCTGTGTTGGGACTGCTATGGCCCAAATGGTCAAGGCACTGAACGTGACAAGGTCAGCAGTTTGAGACCTGAGTGCTGCACGACAGAGTGAGCTCCCAGGAATGCCCAAATGAGGCTCCTTTCGTGTCCCACAAAAGCTGGGACAGAGACGGGCGCTCAATCCATTCTGCAGCACCCAGGTCTCGAACTGCCGACTTGCCAGATAACAAGGTGAGCTTCTTAGAAAGATGATTATAAAGAGGAAGGAAAGAATTTGTTCTCGGTCATCCCAGAGGGCAGGAAGTGTAATAATGGGTTCAAACTAAAGGAAGCCAGATATTGGCTGAATACCAGGAAGAACTCCTTAATGGTTAGAGCAGTACAACAGTGGAACCCCGCTGCCTCGAGACCGGGGGGTGAGGGCTCTTCCAATGCTGGAAGCATCCAAGAGAAAAACTGGACAACCCCCAATCAGATCTGCTTTGATTTGGATTCCTCCGTTGAGTGGGGTGGGGGTGTTGGGCTCAATGGCCTAAAAGGCCCCCTTCCAAACCAGTGACTGTCAACTCCCTCAGCCAGCCAGCCTAATGCGGACTTTATTAAGGCTGACTAAAACTGACAAGCTTTCAAGCTCTCCAGAATCCTCCACTTTAGGTCTAGAGGGCATTTAAAAAATTGGAGTGGACAAGTAGAAAGTTCAAAAGTCTAGCCAGGTGTTGCCGTGGCTGTAACCTTTGCTGTTCAAGGTGATTTATTTATTTATTCAATTTATAGTTATTTCGCTTCACACGGAGAAGATCTAGCACACATTAGCCTTCTATTTCCCCATCCCTTAAATCCAGAGTTGTCATCATGATGGGGGAAACTGCTCAGTGCTCAAGGGTGTACTTTCAAGCCCTCTCTCTCTCACACACACTGTTATTTTTCTGCTTCTCCTCCAAACAAAACTTAGAGCTCCCAAGAGAAGTTTGAATTGGCTCCTTCTCTCTCTCGCTGGCTTCAGGCTTAGTCCTTTTTAATTTGCCCAGATGTTGGCAGACATTTATGTTCTGCCTCCTTGACATTGTTCAGTATGATGTTACCTTCCTGGTCAGCTTAACTGCATGAAACCTATTGGGCCACTTTCTACAGTGATGGGTGTATTTCATTAACTGTGTGAATGTGGAGAGATACGGGATCCATGGGCTCATTTGGTGGCCTGCCGATGACTGCCAGAAACCTGCACCGAGGAGGACTTAAGTTTGGCCACCGACAAAGCCAAGAACGTGGCTCCGTTTTGGCAGTCCAGGGTTTGATTGGGACACCAAAGAAGAAGAATTTGCTTTTATGGTAACACGGGTTTTTTTTTTAAATTAAATGTAAAAAAAGCAGGGTCTCTCCTTTCTAAGTAAATAAAGTAGCCCGAAGGAGAAAAGGAAAAGGCTACAGGACGGGCAGGATCCCACCTTGACTGGCTCCTTGGGAATGCAACCTGCCCATGGTTGCCCAACTTGTGCAAGAAAACAAGTCACAGAACATTTACCTTGCAGGCGGCTGGGCTGGAAAGTGCATCCGAGGAGGAAGAGGAAGAGGCGACTCTGGCTCTCTCGTAGGCCATGTCCAAATCCGCTTTAGCCCCAGCCAAGGATCCTGGAGACAGAGGAAAAGTGTCTTTCGAAAAGAGAATCTCCCAGATGGGCAGGACATAAATGCAATGAATTAATTAATGAATAACGGAAAGCTGATACATTATATAAATATTCTGAGGGGGTGGGGCAGAATGTTTTACTCATGATGGGACTTAGGTTTTTTAAAAAGGCTGATTGGGTGAATGTGAAATAGGAAAGGTTGAGAAGGTTGTAGTTGAAAAGTGGTAGTTAATTAATTTCCCAAAGCATGTTAAGAAGGAACCTTGTGGCATTTCAGAGTCTTGTGCAAATGTTGTCACACTCCCCTCGGTAGCTTTACTTACCGGCAGGATCAGAATATCCAGAGGATGAGGTCAAAGATAAGCTCCTCTTCAGAGGAGTCTCAGGCCCGGAAGGTTTCCCTCCATCTGCAGTCCAGAAATGTGAACATAAAGAGGAACATGTGAGCCTATCATTGTGACGCAAAGACCACACAAGTTCTCCCTGTCAATAGTAGGGGTGGCAGAGACACAACGAACCCTCCTGACATCCAGGGCTTTGCTGTCCTGTTAAGGGTTAAGCCTGAGTCAAAATGACAACTGGCATACGTATGTGGAGAGAGGTCAGAGGGTCAGGAATGAAGGCATGAGCATGCAATGGCCAAATGAATTCCCCACCTTGTCTGCCTGTTTTTTGAGCTTTCCTTTACCCAGACAGCAGGATTTAGAGCAGGGGTGGCCAAACTACGGCCCACTGGCCAGATCAGGCCTGCAGCACCAAATCATCTGGCCCATGCCGCTCCCGGAAGTGGAAGTAAAACACACCTGTGCATGCATAAAACACTGCCGTAAATGCAGTATTTTGCGCATGCACGGGCACGTTTTTCTTCCACTTTCGGTGGGAGGAACCACGTGACCGGCTCACTGAACGACATGACCGGCCCACGGCCCAAAAGGTTTTGGTGCCCCTGAACAATCTCGTTGTTCTGTGCAGGACAATGACAATAAAGATTTATCTATCTATTTAGAGGCACCTTGGAGCAGTGGGTGTGGGGATGCTCTTCTAGCAGTACATTTTTGTACCTTCTAAATCTTAACAAGCGATGTATGTATTACTGACACAAACCCCCTTACCGGTCTCGGACAGAATCCCTGGTCTTTCCTGCCGTTCTGCCCGGTCCTCCTCTGACAGGTTGGACACCTGCCTCTTCACCACTTTGTTGGCATTCCCACCAGAGGTGACGCTTGCTACTGACACCAACGGGATGGCTTGGTTCACCTAGCAAGGACCAAAGCGCAGAGAGTGAGACTCCTGTGTCTGGCGATGTGGACTTGAGCCACGAAGGCTAACATTAAAATGCAGCAGTCTTTAAAGTGCTACAACATTTTTGTTTTGTTCACTCTCTAATATGCTTGAAACACAGACTAACATGGCTACTATTTAAAAAAAAATCATGTTATTTGGGGAGTTTAATTCCCAGTCTCCCCGTGAAGTAGGAGAGAAACGGAGGCTGCCGTAAGATTGCCCGATGACTTGGATGCCAAAGCAGGAGCAAAGAATGTGGATCGGAACCCAGTCTATTTAAGCCAAATACTCTTCAAACTCAAAAAACTTTCTTTGTCTATTGTGCCTTTCAGGGCTGACTGGGATGTTGATCCTTCCTACAGAGCAAGAAGGAAGGAAGACTACGCAGAACGTCCCTCAACGTGAAACCCCCAAATCCCTGCTCTTGATTCACCAACCAGGCTCCACTTACAGAATTGAAGAGTTCAGTGGTCAGGCCGAGGTAGTTGTGCAGGGCCAGGAAGGTCACCCTCTGAAGCCGCACCATGATGATCTAAGGAGGGAAGGAGGATCAAACACAGGCCACAGGTGGATTATGCAAACATGTTCTGCAGGAAGGAGCACAACTCCTCTGTTCATTCTTGGAGGGCAGGAACCAGCTACAAAGGCCACCTGCGGCAAGGAATGGGCCCCACTTAGGATCAAGGGAGACCTTTACTAACCGAGATCTACCACTGCAAATGCAGCCTATATCCACACTCACAAAGAGCTGCCTCAAAACAACTCAAGACACTCGGGCCATTTAAACCAGCGGTGGCGGACCTATGGCACATGTGCCACAGGGGACACTCAGAGCCCTCTCTGTTGCCACGTGCACCATCACCCCAGCACAGAGTTCACCCTGCCCAGCAGCCCAATGGGATTGCTTCCTCCCTCCCCCCTGCACAGAGTTCACCCGGCCCCTCGGTCTCTAAAAGGTTTGCCATCCCTGATCTAGACTAATCTTTTTAACATGTGGAAGTGCATCACATTCTCTCCTAGCCACCCCAGGGGGAGAGATCTCTGGCATTCCACGGCCGTCTTCCATCCAAACGCTTCTCAGGCTACTCCTCAACCCTGCCCAGCTTCTGACACCAGCAGAGAGGAGGCCAGGCATGTGAAGGTCAGGCAAAAAGGAGAGTCCTTCAGGAGGAGCCGGCGTTCTCCTTTCTTCCCTGAAAGCCCAAAGTGTTCTTGCTCAAGTCACAGGCCAAGGGGATCGATCTCACCTGCACCACCCGCACCAGGGTTTCGGGATATTTCTGGAAGACATCGTGAAATGCGTTGGCTGGGAGGCGAAGGATGGTGGAAGGCATGGCCGCTCGGGCAGAAACCGTTTTGTACGGGGCAGGATGGCCCTTCCAGGAAGAGGAGGGAAAACACATTTATTAAGGTTGCTCTGATCCTGCGTGCCATGATTATTCTGTATCAGGAGCTCTTCTCCTGCAGCTGCTATGCACAGGCTTGGCTTATGGGTGGCCTAGACGCGTCCAAGGGACAGCGGTGGCTTAGTGGTTAAGATGCTGAACTTGATGCCTGGAAGGTTAGCAGGTCAGCAGTTCGAGACACGAGTACTGCATGACAGAGTGAACGCCCGTCTCTGTCTCAGCTCCTGCCAACCTCCCCTGAGCAGTTTCCTCCACAAAAATCTTTTCAACCCAGAATAATTTCTGACACAAAATTATCATTATGAGAGCAGTGCTATACAAGCGGCCCAGAGAATTCCTCCTTCCTTCTTGTCTTCACCTCATTTTGCCTCTGATCCACTGAATTGCTCAACAAAATGTTGTTCTCTCTCCTGAACACATTTTCTATTCACAGTAGGAGGAAAACCCAAATCGCAAAGTCTGGTTCTTCTGCCCCCAAATGGCTGATCACTTCTTAATTACAGGAAACTTTTAAAAAGCAATTAAGTAACAAGAATAGCCCTAGGCAAGAACTTCTTGTCTTACATGTTTGTCCCACAGAGCAGCTTGGCCAAGGGAAAAAGAGATTACCAGATTGAGACTTGAGCGCTTGCACGGCAGAGCGAGCGCCCACCATCTGTCCCATTTTTTTTTGCCAACCTTGCAGTTCAAAAGCAAGACATTGCAAGTAGATAAATAGGTACCGCTTTGACAGGAAAGGTGACAGTGTTCCGTGAGCTCCGTCGTCCAGTCATACCTGCCACATGACTGTGGAAATGTCTGCAGATGCAGACAAGCGCAGGCTCTTTGGTTGCAAATGGAGTTGAGCACCAACCCCTAGCCTAGAGTCAGATACGGATGGCTTTTGAGCAAGGGAGGGAGGAGACCTTTGACTTGAACAGGAGAATCGGGAGAATCGGGGGCTGTGGCCATGGGGGCTCAGCGGTTAAGAAGCTCGCCTTGTGAGCTGGAAGGCTGGTGAGTCGGCAACTCGAGACCCAGGCACTGCTTGACGGATTGAGTGCCCGTCTCTGCCCCTGCTCTTGGCGACATGAAAGGAGCCTCATTTGGGCATCGGCCCCTGAGCGGAGTTTCTCCTGCAAAATATCCTTTCAACCCAGAATAATCTCTGACATTAAATTATCATTATCATTCGAGCAGAAGACTCAACCGTGCCTTGTTTTCCTCGTTCCTAGTCTATTTCTCCCTAACCTTCTGTGTGTTTCACCACAGTGGGGGCGAACAGGGGAAAGTGAACCAGGCATCGGCCACAGTCATGGGCTGGACAAGCGCAACCATCCATTCTTTA
Source organism: Bradypodion pumilum (assembly GCA_035047305.1). Lineage (NCBI taxonomy): Eukaryota > Metazoa > Chordata > Lepidosauria > Squamata > Chamaeleonidae > Bradypodion > Bradypodion pumilum. Next base: position 16,510,944 of record JAWDJD010000015.1, read on the forward strand.
AAACGGGGTTCGGGGCATGTTCTTTCCCTTACATCCTACCACTCTGTCAAAAGATCAGAGTTCGAAGCCCACTAAGGAAGGGGGTGGGTGGGTTTCCCCACCCCCTCCTCCCCACTAGGAGGTTGTTATTTCCATGTTTACAGACCTGTTTACATCATCCTCCCTGAAGAACTGGGAGGAGGGGATTGGAGAGACGCAGCGTTGAGGGTTACAACCTATGTACTCCTCTAAGAGAGGGACATATGGACTATACCGTGATGACGTCCAGAATGCTCAGGAGGCTGTGGACGCTGTCTCCGGCCAGGACCTCTTTCACCACCACTTCTGTGCCATCCTAGTGGAAGGGTTTTAAAGAGAGAGAGAGAGAGAGAGGGGAAGACCAGGTTACCTGCCTGGCCTTCATCTCCCTTGCCCAGCGTGGCCCCTTTCAGACGGCCAAGAAAGCAAGTTTAAAGAAGTGTGGTGTGTGAAAACTTCTTGTAAATATCTTTACAAATGTATGTGAATATCAAGCACTTACTGTTTCTGTTACGTAAAATTGTTTTGTTTTTACAGAGTTTGTTAAAAATTAAATTCCTAAGAATTTTGGGAAAGGATAGAGGACGAGATAAATAAGATTTTTGATATGAATATAAGCTTGGAACCTAAACACGCCATTTTTGGGAGAGTTGGAAGAACTAAAATTAGAAAAACCCAAGGAAGAGTTATTTTTGGCAGTAGTTTTAGGAGCGAGACAGCTGATAGCGCAGGATTGGAAAAGCAAAGAGGTAATTTCTAGGAGGAAATGGTTCGCAGGGGTATGGCAGTTAGCATTAACTGAAAAATTAACAAACCAAATTCGTCAAAAACAAAGTAGAGGAACAGAGCAATCCTTTGGGGAAATTTGGAAACCATATATACACTACGCACTGACTGACGATGGAGGAATTAGACCTGGCGCTGACACGATTCAGTTTGGGAAGGTATAAAAATATGAAGTTATTTTTTTGAGATACGTTGCAATCCCCAATGTGTGTTTCACCCCCTAAATGTAAATTTTGATGGTTGTATGATTCGTTTTTAGTGTTTGGAGGGATTGATTGTCTTGCTGGGATGATGTAGTTTTTATTTATTTTTACCTTTATATGCTGTTGACAGTATGTTAATTATATATATATATATATATATATATATATATATATATATATATATATATATATATATATATATATATATATATATATATATATATATATATATATATATATATATATATATATATATATATATATATATATATATATATATATATATATATATATATATATTTATTTATTTTAGAATTAATTCCTGATGAAGAAAACTTTGGTTTTTGAAAGAACTGTTACCGGGTCAGTTTTTGAATGAATGAAATAGACATGATTAGAATGGATACAAATAAATACTTATAAGCAGAATTATTGGTTTTTGTTTTTGTTTTGCAAGACTGTCTGTTTTTGAAATTAAACATCCTAACAACTAACCCTTGTTTCTCAAGACCATTTTGCCTGAAACGGTTTCTTTTCTCTTACAACCCTCAGTAAGGCAAAAAAGATCAGGCAAGTTTCTTTCTCAAACTCAACTCCCAGAATAACCCAGTGGCCACTGAAATGTCTCCCACTGGGAACCATCCTATTGAGCCCCAACGGCAAAATGAGCAGAGGAGGAACCATTTCGCTCTTCTGATTGCCAAGGGTCACGGAGGCGGAAGAGGCCATGCCAGATGGACTGGCTGTGAAGGCACGCCTTGATTATATCCTCAAGGCTGAGGCAGTCCATTGCAGTCCTAGTGTTAAACCCTGTATGGCTCCTTTCATATGTGCCACAGGAGATGGCTCCGTGATCACAGTGTGTGGGTCACATCATGGCAAGCTGGGGATCCACCTTAAACAAATTCACACCCATGGCATTTTCCCCTATTTGTCATTCTTCTTTCACACATCCATCAACTGTGAAAATGGTTTCCAAGGGAAATGTATACTCAGATACATTGGGGTAATTTTTAATCCCCCATAATCGTGCAGGAAACACTAAAACAGGAGTTTTCAACCTTTATAAACCAGGGGAGGGGGGCATTGGGTCACGCTCCCTCAGGCAGCTTCAGGGGCCGGGCGGCCATTTTGCCCTTCCTCCACCACATGGCACTTCTAGGTGGTAGTGGTGGGGCACATGAAATGGTGCTGTGGGCCACATCCGGCCCATGGGCCGCAGGTTGAGAATCCCTGCACTGAAACCTGCCCTGATTCTTGCAGCCTGGTGTCCAAGGCCTGCCAACTCATCTTGTGGAAGGACGGATCTTAAAAAGCCAGGCTCATCTCCTCGGGCCTCCTTACATTTTCCTGGATGCAGACTTCCAGCTTCCCGTCCTGTACCACGTAGATGCTGTTGTCCAGCTGGCCCGGGCGGAAGATGTACTCCCCTTCATGCAGCTGCACAAAGACCATGTGCTTGCAAAGTTCCAGGAAAAGAGGCTTCTCAAAATGCCCAAGGACCCTGGAAGGAGGGAGGGAGAGACCAGCAGCAAGTCAGCAGGGCTACCCTTAGACTCATAGATGTGGTCTAACTAGTGCTGAATAGAGGGGGACCATCGTTCTGAGGCCAGTAAAACGAGTGCCCAGCATGTTTAGAGCAAAAAGTGCTATTTAACTTGTGAACTGCCCAGAAAGTGCACTAAACGCTTATATGGTGCGGGGTATGGGACTGCTTTGCTTTGCTGTACTGATCCAAGTCAACATTGCCAGCTGGCCCACCAGATAAACAGCAACTCCTTAGGCCCAGGGTCACTACTGTGGATGTTGTTGTTGCTCCACCCCACCCCTCGTCCGACCTTCCCAGCCTGGAGGTCTGTTGCTGTACATGACTCTACGCGTTCTCCCCCACATTAGACAGACTCCAAGCCCAGCCTTTCAGAAGCTGCATGGGGCTCCAGCCGTAGCCAAAAGGCTTCCCAGAGTGTCCTTCCTATGAACCTCCCAGCGGTGCTCATCTGCCCACGGCCAGAAATCGGACGAGCCAGCAGGAAAGGCTCGATACCATCAAGCCTCATTTGTTCTCAAAAGCAAACATGCCGAAACTAATTCTCGCACAAGCTCTGAAACACGGGAGAAGGACGGGGCCTTGAGGAAGAACTCGCCTTCCTTCTAGCTCAGGGGTTCCCAAGCTTTTCAAGCCCAGGGGCTGGGTCACGCTCTCTCAGTCAGCTTCCAGGGCTGGATGGCCATTTGGTCCTGCCTGCACGATGGAGGCAGCCCTTTTGTTTCTTGGATGCCCTTGGAGGGGTGGAGGTGGGGGGGGGCATATGAAATGGTGCCATGGGTCGTATCCAGCCCACAAGCCTTAGGTGTTGGGAACCCCTGTTCTAGGTCTTACCACATCTAGCCTTACCTGACGTTTTTAAGCATGTAGAGGACTTCAGAGGGCAGGTGGGAATTCTTCACGTCAAATTCCGTTAAGTCAGCCTCCAGCAACGATGGGGGCGGCTCCTTGGGTTGCAAGGTGGGCGACTCCTTCTTGAAACGCAGGATTCTGTAAAATAGGGAGCATGGGGCTATTCCTCACCCCTTTCACAGGGACAGGGGAGGGGCACTATCACTCTCTCCTTCACCTCCCTGTGACTGTGCTCCTCTTCTTCTTCCTCATCCTGATTCTGCTTCCCTTCTAAGCTGAATTCAAGCCCTCTTTGCCGCCTGTCTGTGGTCTAAAATGTATTTAATGCAGAGTTGGGAATGCTCTCCTTGCACCAACTTAACATAACATAAATCCTCAGTCAGTCAACTGGCTGATCAGTTCTTTGGGGGATTGACTTAGGCTTCTGGGAACTGGAGTCCAAAAACCAAAGGTTGGGAAACATTGCTCTAGTGGGTGGGCAAGAGCAAAAAGATGATGGAGGGAGACATTAAAGGACAACAATATGGCTGAGGAACCCAACCTCCCCTAAACGTCACTTGGAGGGCCCTGAATAGGCTGATGGGTTGGAGTCCCTCAATGCAAGACCAACAGGCTCATGTGGGGGCTGGTGGCGGCGGACAATAACACATGGTGTGGGTGTGGAGAGAGACAGGAACTGGCGCATTTGCTGGTCTGCCCATTACTACCGGAAACTTGTACTGGTTTGGCCAATGTCAAAGCCAAGGAGGTGGCTTCGTCAAGTCTGACCTAGACAGGAAAGAAGAAGAAGAAGAAGAACCACCAGTCTCAGGCCATACCTCTTGGCCAAGAACAAGACTTTGGCCCTTTTCCGCATCCGCTGCCGAGGCACCTGGTTTCCGACCAGAGAGTTTGGCAGTGTCGTTACCTACAAGGAAACAGAGCCTCCTGTAGAAAGATATCTGGTTCTGCAAGGAAGCAGGTAGAAGAAACAACACAACCTTGGATTTACCAACCCAGGATTAAAGGCTCAAGTGGTTAAGACGCTGACTGGGAGGCGGGAGGTCAGCAGTTCAAGACCCGAGTACTGCATGACGGAATGAGCACCTGTCTCTGTCCCAGCCAATGTAGCAGGTCAAAAGCAAGAAATTGCAAGTAGATAAATAAGTACCACTTCGGTGGGAAGGTAAACAGCGTTCTGTGCACTCCGGTGTCGAGTCGTGCCTGCCACATGTCCACGGAAATGTCTGCAAATGCAGATAGCGCTGGCACTTCGGCTATAAACAGAGATGAGCATTGAATCCTAGAGTCGGATACGGCTGGCTTTCGAGCAAGGGTGCCGTTATCTTTACCTTACATGGGAACAACAGGAAGTGGCCTATACCAAAGGTTTGGGCACCCCTGGTCTACGATAACTCCTTCATCGGTTACCCCACGGATAACCAGCCCCAAGATACTTTTTTAAGAGGGATAGAACTGGTGTCAGCCTCAATGGGGGAAAAATAGGAGATTTTGCTTAGGGAACAAGAGCTGGATTTGCAAGGTTGGGTGACGTTTCTTTTGTCCTCCACGTGTGACATTTATGTAGCACTTTGGGAAAGCATCGCCCACGAACAGCCTTTTTTATCATGGCATCAACAGCACCATCTACTGCCCGAATGTAAATACTGATGCGAAAAGCCAACTATGGGCTCAAGACAAAACTCAACTAACCCATTTCCTGCCCTTTAAGCAAGATCCGTGTAAAGGTGGATTTCACAAGCACATGTGCTCGGCTGGTCAGCTACAGGTTTAGTAACGGGAAGGCTTCGTCGTTCCCAGTCTCCATTTCTCCCAGTATTCAATTTCCCTCCCCAGCAAATGTTGCTATGTTGGGGGTGGGGGTGGGGGTGTGAAAACTTTGAGGAATCCCCGGGACATGTCTGTGCGCATCATCTGTGTACATGCTTCTCCTCCTCCCCCGGTAACTCTGTGTGCGTCAGCAAATAAATGCCGTCACACGTTACTTAGCAACTAGTCAGATTCCTTCCCACTCACATTTCTAGGTCTGGAGTTATGTTTCATGCGATGCCTACTCCAATTGCAGGTATCAAAATGACAAACACTCATGCAACTGACTCCAAAAGGATCCTCCAGGCACAGGGTTACAACATCCATTTGTTCGTTTTATCTAGGGTAGAGCCTACTGAGTAAGTGTCAAGTAGACACTCACCCAAATCCCACTGAATCTCCTCTAGCCAGAAATTGTAAATTATTTAGCCTTGTGCCGCACAAATGTCTGGCTGGACATCCCATTATGGTAATGGAGCAGACCGTACAGCCAGCAACGGTAAATAACCTGACTCCCCAAAGGGGCCAATGGCAACAGGCAGGTGAGGTGGTGGCCCTCTCAGTGGAGGAAAGGCCACTGGAAACCATCATACAGTGGTACCTCAGGTTACAAACACCAAGTCTCTGTGAATCCATACGAATGGGTTGACTGTGCGTATGCTTCTGGGAACTGAAGTTCCAGAATACCTGGAGTGCCAAAGTTCATCATCACTGGACTTTATCATCAAGCCCAGCCCTTGGCAAGGAGGCCCAGTGGGGAATCGAACTCCCAAAGTTACCTGAGCAACAAAGTTACAATGCAGCATGGCTGCAACAAGGCACAGCTGGAGACTACACAGGTATATCGCTTACCTTCCGCATGATCTTGCGGCCGTAGAACATGACTTTGTCCCTCTTGCGGAACCTGTACTGAGGCACTTGTTGACGCTGCTCTGAAAGACAGAAGGAAGCCCACTGTCCTGTTGGCCATTGGGAGATGGGCCACGGCGGCTCTTGTGGCTCAAGTGTCCAATGCTGCGGCTGAAGAAGTGGTCGGCTGATGCCTCTTCCGAGATCCCCCGCATGCAGGACCTTGGCGGACCATTTATGCCCTTAGAACGAAACTGTCTCTGGCAGGATGCTTTGGGAGTGGGTGTGGGGGGAATGTCCCTAGTAGCCTACCTCCCAACTCGGAGAAAGTACACCAATGGAAAATGGTAATCATTGGTGCTCAGTGAGGTTGGCTTTCTTGTCCTGGACACAGGTTGCACAGTCACCAGTTATTTCGTCTACTCTGTCGCTACTGTTTATGAGGAAGGTGACAGGCATTGAGTAGGAATGGAGCCATGGCCAAGAGGCATGGACAATTGCCTGAAGGCCCTTCTTGTTGTTTAGGCCAGTGATTCTCAACCTTGGGCCCCCAGATGTTCTTGGACTTCAATTCTCAGAAGCCCAGATCAGTTCTGACTTGGGCTTCTGGGAATTGAAGTCCAAGAACGCCTGGAAGCCAAAGGTTGAGAAACCTTGGCGTAGGCCTTGACAGACGCCAGTATTCCCAATCCCAATGCTAACCCCACTTCCCTCTGCGTTGGAGTAGACTAAACTGTCTCTCTCTCTCTCTCTCCAGATGTTTGTAAACTGCAATCCTCATTCACCCAGGACAGAGCAAACAATTGTGAGGGAAGCTGTGCTGATCAGGGCTTCTGAGAACTGAAGTCCAAGAACATCTGGGGGCCCAAAGTTGAGAAACCCTGTGTGCAGACCAATGGCATCTGGGGATCTTTTGCACGCCCCTGGTGTATGGCATCAGTCCAACCACCTGGGCCTGGACCCACCAGGATAGCTTTACATGCCACATGTTCAAAGCAAGAAGTAGGCCATACATTTCATTAGATGCTATTGAACTACAACTCCCAAGACTCACTGCCTTAGTTGATAAGGGCTGATGGGAAGTGCAGACCAGCAAGGGCCATAAGATACCTATTTCCTTCTATAAAGTTGCCTATCTAACAGAGCATAACCACCAACATTACCCCACCAACACTTTGAAACTGGCTTCTGAGGTCTTTTTTGCACACCTGACAGCAGAATCACCTGGGCAGGAGTCTTCTTGGTGAGGACTCAGTACTAGAAATTCCCTTTCTAAAAAGGGCATTTCTCGGCCCTTTAGTACAGGGATTTAAGCAAACCTTGAAGATCCCTCCATCTCATCACAGTTGCATTTAACTGTGACCGTAAACCATTCATAAAGGTGCATCTTGGTTGACCTGCCTACACACCTGCTGTTTATTATGTCTTGTGAAGCAGGACCAGTTGGGGAGGATGGAGCTTCACCAATACTTTGGAAATAGGGAAAATAATGATAGAATCTGAACCAGAGCTGGGAATAATTACTTTTGAACTAATACTGTTCCCCAAATCCACAAACCAGCATGGATTCTGGTGGTTGCAGTCCACAAAAGTAACCGCCTCAGCCTCTGAATACTCTTCTAACATCATTTCTAGAACACTGAAATTTCCCTCCAACTGAGAAGAAGAGTTCAACCCCACACTGGTTCCACAGGTTGGCATGAAATGACACTATGCCATCCGTAGGCTTCGTTGAGCACAGATGTAAGGGTAGAAGCTCATGCAAGCAAACCAAGCTCTTCTACCCCAGTTCAATTAAGGCAATCAGACTTACTCGACTCCTTCACCTTCCTGTAAACAAAATACACAACGATCCCGATAAGCAATAAGGCTACAGCTGCACCAATAACCATTCCAGTTAACTGTGGGGAGAAATAAGACAAAAAGATAAGTCTTAGGCACTCTCCTTTCCCAACCTTTTCTTTAAGCATACTGGAAATTTACAGCAAAACACACAATTGTGAAAAAATAAATTATGGCAGCATTCTGCATATGCGCGGTTGTGTTTTACTCCCGCTTCCGGTAGGAGAGACTACGTGACTGGGACGCTCAACCAAGTGATCAGCTCGCGGGCTAAAAAGTTTGGGTACCCCTGGTCTAGTGAAAACTTCCCAACCCTTGAGGTTTAGAAGATCAACCATACAGAGTTATCTATGGCTTTGGGTTACATTTTGGGAAACATAATGTGAAGGCACAACTAAGACTCTAATCTCTTGAAGGAGAGAGGTAATTAAACATGACTATACATATGCAGTTGGAGAAGAACATTGGCAAAACGCCTGTGAATCTCTCAGCCAAAATCTTGCACTTTGCCTTCTGTCCTAGGGAAATGTTTCCCAGTGATGGGTTATGTAGTACCATTTCTTCTGTAATAGTTAAGGTAATTCCAACAAAGAACAAGGTGCTTTGTGGGAGGAAGTGGAAGGCTAGGTCTCCTAGGCTAAAGTTTACTAAAGTTAAGCCCTCCTTTTCTTCTAGAAGAATCTGAATTAGAGCACACATACACACGGGCAGAAAACATTACCATGGTGGTTTGCATTCTCTCTTCTACAAACTGAAGAACTCGTGTTGTTAGATCTGAGCTTGCAGAGAAGTTGACCTAAAGAACAAAGACATCAGAAGCGTAACATGGAATTACAATTTCTGAGCTGCTTTTAAATATCACAACCAACAAAGTAGGTCAAAAAATAAATGCAGTGTGAGAATCAATTAGAGCCATCTCCCAAGGGGAGAAAAGACCAGCACATGTGGAAAACCAGAGTTAAGCCCTATGACCAAATACTATCAGGATTTCCAAGGAACCACAGCAGAAACTGTTTTGGCTAAGCTATGATGTTCCAGCTGCATCCCCAGCTACACATCCAGCATCTTCTCAGATATCTTCTGCAAATTTTGTTGCCTGGGTCAAGTTCCAACAGGGCTTTTGTGGCTGTGCTTTTATAGTCGCTTGAAGATGTTCCGGGGCAGGGTCTCTTCCACTGACTCTAGATGATGGCGAACCTTGGCACACTCCAGGTGTTCTTAGACTTCAGTTCCCAGAAGCCCAAGTCTCTGGGAATCCACATGAATGGGTTTACTGTGCAGTAAACCCATTCATGTGGATTCCCAGAGACTTGGGCTTCTGGGAATTGAAGTCCAAGAACACCTGGAGTGCCAAAGTTCATCCTCATGGCTCTAGAACTAGAATGAGGTGGAATACCAGGTTTCAGCAAGGCATCTCAAGACTGCTCCCACCCTAGGCGCAACTTATATCAAGGCTGCCCAGTTAAAAACTAGGGGAGAATTAATTTCTAGAATAGGCAGATTGTAGAGATTCTCCCTTTCATTAAAGCCACCTTGAAGATCTGGGCCTGGATTCAAAGACATGTAATTATGTCCACCAAAAGGCATTGGAGCATTTAGTACAGCAAAGACACAACTTAGCCCTGAATGTGCACTGAGTGAACAACCAAGGTCATTTTGCCATTACGTTTGAGAAACAAGAAAGAGGAGCGGAAAAGGCCCCTCCTTTTTAATGAGAATTTTCAAGTGTTATCCTAAATGAAACATTATTTCATTCTCTGAACTGCCAAACCAATATACAGCAGTGTTATTAGCTCAGAAATATACTCAGAAAACACACTTCACTGGTTTGTTTGTTCATCCGTCCGTTTATTGTTCTAGAATAAGGAAACATGAATAGTGACATACAGTTCCTCATCAAATACATTAGGAAACACCATCGACATCTGAAACACTTTACAAAGTATGGATGCGCAGGTTTTTGCCCAGAGAGTTTGCAAACATGCAGAAGAGAACAGCAGAAAGGAAGACAATTGAAGTAAGGATCAAATAGGAAAAAAACATGTGCCTACAATTAGTTAGCTTGGTTGCAGCATAGTATAAAAACTCGTTAGTAACTAAGTCTTGGCAAAAATGCACGTTTTTGAGAATGAATGAGAGGTATTATTGGAAGTCAATTGTTAGTTGAAGAACCAGGAGAGGAAAGATTGGAGTTTGCTGAAAGAAGGAAAGCACAAGGAGACAAGTTAGCAAAACTGGGATACATTACCATGTAACAATACAGTATTAAGATACATTAGTACAATTGGAATGCCAGTTTTAAGTACATTCATGATTTGTTCACTAGAAACAAGCCTGGACAGCTGGGGTTCTCAAACTTTTCAAGCCGAGGGCCAGATCACACTCCCTCACACAGCTTTGGGGGCCAGATGGCCATTTTGCCCTGACAGCATAACTCAACAAATACTGCTTTGGTCAAAATATATATATAAAAATCTTGGGGACACGAAAGGAGCCTCATTCGGGCGTCCCCTGAGCAGTTTCTCCAGCAAAAATCTTTTCAACCCAGAGTAATTTATGACACAAAATTATTAATCAGGTTAAAAATGAGTGGACCCAAGGACCAGGTCGAAGAGGAAATCTATGAGATATAGGGTAAATCTCTATTTTATTTATTTATTTATTTACTTGATTTATATAGGCTGCCTTTTTCGGCTCGGCGAGAAACAAACATCTTGTGCATCAGAAACCCATTGCTAAAAAATAGTAAAATGATTAAAATCTATAAAACCCCATAGCCCCTTAATTAAAACCCCAACAGGGCTAAATGAGCCAGCAAGGCTGAGATGTGCTGCCAGACGCACCTCATGCCTGCTGGCAAAGCCAAGCTTTAGAGCATTCCTGAAGGGGTACAGCTCTGCCTGGAGGCGCAGTTCTGGTGGCAGGAGGTTCCAAAGGGCCGGGGCCGACACTGAGAAGGCTCTCCTCCTGGTCCTGGTGAGATGTGCGTCCCTGGCTGATGGGGCCACCAGAGAGCCCCTACGTAGGACGGGTTGAAAACTTTGGGACGATGCGGTCTCTTAGATATCCTGGCCCACTGCCAGTAGTACATTTTACTACAATGTTCTGTGTACAAATCTTGAAATAAATGATATAATTGTAAAACAGCTGGTACATTAAGTTAGTGTTATACAGATAGACAAAAATCATGCTGAGATTCAATTCCTTGGGAGATGATTCTGTATCATAAAGGACTACAGACACAATTAAGGAAGATGTGGTCTCCATCAACTTTTTTCCCCATATGCCTCTCCATCCCACAATTCCTTCTTTTTTTTAGCCAGCTAGAGCAGACAGTCCCATTCTACGTATAGAGGATGCCCCAAAATGCATACACATTTTAAGAAAGAAAGAAAAAATTATATTATAATTGTATTACTGAATATATACTGATACCAAAAGATGAATTAAAGTCACCTTTGTCTTCTGCAGTTACAAGAGGTGCTCAAAAAGGTTACCATCAGCGTCCACCAGAGACTTCTGATTATGGCACAGGACTGCTTTGAGCAAGGGTTGTCCACCTGTATCACTCACTGCGTGCGCATGATGCCATTTCAATTCCTTCCTGAAGTACCTCAAGTGCAGCCAGTTTCCTACAGTACCCATGTTGTTTGAGAGGGCCCCACATAGGTAAAAGTCAATGGGATGTTGACTCATGAGTAGAAACCTGAGAACATCCTAGTTTTAAAAACATATACAGTATTACTAGTTTTTTACTTTCTTAAAATAAATATTTTTTTGCAATAAAGTATAAAAAAATTAAAATATAAACAAGGGGCTCTAGCTGCTGAAAACACACACTCGGGTACTTCGTTAGGAACCTGAGGAAGTCATTGTAACATTGTTAGGGGTTTTTGTATACTGTTTTTTTATTAGAATAACTAAATGTTTTTTAATGAAGTACTTTACAGGGTTGCCTGTAAGTCCCTACCCATCCATATGTATTATATATATTTTTCCTTTTCCATATGTATTATATTTTTTTCTTTTCCATATTATTTCTTTTCCTTTTCCCTATGTATTATCTATTTTTTTCCTCAGAGGAAAAAGCCCATTTGACACTTGAGGAGCCTGCTGTGCCAAGTAAGTTGTGGGTACCTGAGCGCAAGAATACTACTGGCGGTGACACCCCTGGACACAATAAGTGGCAAATGTAGAGAAAGCCCCAACAGGGCCTTTATACTGGCTACTCCTCATGTATTGTACAAGGTAAAGAAAGACACTGAGGGACTTTGGCCGTTAAAAAAAAAAGCGCAGTGGGGTAATTTGTGAGGGGAACGTGACGTCCTCGTTACTCCGTTCCCTCAGGAGGAAGGAAGGAAGGAAGGAAGGAAGGACGGACGGACGGATTCCTCTCCTCCTCCCTGACTGAGGCCGGGAAGGCAGGCAGGCAGGCAGGCAGGCGCTCTTTTTCTTCCCAAACCCCCAGGAGCGGAGCCGAGAGAAGCCGCCGCCGCCACGTACCTTGGGGTCGGGCCGCACAGCGACGTGGCTCCCCATGGCCGGGCCGCCGACCGACCGACGTGCCGCCTCAAGAAGGGAAGGGAAGAGGAGGGGCGGGCGACCAACGGCTGTTTTTCTTTCTCCCCCTCCCTCCCTCCCCCTCAGGGGAGCGAGCCCTGAGGGAGAAGGCGAAAGGTCAGAGCTCACCCGCCGGGAGGGAGGGTGGTGGTGGTGAGGGGGCGGGGACGTGTGAGCTTTTTATAGCCTCTCGGCGTTCCATCGACGTCACTTCCGTCTTGAGTTCATTCCCCTCCTCCGAGAGGCTGGGGGGGAGGGAGTGGGCAGTAACGGAGCCGGCGATTGGCGGCGCGCGCTCCCGTTAGCCAATGAGCGAGGCGGGTGTTGAGTTGAGCGGTGCGCGCGCGCGCGTTGAGTTCCGTCCTCTTCTGAGGCGGTTATTTGAGGTCGTCGTCGCGAGCGAAGGAGACTCAGCCGCGGGTTCTCCTCAGGACCGTCCGTCCGCCCGCCGGAGCCCACCATGGGCCTGCTAGGCGAGGTGGCGCGGGGCCTGCGGCGCGGGGCCGACCGCATGGCGCCCTGGACCAGCAAGCGGGGCCCGAAGACCTTCACCAAGGGCCGCGGCAGCAAGCCCTTGGGCCTCCTGACCTCCAGCAGGAAGTTCCGCCTGGTGCCGGAGATGGTGCCGCGGCTGGTGGTGCCGGACATACCGCGGGACTTCAGGCTCAAGGCCTACGTCTCCTACCGGGCCCCCGCCGGCAGCGAGGCGCCGCTCACGGCCCGCGCCCTCTTCCAGCAGACGGCCGCCCCCGCCATCGAGGAGGACCTCAAGGCCGGGACCTTTGACCCGCAGCGCCTCGAGAAGTACGGGTTCGAGCCCAGCCAGGAGGGGAAACTCTTCTGCCTCTTCCCCAAGAACTTCGTGCGCTAAGAGAGGGGTGGTTTTTTGGGGGGAACCCACCCACCCCTTCTTCTTCGGATCTGCTGCCTAAATCATCATGGGAGCTGGCTGCGAAGGAATCATCATCATCATCAGACCCGGAGTAATTTAAAGATGGCTGTCAATGGAATAACTGGATTCGATTATGAAGCTTCTTTTTAAAAAGAGGTTGAAAAACTAATCCTCCTAATTATTACGGTTGAGACACTCACTCACGCCTCCTGATCTTGAGCTATCCATGCTTCTAACAAGCCAACCATTGTGGCCGTGGGGTTGAAGAAGGGAGAAATGGGTGTTTTGTTTTTAAAACTGCCAATATCAGTCTCTGGAAAGAAGGGGGAATAAGTGGGCGCATCCTCTTCGGGAGGACACTGGAGAGTCCAGAAACAGACACTCAATGTTTGGAGGAAGTAATTGGAAATATTCAGCCGTGCTGATCTGTTGGACTTGTGGAAATCGCAGCTGGGCAACTTTTGAGTCTGACACACAAGTCTTTGGAGGATAGATAACAGCTGCTCCTATTTTTGTTTAAAAAAGAAATAAAGGAAATTTAAAAATGAGTTTCATTCCTTTTAGACAGAATGGCTGTTTAAACTGTAAAGGGGGCGTGGTAGAGTGAACTTGGAGCCTAGGTATTCCCAGCTAGACTAGATAGTCTGAGTTATCAACTGAATGGTAAGACAATACTTTTAGAAATACCACTGGTTTAATGGGCCACCTTTGTTGCGAACAAGTGGATTTAGGACAATATATTTTGTCCCACACTATAAAACAGAGATAGCTTTATTGGCACGAAACAGTTCATACAGAGATTGTGTTGTTGTTTTGGGGGAGGGGGGGTCACCTCACTGAATTTAGAAATGTGCAAGTTTTGAAGGTGTTAATGGTTGGATATTAAATCCTTAGCACGGTGACAGGACTTCAACTCCCATAAGCCCTGATCAGCAGGTGTACTGACTTGTGCTTCTGGGAATTGAAGTCCCAGAACAGCTGGAGCGCCAAGGATAGCCACCAGGGCCTTAGCATAGGCATCTTATTTCAGAACATAGTGCATGAAGTGTGGGATGCTGCAGACATAACTCATGTCATCAAGCACTAGGTTTCTTTGATGTTCGGTTTCAGCTGGGGTGGGCCACTGGATTAGAAAATCAGAAAATTTTGGTCTTCTATGCCTTGACATCTACTAATTGTGGCCTTGTCCAAATGACCAACAGAGTTAAAGAATTATCAATTCCAGAAATAAATAATAAAAGCTCACAGGCAGCTCAATGAGTCTACTACCCCCACACCACACAGCTCCCACCCGAAAGAAAGGCAGAAATGCATAAAGTGGAGGTTGTCCACAAAGACAGAAATTGTCTTTATTTTAGAAAGATCCAAATAATTTTAAAAAGGTCTTACAATACTGATGTGCGTTGTTTGTACATAAATACCCTAAACTGGGCTAAAAGAGTTTCAAATTACAAAATCTGACCTTCAATAAGGACTTTTGCAGCATTGAGGAATTTGCACCTGAGTTTCGGAAAGTTAATCCTCGCTATTAAATACTGACGGTTGCTGGTGTTCTCTCTGTGATATGGAAATGACGGAGGAAAAGATTATTCCATAAACAGATCCCAGTACATATTAAAAGAAATGCTAAACTTAGAGAAGCCACAGCTTTGCCTTTTCTGTAGAGGGGAGAAAAACAGGAGAGCACTTCTGAAGGTCGCCAGAATCCTGTTGGTGATTTATATGCATATAAGCGAAGTTGTACTAGGAATGGGGGGCAAACTCCTGCTAATTAATGAGATGGGGATGCAACTCGCATCTTGTGAGCAAAAGCACAGCAGATACTGTTAATCAGAGGCAATTTACTGCCATGGCTTACTATATTTCACCTACACGCATAAATCACAAACCTGGTACTGTGCATTATTTCACCTCTCTCCTGAAGTGTTTGGCTGTAATTAAAATGACCCTTTAGCTATTAAGTCAGGGATGCCCAAACCTTTCGGGCTGAGGGCTAGTGACATGGTTGAGCAGACTGGTCACGTGGTTCCTCCCACCAGTAGCGGAAGTAAAATGCACCCGTATATACACAAAATGCTGCCATAAATACACCCATGGCTATCGTAAATGCATTTACGACAGCTGCAGATCTGAGGGTGGTGTGGGCCGGATTATTTTGCCCCACAGGCTGGATCCGGACCCTGGGCTGTAGTTTGGCCACCCCTGTATTAAGTGGATACTGGCCAACAAAGTAAACCATAACCCATAAAATCTAAGTACCCAAATAATACTGTTTTACTAGTAAAACTGGTCACGGTGTAGATTTTTCTTGCTGCTGTGCAAACACTGGGCACTGTCTTCATGTTCATAGATCAAGTTCAGGTGAAGAAATCTACTTCGTGAGAAAAACGTAAGAGAGAGTTTCAATAGTGGAGGTAAAACAGAACTTTTCTGCTCTACCTGAGAGAGAGATACCCAAGGTAAAAGATACCACCAACTACACAAGATTTAACTGAATAAAAACCAAATCGTTCTCGATTTCTTCAGCAAGGAAAAGAGGGATGGGGAAGAAGAGAGAAGCAACTTATCCCTGAGCAGTCGTCAAAAGCTACATGAGGTTCTTGGGAGTAAAGCTGGCATCTGGACTCAGGAAAGGTGATGGAGCCACTCCAAAGCATCCTACCCAGAAAAATGTCTACATTTCTCACCCTGGTGGCTAAACTATTCTGCCAGGAAGAAATGAGACATACACAATAACCTAAATCAATATGGATGTTCTCGCTCGCTCGCTCACTCTTTAGGCCAATGGCGTAGCCTGGCTGGCTTCCCATTTCCAAACATGCAGGACGTTGTCATAAAAGGAACATGTCGCCAGCAGGCTCGTCTCTCTTTGGGCTTTGACTGGTTCTGTTTGGCTATATGCTTTGGTATCTGAACCTGCTCCGTAAGGACGCGGTTGCTGCAGATCACCACAACTTTCCGCCTGGACCAGCGATGCAGGCTTCGGATCCTCCTCGTCAAGCAGGACATCAAAAGTGGCTGTCGGGGATTCATAAACAATCTTCAGGTTCTGGACTCTGACCGCCACGTGCCTCGCCCCCTGCTCCGCAGGATCCCCTGCCGTCGCTACAGGCACCACAAAGGGGTCGTTCAAGAGAAGTCTGGACCAGTCCGCTCCGTAAGCCAAAGAATTGTGCAAGACGTAAGATGAAACGACACTGCATTCTTCTTTGTCCGGTGCTAACAGGCAGGAAAGGACGGTAGCCAATCAGGTCGCAGACTAATTAAGAGTGCTGCACTTTAAATTTTAATTTTAAAATAGCTGCTACGTTTTAAATTAATTCACACTTTGACTTTCCAGCGTAATTTAGGGAGATTACTTTGAAATATTAAATACAACGGCAAACCATCAGCGCTGTTTGTACAGCCAAAGCAATGCCTAATCCATATTCTTTTGCACCAAGTTAACAGAAAAGCCATAGGAAGCTTCATTAGGAAAAAAAAGCCATTTTTCTTAGCGATTTTTGGAGGATTTCCTTAATTATGCGCTGATTATGCACTGTTGCTTTGAAGCACCTCAAGACAACAACTGTTCTAGCCAAACTCTTTGGGCTGCTTAACTTCAGCCTTTGGTCTTGTCAACTGAGGAGTGTCTGTAGCCAAAAGGAATGACAAGTATTCCTTATTTTTCCCACTTCCGGACATGGCATTTAAATTAAATGTAGACAACTACGTAGCTGCTGTGCCGTATCACTGCTTCCACACTTACTCCCACAAGATCAAAATATGTACTCACCCATGGACCCCTGGCAGTCAAGGATTTTGAAGCCATTGTGCATGCAGGCGGCCAGGAGGAAATGCTCTCTTGTCGGATGCCACTTTAACCTCCAAACTCCCCCTTCCACGTGGGTGTCTGCCAAAGGCTGCTTCATGTTTCGAGGGTCCCACAAAAGGACATGCTCATCGTAGCTGGAGAAACACACGACAGGAAACTACTAGAGATGGCTTTTCACAGAAAGGGACTGTGCATGTCCCAAGCACATTCATTTTGATTCCTGCAAATAGCCAGATCCTGCGGAGTTACAGGTCTATCCCGCATAGGAGATACCATACTGACCAGTGGTTCCCAACGTGGGACCCAGGCCCCACAGGGGGACTTCCTAGAAGCCTAAGTCAGTACACTGGCTGATCAGTGCTTTGGGAAATTGACTTAGGCTTCTGGGAAGTCCAAAAACCAAATGTTGGGAAACACTGATCTAGACCAGTGATGGTGAACCTTTTAGAGACCGAGTGCCCAAACTCAACAGGCTGCCATCTGTGCCACAGAGGGGTGGGGGTGAACTATGTGCTGGGAGAGGAGGAAACACTCCCATTGGGCTGCTGGGCAGGGGGGCGGGGCAAACTGTGCTGGAGGAACGGCATGTGTGACTACAGAGGGGTCCAAGTGCCCATTCTGGCACACATGCCGTAGGTTCGCCACCAATGATCTAGACTAATCACAGGTTTTTATAAACCACCATCCCCCCACTTCCTGGTCACTGGGCTTGAAAGCCTCACCTCCCAGTGGCCAGCAGATTCTCTCGCAGTGGATGGCACTGGATACTGCACACTCCCATGGAATGCCTGTAATGACATGCAAGTGACAGATGCAGTTCCTCAAGGATCGGACCCTGCCCGTTTGAAGCTTCTTTCGCCGGCCTTGGCTGATGAGGAGGAGTTGGCCAAGGGGCTTCCTTTGTCTGTCTGTCACTTACCTCTCACTACTGAAGACGGGACGTTTTGGGCTGCTCCGGGTGTCCCACCCCTGAAGCTTACAATCGTCACCACCTGAAAAGAGAGTTGGTGATGCTCTGTTACAGCAAGAGGTTAGAACGGGGGTGCCCAAACTACGGCCCGTGATGGGCCGCATCGAGCCCCCAATGCCAATTCATCCGGTCCGCAGTGCCCTCATTGCTCCTGGAAGTAGAAGTAAAACATGCCCAGGAGCAACGAGGGTGGCATGGGCCAGATGAATCAGCCGTAGTTTGCGCACCCCTGATTTAAACAAAGAAAACGGCTGCTTAAAATCTATCTCATCCTGTTGCAAAATAGATTGCAAGGCGTGTTTTATTTCCGCTTCCGGTGGGAGGTACCACGTGGCTGACCCACTGAACCACGTGACCAGCCCACAGCCCAAAAAGTTTGGCCAACCCCGGGTTAGAAGAGTGCTGTTTCTCTGAGAAACATGGTGGCATCCCCCAAAGTAGGAGGAAGTAGTGCCAGTTCAAAACCTCGATCCTAGAGCATGCAAAACTTTTTATAAACGATACCTAATTACTGCAGTCAATTATGGTTAGGAATTGCAAGGTGGACAGCATTTTTTAAAACTAACTCATACTAACAGAATGTGCAGTTGACTGATGCCTTTGTCCATAAACTCAAGGCAATCAAAACAATGTTGTGCTATGCAAATGTACTTTATGAAATTCACTGCCTCAGGTGAACACCAGAATCACACGCCTTGATAGAATTAATAACCGCAGGCCATGCAGCTGAGGAACTCAACCTTCTGTATGTCACTTGGGGGGGGGGGTGTCCCTGAATAGGCTGAGAGGGGCATAGTGCCCACATGCAAGACCAACAGGCTCATGCAGGGATAAAAAACATGCTCTGTGAATATGGAGAGAGACAGGATCCAGCTCATTCACTGGCCTGCCGGTTGCTATCAGAGATATGCGGCAGGCAACGGAGACTGAATTTTGGCCAACGGCAATGCCAAGAAAGGGGCTTCATTTTGGCAGTCCGGGGTTTGATCTGGACACGAAAGAAGACGACCCCAGACCAAGTTCTCCATCTCAATATACAATCTAGAAAGGACACTCCCATCGAAAGCTTTTTGGTTTCTGGGTGAGGGAGAAGACTTCCAAGCTTTGTATGGAAGGTTTCTTGGAAAGAGTTCGCTTTGGGAAACAGCTCTCACAAAAGTAAGGGGCTGTCACCAAGCACAATGCCGAAAACAGAGCAATAAAACACTACTGTGGACATAAATACGCACCTGAATATACCACATGTGTGTTCCAGTAGTCAAATGCAGCAATCCAAGCCTCAAAGTCATGTGCTTTCCATTGGTCCAAGATATGCACGGAAGGGGAGGATCCGTCAGCAGATAACCAGCTTAGCCTGCCTTTGCAGTCACTGCTGATCAGCCGCAGAGGGCCTGAACTGCAAAGACAAACAAAAAACAAACAAACAGAAAACATATTTATTTTCAACCAGGCAGCCACGTGAGTCTGATTCATCACGTAAAAGAAAAACAAAACAATTGTGGCTCCTTAAGGCTAACAGATTTATCCAGTGTGAACTTTCATGGAGCACTAACAAAACTTCTCCCTACCTACTAGGCCCATCATGGCAAACCTTTGGCACTCCAGGTGTTCCTGGACTTCAATTGCCAGAAGCCCAAGTCTCTGTGAATCCACACAAATGGGTTTCCTGTGCTTACACAGAGGAAACCCATTCACGTGGATTCACAGGGACTTGGTTTCTGGAAATCGAAGTCCAAGAGTAACGCTTGCGTGAGTCAGGCGGGATAAAAATGTAACAATAAAAATTAAAATAATATAAATAAGAACACCTGGAGTGCCAAAGCACCCCCAGCTCCCCAGTTGCTCACCACTGCTCTCGTCCTGTGGACCAATCCAGAGACAAAGCCAGGCAGTTGCCTCCCAGCTCAACACTGCACAGGGCCTCCAGCCTGCAGCTCTTCTTCTACTAGAGAGAAAAGAAAACTGATCAGAGTCAGACCAGCTCAAGGAGGAGCGTCGGACGGAACAAGAACGGTCAAACCTGGCTTGATACAAAAGCTGGTGGGAATGTTTTGGTCAACATCGTAGGGCAAGAATGTTGTCTTTTGCTGGTGTGACAGACCAAGTAGGAGCGAGCCTCACTTAATTTCTTTGTGGATACTGTACTATTCAAGTACTCCTCAGGGCATGGGTTCCTGTGGGTGCGGCTTAGCGGTTAAAATGCTGAACTTGATGACAGGGAGGTTGACAGGTCAGCAGTTCAAGGCCTGAGTGCTGTATGACAGTGTGAGCTTCTGTCTCTGTCCCAGTTCCTGCCAACCTAGCAGTTCGGTAGCGAGAAATAAATAAATAAATAGATAGATACCACTTTGGTGAGAAGGTAAACAGCATTTCGTGCACTACAATGTCTAGGCATGCCTGCTACGTGACCACGGAAATGTCTGCAGAGACAGACAGCACTGGCTCTTTGGCTATAAATAGAGATGAGCACCGAACCCTAGAGTCGGATATGACTGGCTTTCGAGCACTTTTTCACCAGCTACATTTGTATTGTCGTTCCTCCCTTGCTGCTTCTCAAGGACTTTGTGCCCTAACAAGGCTCAGTTACTTGGTCCAGCAACTTTGACCTTTTGTAGTATGAAAAACATACTGGAAACAAAAGGCAAAATGGGCCGCACTGAGACCACTCTGCGCCATCACCTCTATATCCACCTACCTCATTTCCTATCAAGCGGAAGAGCTCCACTTTTCCCTTGGCATTAGCCACACCTAGAACCGGGTGTCCTGCGATGGGAGCGTGGCACCTTAAAGAAGAAGAATAGATGGGAAAAAATATTAATAGGAGCCCCAAACTACAATCGCCAGGTCTGGTTGTTGTTGTTGTTTTTAAAGAAAGTAAATTCATTGAATTCATTACACACATATTGTAGTTTAATAAGAACTTCACAACGGTTGTATTGGATTCTGAAAGTTGCCCATTTCTTTAACCCACCCCAGGCTTAGCTCTCCCGAAATATTTTATAGATCAAATAGGTTAAAAGTCTCTATTGATCCATAGCTGCTACTTTATAATACAGTCAAACCTCAAGATAAGAACGGTTTGACTTGAGAAAAATTAGAGATAATCTGGAAATCCCAGAAAAAATCAGGTTTGAGACACAAATTTTTATTCACTGTATATCTCATAAAGTAATCATCTAAAAACACCCAGAAAAAGTGTTTCAGGCCCAGAAACTGCATCCAGAGGTACCATTTAATGTCCAGTACAGCAGCCATTTCCAGCCTTTGGAGCTCAGTCAGGGGTGCAAAAACTTGTTCTTCAAAGTAATACAGGTAGAGTCGGCCCAGGCGGACATGGGGCGCATTGCTTTCGTCAGGACTTTCACCAGGCTGCAAAAAACAAACATCCTTGAGGGTAGGCAAGAGCAAAATCAAATTAGAAGATGGAGAAAGGAGCTCACTGGAGAAGGAATAATGCTAGAGAGGGATATGGCTGAGGAACGCGACCTCCCCTACGTCCCTTGGAGGACCCAGAATAGGCTGAAGGTCAGAGCGCCTAAATGTAAGATCAAGAGGCTCAAGTAGAGGGCTGCTGGTGGACAACAACACGCCACGTGAATGTGGAGACACACAGAATCCGGCTCATTTGTGTGGTCTGCCGACTACTACCAGAAACACATACCGATCAGGATTGAAGTTTGGCCAACAACAAAGCTAAGAAAGTGGCTTCATTTTGGCAGTTTAAAGTTTGACCTGGTCACCAAAGAAAAAGAACCAGATTGCAACCAGAAAGAGGAACGAAAAGATGTAGTGTAGGATTTTGCCCATCATTTTTTCCTCACCTAGGCAGGGGAACCTGCAGGCCGCCACTGAAACACCCAAACCATAAATGTAAAATATGTCTAAATAAGCTTTATTTGACTATACCTTTAAACGACAGAAACTGTTTCCCTGAAGAGGCTATTGTGAGGGGGGGAGGACTGCCACTTACCTTAGTGTCAGGTTTCTTCAGCTGGTAGGTGCCACATGCCAGGATGCTGTGCCAGCCGTCCACGGGGCACCACGCCACAGCATCGGCACTATATTCTGTGTCAACCACTTGCAAAGTCTGGATCTTGCACTGCAAAGCCATGTCAAAGCATGTTCATCCTGGTCTGGAAGAAAGAGAGGCACAGGAAACAAAATGCTTAGCAGTTCAGATTAAAAATATGTACAATACTGTACTTTGATTCCCAAACGACACTTTAGCACCACCATCTCCTCCTCCAACAACAACATTTAGAATGTCTATTAAAGAAAAATCAAACATAAACACATCTGTTGACAGCTCATCTCTTAGCTGTCTTTCTATCAATTTCCCCAATTCTTCTTCTTCTTTCGTGTCCAGGTCAGAGTTTAAGCTGACAAAATGAAGCCACTTTCTTGGCTTTGTCGTGTCCAGGTCAGCGTTTAAGCTGACAAAATGAAGCCACTTTCTTGGCTTTGTCGTTGGCCAAAAATTAAATCTTCATCAGTACATGTTCTTGGTAGTCATTGGCAGACCAAAAAATGAGCCGGATTCTGTATCTCTCCACATTCACACAGTATGTTGTTGTCCACCAGCAGCCCCCACTTGAGCATGTTGGTCTTGCATTGAGGGACTCCAACCCTACTCAGGGTCCTCCAAGTGACGTCGTTGGGGAGGTTGAGTTCCTCAACTAGATCCTCTTTTAATGTTGTTCCGTGTCCTGTGAGCGCCTTCCACCATCTTTGGACATCAAATGAGAAGGGAGGACTCACTTGAGAAGGCCTTGATGCTGGGAAAGGTGGAGGGCAAGAGAAGAAGGGGGCGTCCAAAGATGAGATGGATAGATGGTATTGTGGACACAATGGGCACAGAGCTTGGTGGGCTGAGGAGAAAGGTGGAAGACAGAGGTGCCTGGAGAAAAATGGTCCATGGGGTCGCAAAGGGTCGGAATCGACTGTGCGACTGAACAACAACAACCCTCAAGAACATTTGTTCTTGCCATAAAGCTCTTCCTGTATCCAAGTCAGTGGACTTGAGGCACATCTGTACATTGAGAGGATGTCGAGGGTCCTTCTCTGGCTTAGTTTCCTCTGTGTCCCTTCAACCCTTATCGTAGGCGGAGCGACACCAACAAGAGGATACATATAATTTCCCCAATGGAGGAGATAATTGTAATTGTATTGTAAGTGTATTGATTATTTATTTTTGCATTATCACACTGTTACATTGTACTTATATTAACTTGCTGTTAGCCGCTCTGAGTTGGCCTGTGCCGAGTTGAGCGGGATACAAATCTAAATAATAAATAAATAAAGATAATGCCCAGAAAGCTTCTTAAAACTATCCCTAAATACACACACAGTTCATGCAGATTTCACACCAGCCTCAAGTCTGAGCAAACCACCACCATCTCCAAGGAATATGTTGCAAGAAGACCTTTGAGCAAGCGCCTCCTCACACAAGATCCAAATGTAATATTAGGCATCCTTTTCCCCACCTCTTTGCAGATCCTTCTCTTAAAGTACGTATACACACACCCACAAATAAATAAATACAGCAGAGAGTGGAGAGTATTAAGCACCTTCTTCTGCTTTCTCATAGTAGTAGATGGTACTAATCAGAGATCTTGACCCAAAGGAAGAGCCTGCTGGCTGCGGCGGCCACTCATAATCTCCTTCTCCTGCTTGCTACACCCGTGCTCTTTTGACTCACTGCTGTTGACCATTGCTTTTTTGCCTGCAATTTATCCTGCTTGGTTTATTGTCTGTTGGTTTTATGTATTATACAGTATTATGTTTAATTTTATATTGTTACCGCTAAGACGCTGCCTGGGAGGTGGAAGGTCAGCAGTTCGATCCCCGAGGACTCCGCAGCGTCCGTCCGTCTCTGCCCCAGGCTCCTGCCAACCTAGCAGTTGGAAAGCAAGAAATAGCAAGTAGGTAAATGTTTGTTTGTTTATGTTTATTGGATTTATACCCCGCTCTACTCGGCACAGGCCGACTCAGAGCGGCTTACAGCAAGTTATTAATACAAGTTGTTGTCCAGTCACACAGTTGACTCCGACCCTTTGCGACCCCATGGACCCTTTTCCTCCAGGCCCCTCTGTTGTCCTCCACCCTTCTCCTCAGCCCACCCAGCTCTGTGCCCGTTGTGTCCACAATACCATCTCTCTATCTCATAATGATAGAGAATAAATAGTTACAATAGATTCCACAATAATAATAATACAATATCTCAGCACACTAGTCATGCCTGCCACATGACCACGGAAACGTCTGCAGAAGCAGCAGACAGCGCTGGATCTTCGGCTTTGAGATATTGAGCACTGAACCCAGTTGTACCCGACTCTAGGGTTCAGTGCTCATCTCTGTTTTCAAAGCGAAGAGCCAGCGCTGTCTGCTGCTTCTGCAGACGTTTCCGTGGCCATGTGGCAGGCATGACTAGACACCGGAACGCTGTCACCGTTCCCTATTTATCACGGATACAGGGAGAGAAACGGCTACAAATGCCGCTTTATTTAATTCCTCCTCACAGACACCTCAGTCAAAGGAACCCACACGCTCCCTACAGCGCTCCCAAAGGGCGGGGGAAAGCGAGCTCCGCGTCGTCCACATCCCCCATGTACACACGTGCACGGCGACACGCGTCCCTAATCCCGAGATGAGACGGGGAGGGGGGGGTTGGAAAAAAGGAGCCTCCCTTTTTATATAAAATAACAATTGGAGAGGGGGGGGGACAAATGTACACGTCCCTCCTTCCAAGCCAATGCGCCCCCTCCCCCCCCCATAAACCAGGCCCCGTGTACACAAGGCCTCCCTCCGGAGCGGAGCCGGAGCTGAGGCGGCCAACACGTACCCCTGGCCCTGCTGCTGCGGACTCCTCTCGGGCCTCCCCCGGCGGCTTCTGAGGAGTGGAGGGGAAAGGGAGGAACCGGAGGTTAATCCGGAGCGAGCAAGGCCCTTCGCGCGCTCCGCCTCCCGGCCTGAGGCGACCTGCTGAGGCGAAGGCTTCGCTCGCTACTAGGCCTCCGTCCAACCTCCATCTTCCGCCACCTCAAAAAGTGACCATAATACCAGACCCAGAGCCCGCCTCTCGTTCCGCCGGTTCGGTTCCCCACCCTAAATAAATACACACGTATACATCATAAATAATACACAGCCCAATTGAGGCCCTTCTTCTTCTTCGGTGAGGGGCGAGTCGGCATCCATCACAGCCTTCCCCTCAGAACTTGCCCTCAGCAATTCTCTCTCTCACACACACAGACGTTTTAGTCTTGGAAATAAACCAAACGGAGGAAAACTAAGAACTCTTGTGTATGTGTTGTGGTTTATTACAAGGTTGTGGGACGTTGGACAGGACTACAGGGCCCATCATCCTTGCACCTGGTGCTGCTGCCTGGTGGGGGGATTATGGGGGGCAGATAGGTCAATATGCCAAATAGACAATGGGTCTATTCTACGTCCCCCCGCCAGAGTGGGGGCAGGATAGAAATTTAATTAATAAATAAAATTAGATAACTACAGCCACCCCATAAATGTTGTTTTACATCTCAGCTGTCTCAAAAGGGGTGCTTTCAAGATCCTTACACGCAGCAGCTGCCCCAATGGCAATACCCACGGTTGCTTCAAAGCGGCAGAGATGCCACAGCTAAGAGAGAGAACGAGGGGATCTACTAATTGTTTGGCAAGCCTAATTACCCCGCATGCACACATTTCATTCAAGCTGGCAGCTTCATAAGGACCAGATAGCGGTGCTGGTTCAGAGGGGAAATTGCCTTTGGGCTTGTGAACCCATCAATACAAATTTGCACAATAGGTTTTTTTGAGTTCTGGGTGTCAAAACCAACTTACCTGCCTCAGAACCGTGTGCTGGTACTGTATGCGCATTGCTGTAGTTAGATGCAGGCGAGAAAGCATGCGCCTTCCCCTACAATTTGCCTGCACATGTATAGGTTTAGCACAAGGAATCAGGCTACCTCAGGGTAAGACTGGACTGAGGTGGCTTAGGGGTTAAGATGCTGAAATTGATGAAGGCCGGCAGTCCGGGACCCAAGTGCTGCACAACAGAGTGAGCTCCCAGCTCCTGCCTCAGCTGCCAACTTAGCAGTTTGAAAGCAAGAAATTGCAAGTAGATAAACAGGTACCACTTTCGTTGCACTCCAGTGTCTACGAATGCAGACACAGACAGCGCTGGCTCTGAACAGAGGTGAGCACTGCACCCTAGAATCGGATACAAATGGCTTTCAAGCGAGGGCAACCATTACCTTATAAGCCAAAATGTCGATAATTTAAAAAGTCCTCCGCTTTCCCTTGAGGAAATCGCATAACGTCACAGACCCAACCTGGGGGATAAAGAGACACTGCCTGGGTTTTTCCAGAAACATGACTGACCATTTGTGGCAGGGAGTAGTTTTAAAAGAATTTCATCAGGTCAACCTGTTTAATAACTTTTGGTGTGGATGTGGGGGTCTGGAAAAAAAACATGGCACACCAAAGAGGCAGGGGGAAGATTCAGCCATACCAGCTCAAAGTTTTAAAAAAGATGAAAAGGCAGCCCCATCCATTCCAATCCTTTACTCGAAAAAACAACTTCCATGCAGGTTTGGTTCAGAGGTGCGCTGCAGAGGTGTTCTGAGCATGCCTCCCCATGCCTTCTCCCAGCCACAGGGTGGAGGGAAAGCTCTCGCTCGCTACAGGACAGTTATTTCCAACCAACAATGTCTTCTTTCTCACCTGGACATATTACAGTGAATGAGTCCTATAGAAGAGAACTGCTAACCAAAAGAAAAAAGAAAAACCTGTACACAACTTTACAAACATATTAACATATAAATAACAGGAAGCGTCCGGCCAGGAGAGCTTCCGCAGTAGTCTCTGGTTGGGAGATTTTTTTTGCTTGAGACTTAACACTGGAAGGGGAGAACCAGTCTCTCTTCTCAAGCATCACAGGGGTTGGTTTGTATCTCTGTGTGGGTTTCTGTTTTTGTCCTTGCTGTCAGTGCCTCTGGCTTCAAGTGAGCAGTCTGTGCAAAGCGGGGCGCCTAGTCCCCATGCCCTCTGGGAAGGTGCCCCATGGCAGGGCGGGTAAGGCCTCAGCTTGGCCAGTCATCGCTCCGGCCCAAGCTCTTGCTGGAAGACGCGCTTCTTCTCCCGACAGTGCTTCTTGTGAGCCGGCCAGTCTTTCTGCTGGCACTGTGAACCGCAGTACCGTGCAACCTGGCAACGCCCACAGATGTTAAATTCGCGTAACTGGAAAGAGGGAGGATGGGACAAGAATCAATACCAGTTTCCCAAGAGAGCCCCACTAGTCCCAGGGGTGGCAAACTTATGGCACGTGTGCCAGAGGGGGCACTCAGAGCTCTCTCTGTGGGCATGCACGATGTTGTCCCAGCAGAGTTCACTCTGCTCAGAAGCCCAATGGGAGCGCTTCCTCCCTCCCTCCAGCACAGAGTCCGCCCCACCCCTCTGCCCAGCAGCCCAATGGGAGTGCTTCCTCCCTCCTCCCAGCATAGAGTTCACCTGTGTTGCTAATTCACGAAAAATGTGTTCTGGGTTTCAGCTTGGACACTCAGTCTCTAAAAGGTTCACCTTTAC
This sequence comes from Bradypodion pumilum, assembly GCA_035047305.1. Lineage (NCBI taxonomy): Eukaryota > Metazoa > Chordata > Lepidosauria > Squamata > Chamaeleonidae > Bradypodion > Bradypodion pumilum. Next base: position 16,538,664 of record JAWDJD010000015.1, read on the forward strand.
TGCCCTAGGACCTCCCCCCCCAAAAAAAACCCCTAAAATAGTCCCTCTCGGGACCTTTGGTTTTGAGACTTCAACTTGCAGAAGCCTAAGTCGATTCCTCAAAGCATTGACCGGCCAATGTACGGATTTAAGCTTCTGGGAATTGAAGTCCACCAGTGTTCAAGAACATAGTTTAGGAAACGCTGCTCTAGGCAACGGCCTCAAAATACTTTTCTAAACAACCTTAAATCTGAACTTTCCAACTGAGCTATTATGATCATAAATACAAAAGGGCATGTTGGATATTCTTCTTCTAATGTGTCCAAGTCAAACGTCAAACTGCCAAAATGATGCCACTTTCTTGGTTTTGTTGTTGGCCAAACTTAAGTCCTCATCGGTGCATGGTTCTGGCAGTCATCGGCAGACCAGTAAATGAGCGCATGGATTCTGTATCTCTCCATATTCATGTTGGAGATGTAAAGAAAATATTGGGACATGTTTTCATTTATGGTGGGATTGTAAGGGGTAAACGTGAAGAAATAAATCAAATTATTGTCTTTAAAATTAGAAATGTGCCCTAGAATAGCATCGTTAATGGATTTTTGAAATATAAAAGTAGATAAATACAAGAAAGATATTATTATGACGGTAACAGATATGAGATTATTAATGGCTAAAATTTAGCAATAGCAATTACACTTATATACTACCCCACAGCGCTTAGTGCACTCTCTGGGCATTTCACAAGTTAATCAGCATTTGGCCCCCAACATACTGGGTACTCGTTTTACCAACCTTGGAAGGATGGAAGGCTGAGTCAACCTTGAGCCCTAGTCAGGAATGAACTCGTAACATTCTGGCTGTTGTACCCATGGACTCTGTATTGGAGGATTGGTGTAAAGAATTGTGGAATATTGTTATAAATGATAACTTGACATGAAAAATGGACTTCTGGCAACCACTAGCCATGGCATTTCTTTAGTTAGGCAGCCCAGAGAAATGTCTTGCAAGGAGGAGGGCGCAAAGAATCCACTAGCAACGGCCAGTGACTCTCTACCCCACCCCCACCCCAAATTTGGCAAAACACTGAAGAGGGTGGATGTGCAGCCATGTGTGTGCGTAGGGTGGGGGGTGAACACTCTCAGCCATGACTCGCTTCCGTTCTTTTGGACGCACCTGTTTCTCAATCATTGTGCAGGGAGGATAGTGGCATTCGTAGTACGTGCACGAGCTCTCCTCTTCTTCCACCACATCCCCGTTAGCGTTATAATAGCGTGTTACATTCAGCACGGGAAACTGCTCCTCCATGGGGTCTGTGGGGAGCTGCTGTATGGCCAGCCAGTATAAGCTTTGTTCCCTTTAACAACGACAACAAAAGAGCATGTTAATTGCTTATTCAGCAAATGCATTCAACGACTAAGAGAAATGAAAGTTCAACTCTTCCAAAGCCCAAAGGGGCAAGCGAGAGTGGTAAGACTATGACTACTTCACGGTGAAATCAACATATCCACCCAAATGACTTCTCAATTAAAAGCCCTGGCCCTGATCATTACAGATCATAATCCCCCACAATGGAGTTTTTTCATAGATTAAAGGAAACCAGACTGAAGCATCAAGACCAGGGGTTCTCAACCTATGGCCCACAGGCTGGATCTGGCCCGTGGCACCAAATAATCCAGCCCCTGGCCTTGCTCAAGCCGCTGCTGCTGGAATCCGCCACGGACCAATTTACAGTCACAGAAATGCATTTATGACGGCCACGGACACGTTTTACAGCAGCATTTACGGTGGGAGAACCACCCATCTGTCCCGCTCAGTTGTCTGAGGGTGTGTGGTCTGGCCCACAGCTGAACCCATGATCAAGACTCTCAACGTGAGAAAGCAGGAATCCCTTCTAACATAGTATCCTCAGTGGGGAATTACTCTGGTTTTGCAGGATGGTTTGATACAACCAAAACAGTAACTGGGCTGCAGGAAGCCTTGCTTTCTGGTAAGTATATCTGCATAATTACACACACACACACACACACACACACACACACACACACACACACACACACACACACACACACACACACACACACACACACACACACACACACACACACACACACACACACACACAGGCTACATGGGTTTATTTCAGAGAACTCAGATTACCAGTTTGGTTTATTTTATTCAGAAATTAGCAGAATCAACAATTAACCTCACCATGCAAACACCGTTTTATTGCTTTGGATGGTTAAGGCCAAAAAAGGGGACAGTAACTCTAAAGCAGGGGTTCTCAACCTTTTCAAGTCAGGGGGGCCATTGGGTCACGCGCTCTCAGTCAGCTTCAAGGGACGGACGGCCATTTTGCCCTGCGTGCATGATGGGGGTGGCCATTTAGTCCCAACAGCTTCAAAGGGGTGGAATTTTGTTTCTTGAATGCCCTTGGAGGGTGGGGGGGGGGAACACAAAATGGCGCCAGGGCCGGATCCATGGACCGTAGGTTGAGAAACCCTGCTCTAAAGTTTGCTTTTGTCGCTTTAAAATTCCCGCTTACACAAACGCTCACTTGCTACTGCTTCAATCTTCCACTACTACTTTATTTCTAATACGACTGTTGTACTAGAATCCAGGTCTACGCAGCTTTCTAGACTGAAGGAGCCGGAACCGATGTGCTGGACTCAACTAGAACAGACCACTTGAATCAAAGGGATTTGTATGAGTGCTGACTTAACCATTCTGAGGATAGCAACTGGTTTGTGCCACAACAGGTTGCAGACAATTAGTAAGCAAGGTTTCTTTGCACAGACACACACACACACACTCTTGAATGATACAACCTACAACTCTCACATTGCACCCAGCATTATACAGAGGAAAGGAAGCAGCCTAGGCAATAGGCAAAGGAACCGCTCCTAATCCTTCTCGCCCACGATAGCAATTAAAAGATTTACCTTTGTTTACTTGAGATTTCTTCGGCTTTGGGTCTCCAGCCCCATGGAACCAATCGCAAGTTGTCCAGACGGTTGTCCACCGTCACAGCATTCAGATGGACTACCTGGAAGCCCGGAGCAATACCTCCACGATGCCTTTCCCTGGAAGAGAAAACAAGCCATTTACACTTCTCAATAGACAAGAGGACACCTGGCTGCTCCCTGTAACGTCCTAATGCTGACGGTGAACCTTGGCACTCCAGCACATACGGGCAGTAAACCCATTCGTATGGATTCACAGGGACGTGGGCTTCTGAGAATTGAAGTTCAAGAACAGCTGGAGTGTCAAGGTTCACCACCACTGTCTTACTGACTTCTTAAAGTCCCTCTATCGCTTGGGAGTGAAGTATCTGAAATAACTACTTCAAAAGGGAGGAAACATTTGCCCCTACCCCCAAAACCAACCACAGCAGACCCTCTGACTCGGCAGAATTGGCCAAAATGCAGACCTAACTTTTAGCAGTTGACATTTGGTCTAATTTTAAGTAAGACTTGCTACAGCAGATTAGCCCAGAGTGTTTTATTAGCATACAACGAAGCAGTTACAAAAGCTAAATGTTTCAAGTATTTTGAAATCTATCGTCGGCTGAAATCCACTAGTCAATTGCAACTAGAGTTAGCCCATCCAATCAGACAGTTTGGTGGGTCGACTCCTTCTGAAGTTCCAATAATTCAATGGACCTAACACTGGTTGTCACTTGTTACTGCATCTCAGCTGCTGTGTTTTTTTTGCACAAAAATACCTACCACAGTAATTCGTGCAGTAGGCGTCCAAAACCTCTTCCTCGGTTCTTGTCGAAGGCAAAGGCAAAAATTCTAGCACCATTTCCATCAGCATCAACCTCCATTCGAGCCTGGCCAAAGGGGGTGGTGGGTGGTGGGGAGAGAAAGTGCCCATCAATTTATGCATATTTGGAAGATTATTAATATTAACAAGAAGAATGCCATAAGAGGGTTGCATAAGAGGCTTCACTGGAAACTTTGACAGAAATTTGGATTTGAATGCAGTAAGAAAGCTGGTCCTCTCCCTCCTGAAAAGAGCTACTACTGGATCCTCTCAAGAATAGATCAGGAATCCTTCGTTCGTCTTCTTCCATCTCCAAACCAGACATGCAACTGTCAAAATGAAGGCACCTTTTGGTGAGTTCATTCTGCAGTTCCTTTCGCCTGACCTAGTGTGAGAACGATTAGCCGGCAACACAAGGTGGCCATTGCCCAAGGTATGCCTGATTGTGGTTCAAAAATACCACAATCTTTGAGGAGGCTCTTTCTGTGTGCCCCGGAACCCTTAGTTACCTACCCTTTATTTACCAAAGTTATTATTAAGAAATGTTGCTACTACTATGTTACCAAGGGATATGAAGCTATGAAGATGAAAGACAGAGACGTGGATTCTTACCTCAAAAGAGTAACTCTCCACAAGTGGAATGTCTTGTTCATCTATCAGCGTGTATTTTGTCTGAAACCCAAAGAGATAATTAAGAATGAAATACAATACTCTGTTAGCATAACCACCCAAAAAAACTTTCCTTCCTCATGTTTTTAACCTTTGAAAAGGGTTGGAAAGAGGCAGAGAAAACCACCAACTGAAGTTTCTTTTGTTGTCTGACAAAAGCTATTTGCGTATTTAAAAAAACATGCAAAAGAAAATTGAATAATTTAAGTTTTTTGTTATGCTTACACTAACTTAGTAGCACTTCCATGAATGTATCAAGTTGGCTATCCTTAGATGTTGCACTCTGCCAAATCGGAAACAACTTATCCCTACACTAATGTGACATTCATGGTAGTAAATGAGATATTTAAGAACTGATTTTTACCAGTTCCACACACCCACCCTTGGTCTTGTGTTCCTATGGCTGACCAGGGACCTGAAACCAAGTCAAGCCCATCACTCTATACATTGCACCCTATTGGGTATTCTGCCTTTAGACACGCAACATGAAAATGCTTCCCATGACTAACAAAAACATCGTAACACATGTTTTGTTTTGCGATAGAGGAACAAAACTTCCTACCAAACGCTACCCTAGCTCAGTGGAGCTAACAGTGAAGAGCATCAATTGTGTTCTTCAAGATGATGGCGGGGGGGGGGGGGAGTTTCTCACATGTCTCCCTCCTTTACAAACCAGTGATGATACCAGAGGTTTTTGTATGCCACTAGACTACACACTAAACCTGTGGGCCCCCATGCAAACCAGAGGAAGCCACCCAGGGCCGCAGGTTGAGACTCCCCTGGTCTAAGCCACCGCTGTCAGCCTGGAGTTGTCCAGGGGTGCCACCCTGGCCTTGTGCTCACGCTGGGTCTCGAACTGCTGGCCTGCCAGTTCTCAAGCGCAGCATCTCAGGCACCAGAGAAAACCCCATTGTTTCCCCACCCGACCCAGAAGCCAAGCCAGACCCCTTTTCCAAACCAAAAGAAGTTGGGTTGGGTTGGGGGGGACCTGGAACACCTCCCTGCGTGACGTCACAGAGGGGCCCCGGCGTGACGTCACGCCCCCCACTTCCACGGCGTGGAGAGAGGGGCAATGGAAAGAAGGGGAGGGTCTGCGAGGGAGGGAGGGAGCGAGCGAGGGAGGGCTGGTCTGAGGGAGGCCCAGCGGTCACCATCCGGGCCCGGCCGGCGGCACATACATCCCCTCCTCCCACCCCAGGCCTTCCCTCCCTCCGCCCGCCCTCCGCCCTCCCCGGGGCGCACCTTGCCGGCCACCCGGCCGAGGCGCACGATGCCCAGCTTGAAGTCGGTCATGGCCTTGGCCTGGCGGGAAAGGAAGGAAGGAAGGAGGGAAGAGGAGGGAGGAAGGAAGGAGGGAGGGAGGGAGGGGGAGAGGGACTCGCGTGCCCGGAGAGAGAGAGAGAGAGAGAGGGAGGGAGGGAGCTGGGGGCGGGGGAACAACGCCGCCACCGCCGCCGCCGAGGCCCGCCGCCGGCGCCCAGCCTGCGCCTCCTCCTCCTCCGCCCGCCTCCTGCTTCTGCCGCCGCTGCGCATGCGCTCCTCCTGCCGCCGCCACGGCCCGCCCACCCTCTGGCGGCAGAGCGCCCAATGGGAGCGCGAGCCGCTCCCCTACGTCACTCTGCCTCGCCCCCTCCAAGCCGCACGACGTCGGGTACTCAGGCCGGCCGGCTGGCCGGCGCGCGCACCCAACCCACCCTCCTCACACGCTTCTTTGCCTCGCGCCCCCTCTCACGTGATCGCCGTCGTAGCCGCGCGATGATGACGTCGGCAGCGGCGGCTGATGACGCAAGCGAACCCTCTCTAGCTCGCTGCCTCGTTCCCCAGAGAAAGGGAGGGCGGCTGGCTGGCGGAGCTTCGCGTGCGCATGCGCACCACACCAACGCGCTCTCGCGTCTTCTCCCCTCCCCCCCACCTCTCCTCACAGGCGCCCCTCTCTCTTTTGTAACGCGTTACAAACGCGTTAAAATGTGTCTCGCGTTTTTTAAAATAACGTCCATTTCAGAGAGGCATAATATGAACATACGCACCTTTCTTTAAAAAATTGCATGTGGTAACAAATATAATAAAATGTATTTTATTTATTTAATCACATTTTTATTGAGTCACCAGAGAGAGAGAGACACACACCCATCAACGGTGAAAATGACTTCCAGGGAAAATGAAATGTACACTCGGATATACCATACAACCGACAAATCTATGAGGACTTCTGAGGGAAAACAGGCTCAAGTCTAAATAAATAACCTTGTAATAAAGCATTAATTGTAATAAAGGTTTAACACAATATTAATACATTGGTCTGAGAGAGTTTCTTGAAGCCGCTGAGATTCCCCCACCCCTTCCCCAATTTAAATCGATATTTTGACAAGTGATGGAAGAACTGGGGGACATATAAACATACCGATTCATACGTACAATTTATAACCAGCTAACTAAACCAACTCAGAGGGGCTCAAACTACATAGGAAGAACGCACGGCCTTTCGTGGGATGGATACATAGCTTGGTTGGTAGGTAGGTAGGGCGGTAGGACTACTTCACTCAGATTTTGGGCACCCACCCTGGGACAAGATTTGGTGTTGGAGGTGACTGATGGTTGGCCTGACTCTTTAATTTATGGCAAGAAACTAGATGAAATAAGGAAGGGATTTTCAACCTGTGGCCCCTGGCACCATTTCATGTGCCCCCTTTCCCACCACCTCCACACCAGGCAGTGCCATGTGGTGGAGGAAGGGGGGGGGAATGGCTGTCTGAGGGAATGTGGCAAAGGTTGAGAACTCCTGAAATAAGCCATAGATCGCTCGGTGCTCCTTGTGCATTTCTTCCCAAGAGAACAGAACCCAAACAGCCTCAGAAGCCTAAGAACACATTGATGTCATACAACACGCAGCAGGTCATGGAGGACAGGAGGCATCAACATCGCTGAGTTGTAGAAATGGAGTTCCAGCAGAAACAGATCAAGTTTATGGCCCAACAATATCTGGACAACGTGAAAATAAAATCCCAAGCGCCGTTACTCTACAAGAGACATGCACAATCCCACCGGTAATGTGGACTGCGATCTTCAGAACTCTCTCCAAAAATGGAGCTCGATTCATCTGCCATCATCTGCTGCTAAAGCTAGTAAAACATGGTGCTAAATTAAATTAAATTAAATTAAGAGTATATTAAGTCTGGCTGGAGCAGGCAATGGCCACATTGCTCCAGTAACCGGCCACTGTAACTCTCATGTACAGGGATGACATGAGAATTGTCACATGAGTGTGATTAAGGATTCCATTATAAACGAGAAAATCTAAGGAGACTGCACTGGCCTTGAATTTAAATTGAGATGCGCTCTTTGGGTGGAAGGAGCAAACCTTTCTTACTTGTGTGCCTGTTTAGCTACCAAATGCTTGCACTGAGACTTAGGGCCAAGGGTAGTGTGGTTTAGGGGTTAAGATGCTGAGCTTGACGGCTGAAGGTAGGCAGGTCAGCAGCTCGAGACCCAAGTGCTGCGCAACAGCGTGAGCTCCTGCCAACCTTAGCAGTCTGAATGCAAGAAATTGCAAGTAGATAGTCATGCCTGCCACATGACCATGGAAACATCTTCAAACACCGACAGCACTGTATCTTTGGCTGTAAATGTAAATAAGCATCGTACCCTAGAGTCAGACACAACGGGCTTTCAAACAATTAGGAAGGTCCTTGCGTAGAGACTAACTCGCTTAAAGAGCAGAATTTTCTCTGAATGGTCGCCTTGCTTAACAACTAAAACCAACCAAAAACTTGCTTGACTAAATCCGCTGCCGCCAGAAGTCACAATCGGTCACTTACAATGGTGTTTCGCTTAAAGATCGATCCCGTGGAACGCATTATATGCTCTTTAAGTGAGGTACCACTGTAGTTGGAAAACTCATCCATGGGTCTACGCTAGGCAAGAAGGTGGCGATATAGACCAATAGTGGGACCTTTGACTATCTCCAGTAAGCGCCCAAGTGGTTTCTGCTTGATCTGGTGGTCATGGATTATGGCTGCCAAGATTGCACATCTATACACTATACCCTATTTTCCTCCTTAGGGGTCACCTGGAGAGAGAAATGAAATCTCCGTCCATCTTCCCCGACATTCATTCCGGAAGGAAAAGTAGTAAGTCGGCAAAAGAGCCCTTGGAAAAGCATCTCAGATGATGGCGTGCATGCGTGTGTGCCCAGAGGTCTTGCTTGGAGATGTCTCCTCTTTGGCTGCAAATGGAGAGGAGCACTGAGCCCTAGAGTCAGACACAGCTGGCTTTTGAGCAAGGGAGAGGCACCTTCTTGACTACCTTGGAAGCGACTTCCTAGCAGGTGGTGATTTGTTTGCCTTTTAGGACGTGGCGGGAGCCCAGGCCGCTTGCAGATGAATCTGAACATGGACAGCCCAGGGCCGGCCGCTTACGCACCGCCGTGTGTGAACGTCCGGGAAACCAATGCCCCGTCTTACACCTTTGGGTGGAAAACACCCCCGAGAGGTAAGGGACGGGCCGTGGGCTGGATCCGGCCTGCGGGCCCAAGGTTGGGAACCCCCTGGGTTAGACTATCCTTGCGTTTTGAAACATTTTGCAGTGTCACATCTGGAGGAGCCTCTTCCAGCCTGATCTTGTTTCTCTTGCTTTTTCTAGACGGTGGAGGATGCCGCGCATGGCAAAAATCCTGGTTCTTGTCCAATAATCCTTTCACCAGGAAAGTGGATTTTGCTAGTGAAACAAACGTGCGTATATCCCTTAATGATGGCGTTCACAAAACTGAACAGAATCCCTCAAGATCAGGGAAAAATATATAGAGAGAGGGATTGGCTAGAGACGGAGCAGAGAAAGATCATTTTCTATGCAAAGGTCAGGGAGATTTTAAGTGTACAGGATGTGCCATGGAGTAATTCTGGAGCCTGATTTAAAAGACCCGAAACTTAAGTTGCTGTCCTATTATCTACTAAAGAGGGGCTGCGGTGGCGGCTCAGTGCTTAAGAAGCTCGCCTTTGTTAGCTGGAAGGCTGGCAAGTTGGCAGTTCAGACCCGGGTGCTGCATGACGGACTGAGCGCCCATCTCTGTCCCAGCTCTTGGGGACGTGAAAGGAGCCTCATTTGGTGTTTCTCTGAGCGGAGTTTCTTCCGCAAAAATCCTTTCAACCCAGAATAGTTTCTGACACGAAATTGCTATTATTATCTACTAAGGAGCTAAGTTTCCTCTGCTTGTTACAAAGACTGTGTAGATTAAGAAAAATGGAGCCCCAAAATTGCTATTGGGAACGGACGCCACACAGAATGACGTTTTGAGGTTTACTACTGAAAATGCACCCGTGCGCGACTCAGTTGCTAAGACGGGTGGATTTTTCCAGGCATGTAAGTTTTTAAACTAGAGATTTACCAAGAACCTAGTAGAGGAGACACAGGCTGAAATCTGGCTGCTTAGTGTAGCAATTTGCACTAGAGTAGGCTCACTAAAAAGGGAATGCAGTGGCTTCGGGGTTAAGAGACACTCAACTTGGCTGGAAGGTTGGTAGGTCACCAGTTCCGAGACCCGAGTGCTGCCACAATGGAATGAGCTCCTGTCGTCTCCCTCCCAGGTCCTGCCAACCTAACAGTTTGAAAGCAAGAAATGGCAAGTAGGTAAACAGGCACCGCTTCGGTGGGAAAGGCCACAGTGTTCCTTGGACTCCGATGTCTAGTCATGCCTGCCACATGGCCAGAAACATTTGCAGACAGCACTGGCTCTTTGGCTGCCAAGGGGGATGAGCACCTCTCCCTTAAGAGTCAGGCACAACTGGCTTTTGAGCAAGGGCCGACCTCTCCCTTGGCCCACTCTCAGCCAGTGAGGAGGATGGTGCTCAATGTTGGAAAAGGAACCCCTCTTTCCCAGGGAGAGATGGTGGCTACTGTACTACAGCGCGGCTCTCTCTCTTTCTCTCTCTCCTCCTTTCCTCCACAGTGGCCCTCTCCCTTCGAGTACGTCAAGCCCTTGGGATCTCAGCTCGTCAACCGGCCCACCAGCCCGAACTTTACCTTCGGCACAAAGCTAGAGTTCTCCTTCGTCAACAAAAGTGAGGAGAGGCGCCTTGAGGCGTCGTTGGGCCTCCGGGGAGTAAAAAATGTGGCGTTCTGCAGCCAGCCGGCCTCCTCCATGTAACGGTGGCGCGCCAGGGCTTTTGCATAGTGTCCGTGTCCCAAAGAACACGGACGGACTTCCCTCCTTCCTAACCCTCTCCCTCCTCTCATGTATCCTTCTCGTTAAGAGACGGTGGATGACCCGGCGCCCAATAAGTATAACACCGACCGAGCGTATAAACATATCCTGAACAGATGTCCTTCCATTATCATCAGTTCTGCACCACACGTGGCTTACAGATGGGCCGGAAAAGGTAAGGCATATTTTAAAAAAAGACCCACCCACCCCGGTCAGGATTCTTCGACCTCCACCTCGTCGTTGCTTGCTGGCAGAAGCCGCCGCATGGCTCCTACCACTCCAAGCAAACTTGCATTGATGGGGTTTCAAAGCTGATGTTTACATGGCCATAAGTGAGATCATTTGGCCCAGCGGGCCGTAGGTTGCAAATCCCTGGCCAATGCAATCATGGACAAATACCTTTTGTTTTTCTGGGGTTTTGCTTTGCAACTTTCAGGCTTCCTCACCAACGGCTCATTTGCGCAGGGATGATGAAGGTTGAAGTCCCAGAATCAGCCACGGCAAAACCTCAGCATGCCCCTAATTTGTAGATTTTCTTCCCTAGAAAAAGGAGTTCAAGGCATGCGATCCATGTTCATATCCCTTCTATTTAGGACAGTCCTGTGAGATGCTATAGGTAAAGGGTAACCCTTTTGTCGAAAGCCAGCCATATCTGACTCTAGGGCCGTAATGGCGAACCTTGGCACTCCAGATGTTCTTGGACTTTTACTTCCGCTTCCAGGAGCGGCGTGGGCCGGATGTATCACAGTAAACACATTTGTGTGGATTCACAGGGTGCTTGGGCTTCTGGGAAATGAAGCCCAAGAACATCTGGAGTGCCAAGGCCATCATGGCTCTAGGGTGTGGTGCACATTTCAGTTGACAGGCACCGTCTGTGTCTTTGGCAGGCATGACTAGATGCTGGGGCACGCTGCTACCTTCCCCGCCGAAGCTGTGCCTATTTATCTACTTGCACTTTCTTTTGAACTGCAAGGTTGGCAGGAACTGAGAAAGAACTCTGTCTGCCATGCAGCCCTTGGGTCTGAACTGCTGGCCTTCCGGTCGTCAGGCTCAGCCTCTTGGCCACCCTAGTCCTACGTGAAAACACACACTGGAGCCTCTTTCCAGCCAGGCTTTCACGAATTCAGGAATGGACAAACTTAGCTATTGTGCCAACCTAGCGGTTTGAAAGCAAGGAACTGCAAGTAGATAAATAGGTACCCACTTTGGTGGAAAAGGTTAACAAGCGTTCCGTGTTCTTCAGCATCTAGCCCATTGGGGCAGGCACTCTTCAAGGGCCGGATGGCCATTTAGCCCTGGCCGCCTGCCTGATGGAGGTGGCCATTTTGTCCCAACAGCTGTAAGGAGGTGGCCATTTTGTTTTCCTGAATGCCCTTGCAGGGAGTGCGGAAGACACAGGAAATGGTGGCGCAGGCCTGATCTGGCTCACACGGGCTTAGGTTGGGAACCCCTGCTGTAAACGGAGATGAGCACTGCACCCTAGTCGGATATGACTGGCTTCCAAGCAAGGGAGACCGCCATGGACATCCTCAAGCCCAAAGGGGTCTTCTCAGGACCACCGTCTGGCCTTAACCCCACCGTTCCTCCTTTCCGCAGAGGGCACCCCCGGACCAGGCGCTTACAATGTGGAGAGCGGGCATGTGGCACGCCTGCCCAACTCCCCCAGTTTCTTCATCCAAGGTGTGAGACGGCCCAAGAAGCATGAGACGGGGCCCTTTTCCACGCTGTGAGACTGCAGGCACCAATGGGTCAAATCCCCCCCCCCCCCCGACACCTGGGTGTTCGATCCCCATGGCAGGCAGTGTGTGACGTGTGTCTAAAGGCAGAATACTTTCCTTCCTGTCATCTCGGCGATACGGGTGCCAGCCAGACCCCAAGTTAACATCAAATCAAAAGGGGGAGGAAACTGCACAGAGTTAACAAAACAAATGAGTCTGGTTTGTGGAACAAAAGGCCACTGACCTTACCAAAAAAAAAAAAAAAAAACCAAACTCAAAAAGAAAGTAAAACAATAAAATAAAAATCCAGATTCCCTTATTTCCGCCTTACACCTGGAGTGGCCCCCTTTTTGCAATGCTTTCCGTACTACAACCTTTCAGCTAGAATAGGGAAAGAAATGTATGGCTGAGGATATCTCGAAGGTCACACAGTTCGAGATACAATTAAGCCCTGGTGTGCAGTAATTAGCAGCATTAACAAATGTTAGCCTCGTCATTTGGAGCTTGATCCATAGCTCATTCGGCACATGATAGTGTATATTTACCAATCTAGGACTAAGCGTATGCAACTGAACGCATTCTCCAATTCTGTGGGTGTGTTGAAAAGCTACACAAGTTAGTAACGCACACTAACCCGCAAAGCTGCTCAATTGTATTTGGAAGTACAACATATAGGCAGGCTGCGTGTGGCAGAATAACTCCAGGAAAAACAACAGTACAAATTTTCTAATAGTAGAAATGTGTAAATAAATAAAGGGAAAGGCCATACATAGAGCATTAGAAGATCCCACGATAGTAGCAAAAACAAGGAAGATTCTTGTTTCAGAGCTGGGTGAACAGAAATGTCACCTCTCATGGCTCAGTTCAGAACAAAGGCACCATCATCCCATGTTCTTAACTTGAAGTTTGTCAAGATAAATCGTAGTAATATCTCTGATTAATGCAGATTTCAATTACTTCCCAAGATAAAGGTCTCCTTTGCTTGAAAGCCAGTCGTATCTGACTATGGGGAGGCGTTACTCACCTCCATTTCCATGCAGAGACGATTCTGTGGTCACATGGCATCCATGACTAGGCACTGAAATGCACAGAACACTGTTGTGCTCCCCACCAAAGCGTTACCTATTCATCTACTTGCATTTTCTTGCTATCAAACTGCTAGGTTGGCAGGAGCTGGGACAGACAACGGGCGCTCAGTGTCTGGGAAATAAAGCCACCATGGCTTTCTCATAGAGCATCGCACATATACCAGTGGTGGCAAACCTACACATGTGCCAGAAGCGGCACTACCAGCCCTCTCTGTGGGCACGCGCCTTGTCGAACCAGCAAAGTTCATCCCATCCCTCTGCCCAATGCAAATGCTTCCTCCCTCCCCCCAGCACAGAGCTGGCGCCGCCCCTGTCTGGACACTCAGCCCCTAAAAGGTTCACCATTTGTACTCTTCAGGAACTAGAAGCATGAGGAAAACACTACTTGTGCATGAAAACCCAGCTCTTCTCACTCGTTGTCAGCATGGCTCCGTGGTTCAGGTACTTGAGGGTGGAGCACATTTGGAGAGTTCAACCCCCTCGCTCTTGCCTTCACGGAGAATATCCAACTTGCGTAGCCTTGGGCAAGCTGCCCAGTCCCAAGGCACCCCAAGAAGGGAAGAGTGAAGCCACTTCTCTGTACCCCTTACCTCGGAAACCTTAGAAAGAGTGACCCTAAAAGTCGGGGTTTACCTGAAAGCACACGGTTTCCCTTTATTACACTCATTCCAGGTAGAACCACTTCTGGCAATACAAGACACGCACACCTTCTTTGCGAGTGAGAACCTGGATTTTCAGGTGACAGATTTGTAGAAACCTCCCGTTGGGAAAGAAAAAGAAACTTTTGCGTGTTGAGAATGATTTTTTTTTTTATTACCAAGATTTCCTAAACTGATCTTGCGGTAGGAAAGCCCATGTCAGCCTCAGTTTTAGCTCTGTTGGGGACAGAAGAATATTTTTTAAAAAGATAAGCCAGTCCAGCCTAGTCAAGAGAAGAGATGCAACTGAGAGAGGATTTGATGGGAAAGCAAAACTTACTGCCGGGCACTCGATTGCACCACTGTCGATCTCTTCAATGATGTCGTGAGGATGCCTTCCGTCGATATTGCAGCCAACAGACTGGGCGGTTCCCAGAATCTCCTTAATGGTCCCTGCGGGAGGAAAGGAGTCACGGTCACTCAGGGGCCGGCTGGCTTCCTCCTGGATTGTCTGGACTTCAAAAGGCAAAGTTGGCTGACAAGGAAAGGTCGAAGCCAAGCGCAATCGACAAAAAGCTGCTTATTTTTCAAGATAACTCAAATGAGAGAACTTTTGGAAGTAGACATTGGAACGAAAGCCAGATACAGACTGGATATCAGGAAAACCTCTTAACTGCTAAAGCAGCACGGCAGTGGACCCCAATGCCTCACGAGGTGGTGAGAGCGAGCGCTGTAACGTGGGAAGCATTCAAGAGAGAATTGGGACTCCCCTCTGTCAGATATGCTTTGATTCGGACTCCAGCCCTGAGCAGGGAGTGGGACTCAATGGCCTGAAAATGGCCTCTTATTCCAACAGTGTGGTTGTATGGTTGTGCCCAAGGGTCAGGTCTTTTCACCTCCACCAGCCTGTGGCTACTTCCAGCTTCTCTGCCCAGCCAGTCCGCCCGTATCTTTACACCGAGAGCTCTTCTCCCATGACATTAAAACATGGAAATGGTCTGCTCATGGGCAGAGAGGGTGAAATGACAGATGGAACTGGAAACCATTGGTTGCAGAAGGCAGCTGCGTGAGTCTGGACATAGGCAGGACCATAGAATCACTGGGCTGGAAGGGGCCTTTCTAGGCCAGTGGTGGTGAACCTATGGTACGTGTGTGCCAGAGGGGCCACTCAGAGCCTTCTCTTTGGAACAGTCAAGTCTGCGTGGATCAGGAAGGAAAAAGGGTTGGCTGCCAGCCACGCTTCACAGCAGAAAGAGCACATCTGGACTGGCGGGAAGGGGTTTGTTCCCAATCATCGGCACAGAATTGCCCACAGAGAGAGCAAGCCTGTTTCCTAGAGTGGAAACTTCCTCTTAGCTCACCACTGGAATGTGCAAGCCACAGCGACAAGCAGGCAGGCACAGTGGCGGGTGGCTGTCACGTGCAGGAGGGGCTGTCCCCAGCAAAAGCGGCCCTTCAACCTAGATGGGAGTGTGTCTGACTCCCAGTTTGGGAAACGAAGCCCTCTATGTGGGAACGTGTGCCCATCAACCCAGCAGAGTTCGCCCCACCCCTCTGTCCATGAGCCCAATGGATGCGCATCCTCCCACCCCTGTTGCTGTGTTGGCACTCTGTGATAAATGAGTGGGTTTTGGGTGGCAGTTTGGGCACTAGCCATTGGAACAGACAGGTGGACTCCCGGGTTGAAGGAGTAAAAGGACAAAATGTTTCCTATCTTCCACTATAGTTGTGCAATAGACAAGACAAATACACCGGCCAAAACCCAGAGCCCATCTCCACGCTTACCCGAGAGTTCCCGGGCCAACGATCTATGCCTCATCTGCCGGGCAATGTTCATGATCTCATCAAAACTGATGTTGCCGCTGTGCTTAACTGTAACAAAAGGACAGGAAGGGTCAAGTCTGTGCGGATCAGAAAGGGGGTGATTTTGGCCAGTCTTCAGAGCGCACATCTGGACTGGCGGGAAGGGGTTTGTTCCCAATCATCGGCACAGAATTGCCCAGAGAGAGAGAGCGAGCAAGCCTGTTTCCTAGAGTGGGAACTTCCTCTTAGCTCACCACTGGAATGTGCAAGCCACAGCGACAAGCAGGCAGGCACAGTGGCGGGTGGCTGTCACACGGGGGCGGGCGGGCAGGCCCCAGCAAAAGCGGCCCTTCAACCTAGCTGGGAGTGTGTCTGACTCCCAGTCTGGGAAACGAAGCTTTGGATTTGCCTTTCTCCTCCTACAAATCGGCTTAATTGGGACATCGCAAGGATGTTTCCAGCAGGGACCCCCAAATACCTTCCTGTTGTCCTTTTAGGTCTCCCTTACTCAAACGCTAGTTGTGTCCGACTTTAAGAGTTGCAGTGCTAATCCCTGTTTACATTCCAAAGAGCCAGCGCTCTCTGCATCTGCAGAATTTGCATGGTCCTGTGGCAGGCATTTTTTCCATCCTAATACATAGGCTTTCTCCAACACTGTTCCCATTTCTAGAACTGCCTGATCACAAGAGGTAGAAAAAGGCCACCCTACCTTTTAAATCACAAAACAGTGGATGGAATATTCATTAGCCACCTTATATTCATTAATAATGCCTTCATAATTATTCATTCCTTGCCTTACGGCTCTGGCTAACACATACAGAGGCTGGACTTGGCAAAATCCCTTGCGCAGCCGCTCAGAGGACCAGATCTAATAATAATAATAATTTCATGTCAGAAATTATTCTGGGTTGAAAGGATTTTTGCGGGAGAAACTCCGCTCAGGGAACGCCCAAATGAGGCTCCTTTCATGTCCCCAAGAGCTGCGACAGAGACAGGCGCTCAATCCATCGTGCAGTCCTCAAACTGCCAACTTGCCAGCCTTCCAGCTAACAAGGCGGGTTAGCTTTTCTTCTAATCCAATCCAGATGTATGGTATACATCTGGGACACTCACTGTTCTTTTGCTTCTTGCGGTCCCGTGGGGGCTCCTTCAGAGCTTTGATGATCAAGGCAGAGGCAGAAGGGACCACTTCGATCTAGAGGGCAAGAGAATAAAAGAAAGATTTACAAAAGGGGGGCAAATTTCGGTTGGAGAGATGGCCAGAGAAAAGTCTGCTTTAACACGGCAGTGGTTTTAAAACAATTTCTGAAGGAGCTTTAGTTAAATGGTTTCAGCAGGTATAGCAAAAAAGTTTAAATGAAGAGCTGTGAGATATAAGTTAAGGAGCATAGGTTGCAAGAAGGGATGATATATATATATAAGGTTGAAAAATTGGTATTGTTCACAATGCTATTATAATAGTGTTATAATAGAGTGCAATTTCAATGTAATTTGTTTATGTATTTTTTCTTTCTCTTTTTATATTTTGTATTGTTTATTATATTTTTGTTATTTTAGACATTTAATAAAAAAAAAATTAAAAAATGAAGAGCTGTGGGCACCCCAAAGTGTGAACTTCTGTAGCTCCCATATGCCTGAGAACGTGGTTTATCCCCTTCCCTGGTTGATATGTTGAGGCTCTACAGTTCAACTTCATTTGCAGCTTATATACAGGCTGCTTTGAAGGAAAAAAACATCTCCAGGTGAATGAGAATATACTGAAAGAGCGCACACTTGAACCACTAAGAAACACTGCCGTCTTGCTAAACCCAATGAGGCAGTCTTGCTGTCGGTCAGGACTGGGATTCCCATGTGGTCTCTGCCATAACTAGGACGGTGGGGCTTCATCTGACAAGCCAAACTTTCTGCCCCACTCCTGGTCTATACTAAAAAGCACCTTCCCTTCAAGGACTGAAATACTCTTTCCAGCTCTGTTGTCAAATGTGTTTCATGTGAGGAAAAGATAGAGAACCTGGTCCTGTTAAATAGGTGAACTATGCAATTTACTATTCTATTCCCCCCCCCAAATAATTATTTTCTAGAAAATATCTAGAATCCTGGAGGTAGGAGGGGGCGGATGGGTGAGCACACAGAGAGAGAGAACCAAACAGACCTACCCCAGGAGAGTTCCCACACAGCAAGCCGTGTGGTACTCACTTTATCGACCTCGGAAGGATGAAGGGCTGAGTCGACCCTGCCGGGAAGCCAACTCCGGCCGCGGAGTGGCCCCTGTGCGGCGTTGCGTGTACCTGAGCTTGCCTGTTCTGTATGGTCAGCTTGACGGTGATCCTCAAGCCTTTCCAATCCCCGGTGGCTTTGGCAATGTCATCGCCCACTTTCTTGGGAGACTGGAAGGAGAGAAACGGAACAATCAGTTCTGCCAGAGGGTCCACAGCTGAGAAGGGCAAGAAGAAGAGCATATGGAGTAAAGGCGCGCATAGAATTTTCCCCTTCTATAAAACGTCCCGGAGGCAGACAGGCTCAGTAAAGAGTGCTTGCCATAGGCTACGAGGGAAGCCGACAACACACCCGTAAAGGAGTCGGAGGTACACAGTCCAAAGTGATAAGAATGGATGTGTGCGCACAGCTTCATAACGAAGCAATTAAAACGGGCATTTCTTTCACGTTTCTCTTGCCAGGATGTCGTCACCTGGGGGGCAATTTGAGGAGGAGTAAAATTAGCAATGGATTTTTTGCATTTCTTGTTTAGACCAAGTTAATAATTGGCCTTTTAGGCTTCCACCACGTGAATATGAGTTTACTTTTCAATAAATAACTTATAAGACACAGATGGGTGTGTGTGTATGTCAGGATTTCAGATACTTAAGTAGGGCATGGCCATTGGTGGGCATCAGCAGGTTCGCACCAGTTTGCCAGAACCGGTAGCAGATATTCTGGCTGGCCCCTCCCACCCAAGTTTTGAAATAAAGTAGTACTAATTCGGGTGCGACACAACGCTTTCGCCCTGGCCACACCCACCATACCACACCCACAGTGAGGTAGTAATTTTTTTTGGAACCCATCACTGGGCATGGCCAATAAAATAAAATAAAGGTTGGGAACCCCTGATGTAACCCAAAGTTTTGCGTGTCCTTCCTCATTTTAGTGATGAAACTCTCAGGAAAACACCAGAGGTTTTCATTGCTTTTGGGTGCCTAAAGTGCCAGCCGTTCTCTGCCCATATAAACTAAGAGAGGGTTATGGAAACACTCCACAGGTAGGTATCCAGCTGTGGAGCCAGAGGTTGGGAGGTCAACCCTGCACAGCAGGGACCTCCTGCGACAGGCAACCTATGTAGCTTTGGGCAAGCGGCAC
Source organism: Bradypodion pumilum (assembly GCA_035047305.1). Taxonomy (NCBI): domain Eukaryota; kingdom Metazoa; phylum Chordata; class Lepidosauria; order Squamata; family Chamaeleonidae; genus Bradypodion; species Bradypodion pumilum. The sequence continues at coordinate 16,557,877 of JAWDJD010000015.1, forward strand.
AGCCCCAAGGCACCCAACAGAAGGGAGTGGAACCCACTCTACCTAGGAAACCCTGGTTTAAAGGGCCACCACTAGTCAGAACTAACCATTGACATCGTGCCGTTATTCATATTTTGAATATCCCACTAGGTTTAGGAAAGCAAGTCAACTTACCAAACCCAAAGGTCCAATTTTGGGAGCCAAGGCAGAGGTGGCCCCGACTTCGCCCCCGGTACACCTCAAGAAAACTGCAAGTGGGGAAGAAATGAAACACTGTGTAAGGTTGGTAATATAACCCAAGGACAAACCTATAACCCACGATGGCGAACCTTGGCACTCCAGGTGTTCTTGGACTTCAATTCCCAGAAGCACCCTGTGAATCCGCACGCATGGGTTTTTTACTGCAATTCATCTGGCCTGTGCCGCCCTCTTTGCTCCTGGAAGCGGAAGTAAAACGCACCCGGACTGCCATCACGGACCTAAGAGGTTGTTGACCTCAAAATGCCATGCAGCACTCGGGTCTCGAACTGCCGACCTGCCAAGTTCAGCATCTTAACCACTTGAGCAACTACAGTGATGACGATACACAAGTCTATAAAACTGAAACAGGTTGCTTGAATGAGAAGGAGGTGCCAACAGACGCAGGTTCAATTCCTGGCATATAACAAGGATGGTTGTCTGAAACGTTGTATTGCAGCCTAAGTTCTTATGGCCAAGAGCCGCGCCTTCCTCCTCAGAGGCACATGGAAGTGTGGGTGGGTGGACTTACATGTGGGTGAAAAGCCAAGAAAGCTGAGGAGGAGAGACAGAGCATGTTAAGTCTCCTCTAGAGGAGGAAGACATGTATGACCAGACATGACACCTCCACCCTGAGGAGGAGACAACCACCACCACCACCAGCCCTTTCAGGGTAAAAAGTCTCGCTGGAATCCAGAAAAGAGCATCACTGACAAGTCTCTCAACTGGAGCATGGAACAAGGAGAGCCTCTTTCTCCTGGGGCCACCGAAGAGGGCAACCTCGTTAGTTAAATTAAAAAGAAGGAATGGCTTGTATTAAGCGTGGGGAGTTAGTTTCTCCCTGGCCTGCTTGAAGGATGCCCATGAATTCACAACTTCCAAGCCCTGCCCTAACGAAGGATGGGGGCTTCCTTTACTGGCTCAGTCCATCTCACATCCAACTCCCTCATTTTCTACTAGGCGGCACTCTTTATGTAGCGAGGCTTTCACTAACCTTCTCCCTATGGCAAGTTTGGGTTGTGTTGCCCTTGGATACCGTTGACTATGGCCGTCTGTATAGTGCTGGTTTTAATTGCTGCACACACCCACCCATTTAATGAACCAATTAACCTTTCACTTCGGAAGGTGAGGGGGAACCCCCCCCGCCCCGCTTTAACAGAGAAGAGACTCTCCTTCCAACCCCGCCAGACAGACAAAGCCTCCCTCCCACACAAACTACTGGACACGCAGAAGAAGAGCATTCACACGTGCTCCGCCTGCCGAGGCCTGGCTACCGCACCCGCCATTTTGAGAGGCCCACCTCCTCGTCTAATGGCCCAAGATGCCAAAGCGTTGTTGAGGGGGGCAAAAGACTTACCGACTTTGATTTCGTTGGGGTCGAACTTGGGAGGCATGGCGACGGAAGGCGGGCCGGGCTAACGGGCCGGGCGGATGGCGGCGGATGAGAAGCCGACGACCAGGCCTACACCCCCAAAGACGACGCCGCGGTTCGTGCGCGCGCTCGCTCGGCCGGCCTGCCTGCGAAAGGAAGTTGCCCGCGCCTGCGCTAACGGTTTATAAACGACAAGATCTCGCGAGACTAGGCGTGGTTCTGCGGCTACTGGCTCTCGCCTAGGATGACAGAAGGCTAGGGCACAAACTGTCCCTCTATCAGGCTCGACTTCCGGTACTACAGACTAGGCCTCTTCCCTAGGGCTCTTGGCTGACTTCCCATCCCGCCACATCTCTATGATGACACCCCATCTTCTTTGGACCCGACATAGAGGCCGCGGACGCCATCTTGCTTTTGGGCATTCTGGCCGGTAGAGAGGCAGACGAGCTCCAAAGGACGGGGCGCGGAAAGGGACATTCCGAAGAGGGGCGGAGCTTCGCCCTTCCGTTCCGGCTAGGCGTGGCTCCACAAGGTTGCTCGCTGCTCTCCCCTCCCAGGCTGTGCAGCAGCAGCAGCAGCAGCAGAAGGGCAAAGGGCAAAGGTCGGCAGGCAGAAACCCAACGCCTCTCTGCCGACGTCATCACCAAGCCACACCTGTTGAACTTCTGCCTGGGAATTGCAGCTCTCTGACAGCTGGTTCTTCATCATCATCATCATCATTCTTGAGCACTCTTTCAAGTGCACATGAAGCTCTGCTGCTTGTGATGTGCAAGGAAGGGCAGGGAAGGGAAGGGCAGGGAAGGGCTTGCTTGGCTCTCAGGTAAGCAGGACAACACTGCAGGCCATGGGGCTCCGCTTCCCTCCCTCCCTCCCTCCCTCCCTGCAGTGCAGTCTCCTCTTCTCGGGTTAGGGAGAGAGAGAGAGCTGAAGCGAGGCCGGGGTGTGTGTGTGTGGCTTTTTGAAGCACTGAACGCTGCCTCTGTAGCTGCTTCAATAAGAAGACACGTAGATGGTGTTGTTTCCCCCTCTCCTGAATACAGCAATTAAATAACTTTAATTAGTGCCCTTCCTATGAAGAATGGGAATTTATTTATTTTATTTATGATGCAGGCCATTGCTAACATTTATATACATGTAAAAAAAAAGTCCTTCCTTACTCTTTCTTTCGTTCCCCATTTCCATCTCTCTCTGCCTCTCTCTTGTTTACTTCTTCTTTTTACCCCTTCAGGTGTCAAGGATTTTACATATAGAGAGGTATATAAATATAGATGTATAGAATAATACTTAAAATAATAGCAGCAGTCAGGACCGTAGCCAGGATTCTAGATGTTGGTGGGAGAATATTTTTTCCAGGATGGGCAACAATCACACACACACACACACACACACACACACACACACACACACACACACACACACACACACACACACACACACACACACACACACGCACGCACGCACGCACGCACGCACGCACGCACGCACACACACACACACACACGCAGAGAGATAGAGATAGATACATAGATATAGACACACAGACAGACAGACAGACAGATAGATACACACACACACATAGAGATAGATTCATAGATATAGACACACACACACATAGAGAGAGAGAGATAGACACACACACACACACACACATATAGATAGATAGGTAGACAGACACACACACACAAGTAGCCAAGAGTTTGAGGGTGGGCAAACTGCTAACTCAGGGGTGGGTGACGCCCGCCCACCCTGGCTGCCCCCTGGCTATGGACCTGGCAGTAATAAATGAAGAATGAGTGACAGAGACGGATGTATACTTGGCTGTTTATAATAAACATGCATCTCACAGGAAGTTCTTGCTTGCACTATTCTGTTTGCAACAATTAACGATGACGTGTGGGTGGTGGAATGTTCTTTGAGTCCAACAAACAAAGCAGTCACATGCAAACAGAAGAATGGATTTGAGACGGTAGTATGCGCTCAGGAGAATATTGTGTGTGTGGTGGAACTACTGCAATGCTCCCTGTTATTTGAAAGGGGACGTGATCCGACACATGAGGAATTTCTTTGTCACCATCTCCTTGCTCCCTTGTCTTTATCAGAAATGGACCAGATCTACTAACACCACATTCCCCATAATTCCCTGAGGCAGAAGAACAACAATGGCCATGTGCCTGATTATTATTATTTATATCCCCCCCCCCCCCCATCTAGGAGATTTTCCTACTCTGGGTGGCTAACAACAGAGAACTCACACATTTAAAAAAATATATAGTTTGAATCTATATATGTTAACAAGGTTATAAAAATGGAAATTAGAAACTAACTACTATGTCAGAATATTGTTTCAATATAAATAGTAAAAATCTTGTATGTATTGATGCTATTTTTTCTTTTCTTATTTTGTTTATGTATGTTTTATTGTTGAATTATTGTATGTCTGTTTAGAAAATTCAATAAAAATTTATATATATATACATACATATATACATACATATACACACACACACGCACACACACGCACACACACATACCAGGAATAATAAAAAAAAACTATTGGCGAGGGAGAGAGAGATAAAATAAAGTACCTAACGCTCAGCTGTTGGCAATATATTCTTAAAAGCCTGTTTAAAAAGAAATGATTTTAACTATTTTTTAAAATATAGGTAGGGATTTTCTTACAATCTGCAGAATGAAGGCTATTTATTGTGTTTCAGAGCGTGTGTCCGTCCTATATGATGAAAGCAAATCCCTCACTTTGTGGATGAATGAGAGCCAGCATTGGTGTCACATTTGAGAATGTTGGACAATCAGGAGGACATTTGGGTTTTTCTCATTCCCTTTCATGCATGAAATGCAGTTGTTTTCTCTCAACTTGGCAGCCTTTCAGGATTATATGAGGGACATGGAACAGGGAGTGGGGCATTAGAGGAGAACGGAATACACTGCCATAAACCTATTGCAAGAAAAGCAGGCTGAAAGGTGCACCCTAATACTTTTGTCGAGTGTTGTCGTCTCATCTGTTGAAGCAGGAAGGGTGTCAGATGCAGCAGAACCTGCCAGTGAGGAGCAGCTGCTTATGAAAATCACAAAAATAAAGTAAAATAAAAACGCAGCAGGAGGAAAATGACTGGGATGTAATCCTGGAAGTAATATTATTAAGCTTTAATAAGTTTATACTGTATTCATGATGATTAATGCTTTATTATTGTTTTGATTGTAGAACTATGTAGTCTCAATATCGTGGACTTCGATGTTATTTGTATGAATTATGTTATTATATGTATTATAACCTGTTTATGTGAACCGCTTTGAGTCTGCCCATGGGGCAGAGATAAGGGGTATATAAATTAAACTTCAAATCAAATCAGATTTGTGTCCCATAGGTTGCAGATACCTTTCCACGCTGCCTGCTTTTCTCACGGAAAATTGTGTGAATTGTGATTAAAGAGTGGGAGGGGAAACCGGGAAGAAGAAGATGCTGCTCTTCTTCCGTAAAAGAAAACCCAGCGATGAAGCCCGCAAGCGCTTTGAATACCAAATGTGTCTGGTAAGTCATGGCGTGGGATGGTGCCAGATGTGGCGTGGGGTTTGTGGGGACCCCTTTCACACCAATCCTGATCAGACGTTCAGGGAGGACGTGAAGCCAGACTTCACTAGAGCTGCTTTTTCAGAAGATCTAAAGCAGGGGTTCCCAACCTAACCTGTGTTTCCACCTTTATATTTTGTATTTTTGTTGTTTTATTTATGTAAGTTGATGTAAAAGTATAAGTTTATGTAAGAAAACCCTAAAGGGATTAAAACTGGGATCCGAGGTAAAACTATTGGGGCCGCAGGGAGAAATGATGATCTGGTTTTGACTTTCCGGTGTTCTCTCCTCCTTTCAACAGGCAAAAGAGGCCGGCGCTGATGATATCCTTGATATCTCCAAATGTGAACTCTCAGAGGTAAATAGTCTCCTATGCTGTTTCTCTGATGGCAATTTAGGGGTGGAAAATCATACCCACCGTTTAACTACCAGGGCATGGGTTCAAAATTAATATGGAGATCTTTTTAAGGGCCAAAAAAAACCACCCCGTCTTACTGGCTTTGGCTTTTGTGTTTCATATCTTTATTGTTGTCCTTTAGAGCCGGGTTCTCCAAACTTTGGTTCTTGGACTTCAATTCCCAGAAACCTCCGTCAGTTCCCCAAAACACTAATCAGCCAATGTCCTGATTAAGGCTTCTGGGAATTGAAGTCCAAAGCCCAAAGGATGGGCAACCTTGCTTTAGAGGATATCGAATGATGAGTTGTTTCTATATATGGAGGCAGATCTATGCCAGGGTCTTTGTTCATCGGGTACAAGACAAATGTGACAGATATAATCCCAAAACTCTTTTATCAATCAGGTTCTGACCCCTTGTCTCATATTGCCTGCTTTTTTCCCTGAATTACATCCCCCCTTAAGGTGAGAATTTCGTCTTGATTTAGAGGAGATTTCTTAGTTTGCAGCTGAATTTAGGTGGCGTAGTTTGGAAAGATGGCGTGACTACAGACTAGGAGAAGCCACTCCAATTTAGTGTCACATTAAACTGCGCTTTCTGTCCTGTTAATCACCATCTAAGTAGAAGGTATTCTTGGCTTCTGATTCCTTGCTTGTTTGAGAAGAGCAAGTGAGAAATCCTCGTCTGGTTAGGTTATCCTGTTATGGTAATCGCGTAGACCCTACCACCAAGGACTCTATGCCTGTTGTCAGGCAATGGTTAACTAACCTGACAACCCTAAGGACTCATGGCCTTGGGGGGTGGCAAAGACCACAGGGAAGGGTGAGGGTCCCCAAGTGGATTGAGCGGTCCCACTTGAATCCTTCTGGATGGAGGGCAGCAGCTTCATCCATCCTGGCCAGGGGATGATGATGAGGACTTTGTGTGCCCAAAGCGCTCAGGACCAGAAAGTGACTCGTGGATCAGTGGTACTGATGTCACACTGCGATGCAGAAGGCAGATAAAAAGCCACTGCATTATATTGTTCCCAGGACAATCTTCATGGCTGATTGCCATGAGGATACCAATATTCGGAATCAGATACGGCGCTTGAAGAAGTCAGAACTCTTGCGATGCGCACCTATGCAGATGGTGTGCTTGTTTTGTCTCTCTTTATCTTAGGGTTATGTGTGGACTGGATAACTGACTTGTGGTGAAAAATTCTCTGTGGTTCTTTTAGTCATCTTTAATTTAATCCGTACATGTGATTTGTGTCTCTTCCCCCCCCCCCCCGGCCCCTCTTTTGCCTTTTTAGCTTCCTTACGGCGTTTTTGCAACCTGCAAAGTCTTGCAGAAGAAGGTAAAGGGCGGGCGTTGTTACCATAGTATTGCTTATAAACATAACAGGACGTCACTAGGAACACCTGTAAGCCCCCAGGAGCATCTCTGGACACTTGAGAAGTAGCCCCGCACCCCAAAAGGATTGTTTAAGTTGATGTCTTTACTACAACTCAGCAAGGATATAATTATTAAGCCAGATGTTTTATACATGGCGCTACCTTTCTCGCTGAAGCCGTACCTGTTTACTTGCAATTTCTTGATTTCCAACTGCTAGGTTGGCAGGAGCTGGGGCAGACGACGGGAGCTCACTCTGTCATGCAGTACCTGGGAATTGAACTCCGACCTTCCAGTCAGCGAGTTCAGCGTCTTAACCACTTGAGCCACCGCAGTCTCTCTCACTTGGTTCCCCCCACGGTATAAACCTAGATGAGGCTCTCAATGCGGCTACAGCCGTCATCTCCCCATTGTTTCTCCTCTCTGCCCAGGTGCTGATTGCTCACACCAACTGCTTGGTATCTCTTGTGCCCAAATCCTGCAACCTCCTGAGTCTCATCACTGTGAAGGTAACTGGGAAACGTTTCGGGGAAATAACTTTGATGTGGGGCAGCAAGCAAAGTGCCAGCGTTAATCCACACACAGGGGTACTGTGCTGCTTTTGAGACATTGGACTGCAGGTCCCATAATGCTTCGTGCTTGCTGGCTCAGGCTGATGGGAGTTCTTACTGGACTTACTGTCCACTCCAGCAGGTTTGACTGATGGTGATGTGTGTGGTGCAAAGCAAAGCAAGCACATTTCTATATCGCCCCCATTGAGCACTTAGTGCGCTCTCTGGGCGGTGGTTCACAAGTGAAGGAGCCTCTTTTGCTCCCCTCCCATCATGCTGGGTTCCTTGATTTACCCACCTCAGAAGGCTGAGTCAACCTTGAGGCCTGGTCAGGATTGAACTCACAACCTTTGGGTTGCATGGAAGGATGAGTTCAGCCACATTACTTTTTGTTATTTAAATATTTTAAAAATCTATTAGAAGGGGAGAGTTTTCAGATTGTGTGTTATTTATTGAAAGGGAAAGTGCATAATGCCAGTGCAGGAAACAGTGTCTTTGTGGAGATGAATGAGGAGACGGGAAAATATGATAAAAACACTAGAAATAATTAAACAGTTTCCCTTTCAGGCCCGGTGGGTGGGTGGGTGGGTGGGTGTGCATGCACGTAGAGTTATTATTTCTATTTGTTGCATATCTTAGTTTTTTTTTTGTATTGTGCATTTTTTTAATTGTATGTCATTTCCCCCCCAAAATAAAATAAAATAACTGTACAAGATATTCTGATTTATTTCACTTTTCCTCCCTTTACAGGTTTTAGACTTACATGATAACCAGCTGACCTCGCTTCCTGTTGATATTGGCCAATTGGCATCTCTCCAGGTAATACTAGGATGTCTGTTTCTGAGAAACTAAGGGACTGTGGTGGCTCAAGTGGTTAAGACACTGAACGCGCTGACTGGAAGGTCGGAGTTTGATTCCCGAGTACTGCAGGACAGAATGAGCGCCCGTCTCTGTCCCAGCTCCTGCCAACCTAGCAGTTCGAAAGCAAAAAATTGCAAGTAGATAAATAGGGACCAACTTGGTGGGAAGGTAAACAGCGTTCTGTGCTCTTCGGTGTCTAGTCTTGCCTGCCACATGACCACAGAAATGTCTGCAGACGCAGACAGCGCTGGCTCTTTGGCTGTAAACAGAGATGAGCACTGAACCCTAGAGTCGGATACGACCGGCTTTCGAGCAGGGCGACCTTTACTTTTACCGTTTTTCTTCCGGAAGCAGTGTGGGCCGGATGATTATCTAGCCTATGGGCCGTAGTTTGGGTTCACCCCTGTTGTAAGGGGTATATCTGTTTGCTTTCAGACCTTCTGGACCAGCCAAAGGCCCATTTCCATGATCTTTCCTTTTTTCCTTTTACAGGTTCTGAATCTTGAAAAGAATCTCTTGAAGGCACTTCCGGACTCTATAGGGGACCTCACTCAGCTGCAAACCCTTAATCTGAAAGGTAGAACGAAACATCCCGCGGACGGCATAATGAGAATTCATTCCTAGTTGCGTCTGGGGAGTGCAAGGGGTCACCGGCGAGACCTCCTGTTGTGGAGTTGTCAATGTGCTGAATTGCAAAGATCAAGGTTCTAGTCCAGGAGTTCCCAACCTTTTTAAGCCAGGGGTGGGGCATTGGGTCACACTCCCTCAGACAGCTTCGGGGTCCGGACGGCCATTTCGCCCTTCCTCCACCCCATGGCACTTCTGGGTGTGGTGGAGGTGGTGGTGGTGGGCACATGAAATGGTGCCATGGGACGCATGAGGCCCATGGCCCACAGGTTGAGAATCCCCGTTCAAGTCTGACAGGGTGGCTGTGAGACCCTCAGTCTCTTTGCCTGATGTGTTTTGCAAGGATAGAGTGGACAGGCAGGGAGTTACGTATGTCACCTGTTCAGCTCACGGGAGGGGAAATATGATACAAATCACACACACACATTCCATAAATCTGTGTGTTCAGTATCCATAGTTTTGGTTATCCACAGGTCTAAAAATATGCAATAAAAATCCTGAAATTCATATGTATTTCTATGGTGCATTGCAGGCAGTGGCCTCTAGTGGCCAGCTCTGGTAATGTAAGATATAGGGTTCACTGTTATCCACGGTTTCAGATATAGCGGTTGGTCTTGGAATGTATTCCTCAAAAATAAGGAGGGCAACTTGTATTTTTTTAAAAGTATTCGCTCTGCATGTTGAGGATTTGAGGTCAAATATGTTGAGGATTTGAGGTCACGCGGTTCCTCCCACTGGAAGCGGAAGTAAAACGCACCTTGCCATCTGTTTTGCAACAGGATGAGATAGATTTTAAGCTGCCATTTTCTCTGATTAAACCAGGGGTGCCCAAACTATGGCCGGCCCCCGACACCAATTCGTCCAGCCCACACCACCCTCGTCACTCCTGGAAAAGAAGTAAAATGTACCCATACGTGCAGGTTTTCTTCTCCTTCTGGGAGCGATGAGGGTTGCATGGGCCAGAGGAATTGGCATTGGGGGCCATAGTTTGGGCACCCCTGGTATATACACATGTGCAAGTGTATGACTGCTTGATCTCTCGCCTTCCCCTTGCAGGGAACAAGCTGAAGGGGCTGCCCACCACGCTAGGTGGCCTTCGTAGCCTACGGACCTTAGATGTGAGTGAAAACATGGTCCAGGAGTTGCCGATTGCGCTGGCTCATATCCGGACCCTCGAGGTAGGCGGAAGAAGCCCGGCGGCCTCCTAGAATGCTCTGCACTATGGTGGGCCGTCTTTTGCAAGGCGAAGCGAGGGAGAGTGTTGCTTATAAAGCCAGCTGTTGAGCTACTAGGTGACCCTCCCGTCTCTGTGCATTTATGTCTCTTGGGCAGACCCTGACCCTGAGCGCCTCCGCCATGACCTACCCACCAGAGAAGGTCTGCAGCGCTGGGACAGAAGCCATCCAGCAGTTTCTGTGTCAAGGTGAGCCATAGGAGGAGAGGGACCCTCACCCCCGAAGACATCACAGGCGCAGAGCAGAGAGCAGGGGCTAAATTAACTGGCAGCGATGATTTGTCTCAGAAGGTTGGGGTCCCCCCCCCCCCCCGCGTCCCTGGGGTCTCATCTCAAACCCGGACTTTCCCCCTGGACGGTGCTGCTGGTCTCTGGCTCCCAGCTCCTCATCCAGGGAAGCTTTGGAGGTGACCTCTTGCCTTTCATTGGGTTTCTCCTAGAACTGGGCATAGAATACAACCCTCCCTCCCAGTATTTGCTGCCGGTCTTAGAAAGCGACGGAGGGGAGCCGTTGGTGGACGTGGTGGACAGGACGTTACATCAGTATGCGGAGAATGAGGCCAAGTGGCAGGTGAGGAGGCGGGGGACCCTCGGCCGAGGACCATGAGGGCAAACCTTTGGCACGCCAGGTGTGTTCTTGGACTTCAATTCCCAGAAGCCCAAGCACCCTGTGAATCCGCACGCATGGGTTGACTGCGCATACTCCAGGTGTTCATGGACTTCAGTTCCCAGAAGCCCAAGTCTCTGTGAATCCACACGCATGGGTTGATTGCACATCTGCGCAGTAAACCTATTTGTGTGGATTCATAGAGACTTGGGCTTCTGGGAATTGAAGTCCATGAATACCTGCGAGTGCCAAGGTTCACCATCACCGGTATAGAGCATGAATTATTTGTAAGCTAGCCAAGGAGACTGTCTGGCTAAAAATAGAGGTTGAAGAGGGGTTTAAAAAAATAAATAAAACAGAGACATTTCCTAAGATCCCCCAATCTGCACATGGTTAATCGTGGTGCGTTGAGAAATCATCCAAACATGTAAAACTTCCAGGCTCTCGGTAGATACAGATAAGAGTACTAAAGTACATCTATTTCCTGTAGCACACAGCAAGTTGCAGACCAGTGGTTCCTAATGTCTGCCTCATTTGTGTTCCTCTCCCTCCTTTTGTTTACTTTGCAGAACAAATTCCTGGACTATGAGAAGCGCAAGGTGAGAGAACCTGCTCTCATTTCCTTCCTCTTTGGCGGGCAAAGTAGCAGCGCCTGCCGTAGGAAAATAGGTACCTTTTTGGTGCCAGTGTCTAGTCATGCCTGCCACATGACCACGGAAACTATAAACAGAGATGAGCACTGGATCCTAGAGTTGGACACGGCTGGCTGTCAAGGGCAATTCAGGAGAAGAATTGCCCAGTGGGGGGAAGGAGGAGGAAGGAGGCGGCATCAGACGCGTCGTCGTAAAGGCTTCTCTGCTGCTGCTGCTGATGGGTTTCCATGTTGGGTTTTCAGGAGCAGAAGATGCAGGAGAAGCTGGAGTTTGAGCGCTTGCTGGACCTGGAGCAGAGAGGGCAGGCGCAGCTCATGCACCAAAACCATGCTCAGAAAGAGGAGATTCTGGAGAGCATGAAGGAGGTACATCCCTTTCTCTTGATGACCTTGCATCTCCTTTGTTCCCAAGGCAGGCGTGGCCAAAGCACAGCCTACTATGGTGAGGTGCGGCCGGACAAAAAACCACTTGCGATTCTTCACCGGTTCATTAATTAACTAATTCACGATCCTTTCAGCTCAATGTACTCCGTTTGGTTTATATGTTGCACATTGGTTGTGGTTGCTTAAGGCGATGTGGGTTTGGCTTTTGCACTATGGCGTGTGATTTATTTATTTTTTAAAAACTGTTATACACTGTCCAGAGTGGGGGAATATATCCTTGCTTCTTCTTGTGCCGGATCCGATTCCATATATTGGCGATCCTCATGGTGATCAGCCATGAAGACTGTCCTGTGAATAGAATGCTGTGGCCTTCCATTTGCCTTCCGCATGGCAGCGTGACCCCCATAGTACCACTGATCCAGTTCCACGAGTCACTTTCTGCTCCTGAGCCCTTTTGGCACACAAAGTCCTCCTCGGCTTCAGGCCAGGATGGATGAAGCTGCTGCCCTCCACCAAGATGGATTCAGGTTGGACTTAATCCATTTGGGGACCCTCACCCTTCCCTGTGGGCTTTGGCACCCAAGGCCATTGGTCCTCAGGGTGGTCAGGTTAGTTAACCGCCGCCTGACGCTCGGTGTTGAATTGCTGGCAGTAGGGTCTACTCTATGACCATAGCAGGATAACCTGGCCAGACTAGAAGAATATATCCCAGGTGGGCGATTGATAAATGTGAGTTAATGAATGAATGCATTTCCTAAACTATGTTCAGGGGAACACCGGTGGACTTCAATTCCCGGAAGCCTCCGTCAGTCCATGGGTGGTTGATCAGTGCTTTGGGGAACTGACTTAGGCTTCTGAGAATTGAAGTCCAAAGACCAAAGGTTGGGGAACACTGAATGAATGAAGTCCTGGCCCTTTAGTTGTGAATGCTGAGCTCTTGAAGATGCCAGGGGTAACCAAGACTAGAAAGTTACGTTCTGGAAGTCCCCCAACCTCTCATGGTGTCAGAAAACCACTGCTGTGACTTCCCCTGCCACACCTCCTCCTCCTCCCTTCCAGGAAGCCCTCGTGCCTCTCTACCTGATGGTGAGGTTGGCTGTGGCGAGGAGAGGACCTTTTCCCCGGGAGCTGACCGGGCCACGCTCCGTTTCCTCCTGACTTCTAGGACCAGGTGCGGCTGGAGCAGGGCCTGAACCGCCACCAGCGCCGCCTGGGCGAGGAGCGCATGAAGCTGCTGAAGCAGGTGAAGGAGATGGAGCACGGAGTCACCAGCCGGATACAGAAGCTGCTGAAAGAGAACCAGAGGTCAGGAAGGACCGTGTGATGGGGCGGAAAGAGGAGGAGGGGGTCAGGAACCCCACCCCCAAGGTTGCAAAGTTATTATTATTATTATTATTATTATTATTATTATTATTATTATTATTATTATTATTATTATTATTATTATTATTATTATTAGGACGATGTGCTTTTTAACTCCATGGTGATTAAGGGGATTCTGGGAAAGATGTTCCAAACATTAACCTTCCTGCCAACCTAGCAATTGGAAAGCAAGCAGATAAATAGGTACTACTTTGGCAGAAAGGTTAACAGCATTCTGTATCTAGTCATGCCTGCCACATGACCATGGAAATGTCTGCAAAAAGCCCTGGCTCTTTGACTGTAAAGAGAGCACTACCCTCTAGAATTGGACGCGACTGGTTTTCGAGAAGCCGCCAAAGATTGTGCTGTGCAAGAAAGGAGGTCGGCCGTTCGACTGGGAAATATCCAGCTCCTCCCTTTCCTCATGTTGTCTAAAATGTCTTTTTTTTATAGGCAAAAGCAGAGCTCCGAGTTCCTTAAATCTCTCGAGAACGACCGGTGAGTGCCTGGGATTCTCAAGGGGGAAGAGGGGCGGGGGGCGGGAAAGGTTTCGGAGCGACCGCACGGGTGCCCACAGAGAGGGCTTCGAGTGCCACCTCTGGCATGTGTGCCATAGGTTCACCACCCTTTTCTTATGCCATTGGGTTGAAAGTTCAGGGCAGGACACGGAGCGGCTGACACACACACACACACACCCTTTCTGCTTTCAGGATCCGGATGGAGCAGCTGATGGCCATTACTCAAGAGGAGGCAGAGCAACTGCGCAGGAAGGAAGTGGCATGTGAGTGTGTGTGTGTGTGCTTTTTTTAAAATAAGCATGGGTTCCCCGTGGACCAGCTGCAAGTGAGCCTCCATTCTGGGCACTTGGGTTCCTTTCAACCCCGGACAGATTTTTATCTCGCCCTTTTCCTAACCACACGTGCAATCTGCAACATGTGCTGCAACACTGAACGCCTTTCCTCGTGAGAGCAATCCTCCTCGCAAAGGGCCCGCCGGTGGCTTTAGTAGTGAAGACGCTGAACTTGACCACTGGGAGGTCAGCCGTTCGAGGTCCTTTAGTGCTGTGCGAGAGAGTGAACGCCCGTTGTCTGCCCCAGCTCCCCTGCCAACCTAGCAGTTCTGCAGGAAAGGGCACAGCGTTCTGTGTGCTTTGGGGGGGTCTAGCCATGCCTGCCACATGACCATGGAGATGGCTGCAGCCGCAGACAACACGCTGGGTCTTTGGCTGTAAATGGAGATCCCACCACTGCTTCCGGCCCTCACCTTGCGCTTCTCCTCCCCTCTCTTCTTCCCTTGCCAACCCCCCACCCCCCACCCCCTTTCCAGCGGCCATGCAGCAGATGCTGTCCGAGACCTACAAGAACAAACTCCTCCAAGTGGCTTACGAGTCACGGCGGCAAGATTTCGTGAACCAAACCTGCTCCAGGTATTTCCAAACAAAGCTTTGCTGGGGGGGGGTGTGTGTGGGTAAATTATGTATTATGCACATTCTAAAACAGGGGGTTCTCAACCTTTCCATGCCGAGGGCTGGGTCACGCTCCCTCAGGCCGCATCCGGGGGCCCAGGTGGCCATTTTGCCCTGCCTGCAAAAGTACTCAAACATGTCCCTCTCCACTACAATCATGTGAGGGTCAAGGCAGGTGACACGCTGAGCATGTTTTCGGAAGGGGTGCTCCTTCAAGCTGCAAAAAGGCATCTGTGTCATTCATAGGACTTGCTTTTCCTCACCCACCTATCTTGGATTTAATGTCTCTTGTTTTTTGTAATAAGAGTTGCAACCCGTTCCTATCAGGTCACCCCTTTGCCCTCCATCTTGAAATCGATTATACCAGGGGTTCCCAACTTAAGGCCCATGGGCCAGATCCGGCCTACAATGCCATTTCATGTGGCCCCTCCAAGGGCATTGAGGCTGTTGGGACAAAAGGGCCGGCCTCCCATCGTCCAAGCAGGGCGTGACCCAATGTCCCCTGGCTGGAAAAGGTTGGTGATACACACATACCCTGCCTGCAGTACAGAGTCTCTGTCAAAAATGGGCCCGGATCCTTTTGAGCTGGAAAGTGGCAGCCAAACTGGTCCGGCCGGCACAAGGTCCACCTCGAGGCTCTTGGCCTCCCGAGTCCGAGAAGAAGAGATTTGACTCTCTTCCACCCCTTTTCTGGGGTTTCTTTTTTTCCAGCATAGCCAGGATGGACGAGAAGTTCCAGCAGATCTTGGCTTGGCAACAGATGGACCAGAACAAGGCCATCAGCCAGATTTTGCAAGAGGTACTATGGCCCCTGGGTTGCGCCCGGGCAGAGCCGGGGAGTGGGGCAACGGTGGCCCGAAGGAGGCTTATTGGGTGGGACCTTATTGGGATCTCCATTTACAGCCATAGCGCCAGCCGTGTCTGCGTGTGCAGATGTTTCCGCGGTCACTAGGCAAGCACAACTAGACCCTGGAGTGCACAGAACGCTGTTACCTTTCCTGCCCTGTTTCCCTAGTTGCTTTCGAACGGCTAGGTTGGCTGGAGCTGGGACGGATGACGGGCGCTCACTCCGTTGGGCAGCGCTTAGGTCTCAAACTGCTGACCCGCCAGCCTTTGGGTTGTCAAGCTCAGAGTCTTCCCCACTGAGTAAACAGTCCGTCAGCCTTGAGTTGGCGTAGAGGTTAAGGCACTGGGCTTGGAGACCGGAAGGACGGGTTCGATTCCCGAGAGCTGCACGATGGGGGACGTGAGAGGAGCCTCATCCAGGCGTCCCCTGCAGAAATCCTTCCAACCCAGAGTAATAATCTCTGACACGAAAACGTCCCTGGCATCGATAGTGATTTTGGGGAGAAATCGGTAGCTTTGAAACAGATATCCGATTGCTACCCAGAGGGTTTTTTTCTGTCGCAGGATACAATCGATACTTGACACGCACAAAATGCTGCAGGATTTTGCTCGCCTGCATTAGGCGCACCCGGGACTGAACGCCGCATTGGCTTTGTTTTCACTTTTTGCTCTCCGTCTTCCAGAGCGAAATGCAGAAGGCCGCCTTCGAAGCGCTCCAGGTGAAGCGAGACCTCATGCATTGCCAGATCCGGAACCAGGTCAGCGGGGAACAAGGATGGTCCATGTTGGGGGGGGGGGGGAGGAATAGAGAAAAGGGGGCAGCTCCGCCGTTTGGGGCCAGGGAAAAGTCAGCCGTTAGTTTGGGGCCAAGCTGGATCTCCCCCTTTCCTCCTCTCGTGGGACCAGCCAGGTAGGCTTGGAGCAGAGGCTCAATCTGGCCCACCCACCCACCCACCCATCCATCCCATGGCAGCTCATCCATGCGCACCATCCTCCTTTGCTCCATGGTTATGAGAGTTGCGTTCTTGTTTTTGTTTCTCTCTCTCTCACCACCAGCTGCTTCCCCCCCCCCCAAGTCCATCTTTGCCAACAGGCAACTTCACAAGGGCCAGGGCCATGGCCCACCGCCTGCTCGGGCAGCTGTTGCCAGAGGAGGGAGGGAGGCTTTGAGCTCCCATGTCCCATGACACACTAACCCTGGTCCACCTCTTTCCCTTGGCTCGTGGGACAGCGGGGCTTTCCTCTCTTCTGGTTGAGGGAATGGATTGCGGCGCTTCCTGGACTTTCTGCTTCACTTGGGCCAGGCTTTCAGGACGTGGGTCACCCTCCGTGGTATCTCTCGGACGCCTGGGGGTCACGTCTTTTATCCGGTGCCTCTTGCGAGTATCCCAGATGTGGAGGTTTCTCTGCTTTTATCCGGTGCCTCGTGGGACTGTCCGAGATGTCTGGAGGCTCACAGCGTCTGCCAGAGGCATCTTGGCCCTTTTAAGGGCTTGCAGGCGATGCCACGTCGGCTGCCTTCGCTTCTCGAGCAATGCCGGAGCCAGCCTTTCTCTGCCATGGGCCAGAAGTAGTCCATTCATTACGTTCTTCACATCAGCCTAACGCAGTGATAGCTGGCCCTTTGCAACACACTCCAGGTGTGTGTCCTTGGACTCCAATTCCCAGAAGCCTGAGTCAGCACTCCTCTTGATCAGGGCTTCTGGGAATTGAAGTCCAAGAACAGCTGGAGTGTGCCAAGGTTGGCCACGACGGCCCCAGATGTTTTACCAGGGCTGGAACAGAGGCCAAAGCTCTTGCCAGTGGTCAGAAAAAACGCACCCACCCCAACCCTCCCCCTTGTTTCATCTTTTGCCTAGATTAAATTAATAGAGAAAGAGTTACTACAGCTCACCCAGCTGGAATTAAAGAGGGAAGAGCTGGACACGGAGGCGTTGCAGGTACGTCGGGCCTTCTGGCCGCTGCCCACTTCTAACTCCCTTCCGTCGTCTGTCCTTCTTGCCTTGCCTGCCTCCTCCTCCTCCTCTTCCTCTCCCTCCTCCTTGCTTTGGCAACCTCCTCCCAAGGTGGCTTGGGGCAAGACGTTGGAGTGGACAGGGATGTCCTCTGGTTCCTGTCTTCTGTAGCGTAACATGGCTGCCTTGCTCTTAGAGCAGGGGTTCGCAACCTACGGCCCATGGGCTGGACCAGGCCCACAGTGGCAAATCATCCGGCCCCACAGCTGCGACAGCAAAAGCGGACACATTTACGACAGCCGTAAATGCACCTGTGCAAATGCGCCTGCTGTGGTTTATGACAGGTGTGTGTGTGTGTGGGGGGAAACCACGTGTCCGGCCTGCTCCGCTGTCTGAGGGGTGTGTTGTCCGGCCTGCTGTGTGAAAAGGTTGAGAATTTGGAGATCGCATTAAAAAAATTGCCCACTTCTGAGTCCCGGGGAAAGAAGGAAGGAGAAACTTGAGTCCTGATGAGCATCTGACGTTGCCTTGTTCAAGCCTTATGATTTGTCTGGCTTTGCTTTGGGAAATCCCTTTCTCCGCCCCCCCACCCCCCACCCCTCCTCATCACGCACCGCTTTCCCAAAAACTCCACCCAAGCCAGCATTGTGAATTGGCATGTTTCATCTCTGCCGTTGCATCTGTTCTGCTCAGACCAGGGCTGAGTGTGTGCGTTTTCCTCCCCGTGGGGAACGCGGGGGGTGTCATTGGACCCCCTTTCATGTCATCGTGGGTTGAAAGAGAGATTCTTTTGAGCAGCTACAGAGAGGTGGCAAAACACACCGAGAGGGTCTCTTGCCAACATTGCTCCGTTCCATGCTCATATGCTCAACTACTTAATTGCGGCGGCCAGAATTTACTTTCCCTCCTTGCCCATGTTTAAAGCATGGGATACATGGGAGGCCAAACCATCATCGCCACACAAGGTTTGTCAAGCAAGGGTAGCAGCAGCTCTAGGTTGGATGGCTTGACTTTGGTGCTAGAGAGGAGGAGGAGGAAGAGGAAGGAAGGGCGTAAGTGTGGCGAGGAGGAGGACCAGGGGCTCCCACTGATGACATGCTCTTCTTCTTGTGACGCTGCGTTACAGGAGGTGATAACGGAGCAGCGCCAGGCGCTCGGTTCCCTTTTGCAACAGCTGTTGAAGGAGAAGAGACAGAGAGAAGAGGAACTCCTGGAAATCCTGGTAAGGCAGCAGGAGATTCTCTCCACTCCTCTGTGCAGGAAGGAGGAGTGAGGAGGACTCAGTTGGCGCACAAGACCTCATAAGAACAGCCTTGCTGGAAGCGGCCACAGGAGCCCATGATCCAGTCCAGCCTTCTGTCTCACACAGACAGTGGCTCCCCATTGGCTTCAGGGTATTCTTCCCAAGCAGATGCCTTCTTCACCTGCTTAGGATTCATTCCCTGGAAATGGCATTTATTGAGAGAGATCCTGCCCATCTCTCCAACCCAGAGGTTGTCCTTAGGTATCCATAATTATAGCCATTAAGAACATAAGAGCAGCCTTGCTGGATTACAGGCCACAGGAGCCCATGATCCAGTCCAGCCTTCTGTCTCACACCGTGGCTCACCATGTGCTTCAGGGTATTATTGCCAAGCAGATGCCTTCACCTGCTTAGGATTCCCTGGAAATGGCATTTATTGAGAGAGATCCTGCTATCTCTACAACCAGGCGGAGGTTGTCCTTAGGTATCCATACCTCAATCGAGGAGAGGACAAGGTTGGGGTTTTAGACGACAGAGCCCAGAATCATCCCTACTGGCAGGGAGGCCAGGCCAGTTCTGGGCACCATGGGAGGATGCTGGACAGGGGCGAGGGGCAGCGAGCGAGGGATGGGGGAGAAGGGTCACACCACACCTCGCTTGAACTAACTGAACATGAAGATGGAGACATGAGCACCTTGTCTTTCTCCTTTCCTCCTTGTAGCGGGAACTGGAGTCCAAGAGCGAGACCAAGCAGGAAAACTATTGGCTGATCCAGTATCAACGGCTTCTAAACCAGAAGCCCCTTTCGCTTCGGTTGCAGGTGACCAGTTGGTGCGGCCAAAATAGACACATCTCTGGGGGAAACTCTGGCGATGAAACTTCCCGTCTCGCGATGGGTCCGAAATGCAGACGGCCTGGTTCCACTCAATGCTCTCGTGTGCTTTTTTCCCTCTGACGCACTTTTAACGCATGGTTCCTTTGAGACTTTTGGCGGGGGGGTTGTTGAGCGAACAGTGATAAATTTCTTCGTCTTGTTTTCCTTGGAAAGGAGGAAGGCTTGGAGCAACAACTGGTGAAGTTCTTGACTGAGCTGTCAGCGGACCAGTATCTCCCCATCTTCGCTCATCACCGGATCTCGCTGGAGATGCTCAGCTCCATGCTCCCCAGCGACCTGGCAAAGGTACATTTATAGGTTCTGGCCTTCTCCTGCTGCTCATGTGGGCATGGTGGGCCGGGAGATGTGGGGGTAGGAAGTGGGCAGAGGGCAAAATAAAAATCCAGCTGCTTGGAGCATCTTATCAGGAGAGAAAGCAGCCATAGGGGCCAAACTCTGGTGGCCGTTAGGTGGCCGTTTCATATGGCCACCTAACCCCTCGAAGGGCATTTGGGAAACTTGTAAAACATTTCTTTTAGGAAGGGCCACTACTATAACTTCTGCGTCTTCTGGTAGCTGCCGTTCGTTCTCCTGTATTCCTACCATGCCTGGGGAGGCCATCCTGGCTAGCTTCAATGAGGTGGAAATCCGACTTGCCAAGGGATTAATTAGCCTGTCTGTCAGCTTCTGGCAGAGAAGCGCACTGTTCAGACAATGACTCAAGGCCACCCTTCCTTCCTTCCTTCCTTCCTCTCTCTCTCTCCTATTCGGTTCTTACAGATCGGCATCTCTGAGTCTGGCCTGCAACACGCAATCCTCCGGAAGGCCCGGGAAATACATGCCGTGGCGAAGACCATCCCAGGTAACTTCCTTTTCTGGCTCGTTTGCCCTCCTCCTGTCCCGAGTCTGCATTATACTGAGCACTTAGTACAGGGGTTCCCAACCTGTGGGCCGGATCTGGCATGTGGCACCATTTCATGCGCCCCTCCAAGGGCATTCAAGAAACAAAATGGCCACCCCGGCATGCAGGCAGGGCAAAATGCTCCTCTGGCCCTCGAAGCGGACTGAGAACGTGTGGCCCGGCGCGCGGCACAAAAAGGTTTGGGAAGCCCCTGAGATGTATGTAGGATTGGCTGCCCTTTGGATTTCCCTGGTTGGTCCCCTTGGCTTCTGAGGAGCCCGATCCACCCACCCCTCACCTCTCGCTTCCCCTCCTGATGTGTCTCCAGAACTTCTGAGGCCGGCAGAAGAGGCCGCTGCACCTTCCGCGGAAAAGCCCCCGCGGGCCGAAGCCCCTTCTGCTCCCCCGCCAGAAGAGCAGCATTGTGAATGCGTGGTTTGCATGGAGTCCCAGGTAAGCCTCCAGGGTCAGGAGGGGGGGCTTCCCAACAATATCTCCTACTAATGGTTGGGAAGAAGCAGGAACATCCCACCCCGTGCGCAGTGCGCGCGGAAAGATATCACTCCACTGTAGTGTAATAGTAAGTTATCGTAAAAACATTTAAGGCAGCTGCGGGCGCATTCATGGCAACGTTTTGCGCATGCAGGGGCACGTTTTACCTCCATGCCCGGGGTGGCAAGGGTCAGATGCTTTGGCATTGGGGGCCGTAGTTTGGGCACCCCCTGCTGTAGAGGTAAAAGACCGGTGGGTGTGTCTTGGACCAGAAGAAAAAGCGCAGTCTAAGTGTCTTCTCTTGTCTCTCTGCCGCGTTTCCCCAGGCTCAGGTGGTCTTCCTGAATTGTGGCCACGTGTGCTGCTGCCAAACCTGCTCCGATGCGCTGCGCACCTGCCCGTTGTGCCGTCAAGACATTGTCCACCGTATCCGCCTTTTCCACAGCGGCTAGCCAAGCGCGGCGGGGAAGCTGTACGGGGACGCCCACCGCATGCCCACCGCGATCCTTATGCTGGAAGAACCCTTTTCCCAGGGTCACGCCTGGCGTTTTTGCACCACCTCCTTGGCTGTTTGTACGTCTTCCTGTTGGTCTCTCGTACATGCGTGCGTGCGCAGCACGGCCGCCATGCACTTTCTTTCTCTCCCTCCCTCCCAAGCCCATCCCCACAGCCCACCTTGTGCCACCATAAAAGTAGGCCTCGGTTCAGATGCCTTCCCTGGGTTTCCTTTTGCGGTGTTGCAGAGGGAGGGCCTGATCCTCGAGAGGGAGTTACTCACAGGGTGCCTCTCCTGGAGTGCCTTGACCAGACTCCCCAGTTATTACCGTATGTGCCGGTGTATAAGACCCACTGGAGAGTAAGACGCTCTCCATTTCCTGGTGTATTTTAAGGGGGGAGGAGTGCGTCTTATACACCGGCAAATACAGTATCCTCCAGTGCCGAGGACTCTGCTGGAGTAGAGGTGATGGGTATTGTAGTCCAACCACACTTGTTGAGAGGCGTGTTGCTTTCTCTTGGACTTTGGCCTAGTTCCTATTCCTTTCACCACCCCCACCCCGGGTAGGCGAAGGGACGTTGGCCGGGCGGGGGGGGGGCATTCCTTTGGCCAAGAGGGGGGTGGGTGGGGGGTGGCCTTTGCCCTTCCTCCCTCTCCAGCCAAGAGCTGGGATCTGGGGCGGGTGAGGCAAACTCGAGCCTGGACTGGCTGGAGGCTCTCCTTCCCACCCACCCTGCGTGTGTCCCAGCCGTCTATCCGTGGCCAATGGCGCCTCTGGGTCCAATAGGTCAGCAATTGGCAGTTTCAGGCTACTAAAGCCAACACCTCCCCTGGGGCAGAGTTTGGGCCGGGCGAGTGAGTGAGTGAGTGAGCAACCAACCAGCCAGGGCGGGCGAGGGTGAGAAGAAAGAAAGAAAGAAAGAAAGGGAACAACGAGAACGCAGACCCGGCCGGGCCGGGCCGGAAGCCTTTCCCCCCCCATAGCCGCTCATTCTCCACTTGGGGCAAAGCCAGCTCAAGAGGCTAGTCTGGGCTCTGTGTGGCCTGACCCCTGGGTGGGATAAATGGGTGGGACAGCCCACAAGGAGGGCCAGGAAGCCTTCCCTCCCCCCCCCCCAAGTTTCCACCCAGGACTTTCCACCCAACCTTGGCCCTCCTCCCTCCTCCAGGTGGTTCTTGGACTCCATTTCCCAGAAGCCCCCTGGTAGGCAGGAGGGATGACTTGGGCCTTCTGGGAATTGAAGTCCAAGAACCACCCGGGGGGCCATCATGGACCCTCACCCACCCACCCCCATGATGGCTTCCCTACAAGGAGGCCACGGCCTGTATTCTGAAATCCCCGTATTCTGCTTTGATTCTGCACTTGACCACCCCAAAAGCCAAGTGAGGTTTTCGGGGAGCCCCAAGACTTCCCTGCCAGATCTTGCCCACTTTCCTCTCCATCTCCCCCAAGTTCAGTGTGGGAGAAGAGCAGCCTAGAGGATGCTCCACCTCCCTCCTTCCTTCCTTCCTTCCTTCCCCCGGCCCAGGCTTTTGGGGGGCCACTTTCCGGCTCACGGGATGGCAGGCGGGCCGGTGACTTCCCTGTGACGGGAGCCCTTCCTCGTGGCCAACTGTGCATTCATGCAAATGGGTTATTGTGCCAATGCCCTTGGTGATGTGCCTTCACAGCGATGAAGAGGAGTGAGTCGGAGTCCGTCCTTTGGGGCCAAGGGTCTTGGGCTGCCCCCACATCCATCCCCTGCATGCGGGTCTCTCCTTTCCAGTGTCGTCTGTTCTCAGCTGTGATGTGTCTCCTGTTTTCTGCGGAGGAATAAAGCACTTTTGTTGTGGCTTCCATCCACGCCTGGTCCTTTGGAGGAATAAAGCACTTTTGTTGTGGCTTCCATCCACGCCTGGTCCTTTGGAGGAATTAAGCACTTTTGTTGTGGCTTCCATCCATGTTTGGTCCTTCCGAAGAGGCAAATAAAGAGGCGCGGGGGGTGGATTTTTGTCCAGAATTGTCCAAGGGGACGGACAGATGGACGGACGGGGCCACAAAAGAGTTTCACGAGAGAGAGAGAGGGGTTGGCCGGCTCAAGGAATGATCCTACGGCCACCGGAAAGAGGTTTACTTTTGGGGATGGAAACTGGGGGAGATGGATGGGGAATAAATGATGCGCAGGAGAGAGCGTGTGGCGGGGAGCAAAGTGTTTGGAAGGAGGCCCTGCCCTGAGCTTCAAATCCGGGGAAGACGCAACCAGGGCAGGAGAAATAGAAACGCGGCTGGGATTTGGCAACCACGTCCTGCTCCATCTGATAAAGCAGGGGTGGCCGTGGGTTCCTTCCACCAGAAGCACAAGTAAAATGTGTCCGTGCATGCGCAGAACGTAAACGACCCCCCGGCTGTCGTAAATGCATTTACAACAGGCACAGGTCATTTACGGCAGCGTTCTGCGCATGCATGGGGATGCTATGTGCCCACGCATGCACATTTTACCTCTGGTTCCAGGAGCAGAGAGGGAAGCACAGGCTGGATGAATGGGTGTTGGGGGGAGCCAGATCTGGCCCATGGGCTGTAGTTTGGACACCTCTGTTATAAAGCTGTGCCAGGCCTGGGGTGGGCGTTGGTTCACTCTCTTTTCCAGCCAGTCCTCATCCATCCGTGGGGCCAAGCAAAGGACACGGGAATAAAAACGTGAGCTCGTGGTTAACGAGTCATTAATTAAGGATTAAAGTTCAGCCTGGGGGGTTGAGACCCACCTTGATCCGCCAGCCAGCCTCAATTAGCGCACAGCCAGGAGACAGTCCTCCCTTTGAGCAGAACGTGCCACATGAGTCCCATTTGGGGTCGGCGGACTCTGGCTCCAGCCAAGCCTTCCACGTGTCTCTCAGCTGCAGAATCCTTCGCGTCACGAAGGAGGAGAAGAAGAAGAGTGGAAACCGGCGTCCATGCTTAGCTCGGAGAGAACGAAGCCAAGCTCCTTGGCGTCGCCTTCTTTTCTCAGCCATCAGCTTCAGGACTGGGTGGTGGCGGTGGCGGTGGCGAGGGCGCACAGGCCAGGATGTCTTTGTTGTCTGCCACTGCCAACCCATGGGCTGAAGGGCACCTAGCGGAATGCGCCATCTGCTACGAAGCCTACAAAGGAGCCGCCGGGACCCGGGGCCCAAAACTCCTGTGGTGTGGCCACTCTGTCTGCCTGGCCTGCCTGAGGAAAATGGTCTACCAGGACGGCAATTTCTCCTTCGTGATGTGCCCGTTTTGCCGGACGGTGACTGTCGTGCCGGAAGGCGGCCCGCAAGCCCTGAAGGACGATGAGGCACTCTTACGATGCACGTCTCCCAGCCAGGGAGCCTCTTGGTCGCGTGGAGGCCCTCAAGAAGAGGAGGCGGCGGGCGATGGGAAGGGTCTTCCACAGGCTTCCAGTCCTCTCCCGGCCCACTCGGAATTGAGCTACGGGCCCAATCCACCCATCTTCACAGTGAGCGCGTTCGTTCCCGCACAACCAAGGCCGGCCCATTCCATGATGGGAATCTGGGGGATGGTTTACCTCCAAGATGTGCAAAGCGCCACCATGGTGATCGATCTCCCCAGCCGAGTTTCCTTCCGAGACTCAGCAACGCCCAAATGTGTGGAAAACCTGCGGCTTGGCTTTGCGATTACCATCATCCTTCTCATAGTCTGTGTTTTCTTCACGTTGGTCTTCTTCAAGTAGGTGAGAGACTGGAGGGGGAGAGATGATCTGGGGAGGACTTAAAACTGGGGTGCCCAAACTATGGCCCGTGGGCCAGATCCAGCTCCTGGTGCCCGGACCACCCTCGTCACTCCTGGAAACGGAAGTAAAACGCACTCCGCTTCTAGGCGTGGGCCGGATGAATTGGTGCCGGGAGTGGATCTGGCCCACAGGCCATAGTTTGGGCACACTTGACTTAAAACCACGAGGGAGAGCGCGATGGATCCGGATTTGCTGTGCCTCTCTCCCTTGTGAGTTGCAATAAATATACATGGATAAATAATAAATAAATAAATGAATGAATTTAAATTACTTTAATTGCACTTTTATTTCCCAAGAGATGAAGTCAGGCTCCAGGTTCTTTTGTAAAGACAAACCACGGGGTGTGTGTGTGGGGGGGGGGGGTGTGAGTTCCAAGCCCAGGAAGAGACCTCTGGAGACAAGGTGCGCTCCCTTGCGCTGCAGCCATGAGAGAGTTGTAGCATCGACAGTGGGAGGGAACATGGAGTCAGTGGGGTTTTATAATCTCCGCAGAAAGGGATACGTGTGTGTGTGGTCGCTTTCAGGAACAGGCAAAGCCTTCCCTGCTAGGCTGAGGAACATGTGCAGACAGGAAAAAATGGGCAAACCCGCACAGACGTTCTGGTTGGGCAGAGCAGAAAGTGACAACACACCCATTTGTGTCCTGCCGACCCAAAAACCCTCCCCACACTTCTTGTGTTTAACAGAAGAGTCTTAGGAGGTCGTGTTAAATCTTAGTTAGCGCATAATTCTTCCTTGCTTACGGGCTTGGAGTGGAAGCACTGAATGGTCAAGGGTGAGAAAGACAACAGGAGGAAGGAATCTAGCACCTCTCAACGTTTAGATCAGGGGTTCCCAACCTAAGACCCATCGCATGTGACCCCCCACCCCACCCCTCCAAGGGCATTTGAGAAACATAATGGCTGGCCCCTTGAAGCTGTTGGGACAAAATGGCCACCCCCATCGTGCAGGCAGAGCTGACAGAGAGAGCGTGACCCAATGGCCCCCTGGCTTAGATTTTCATGTCTTTCTGATTGTGTAAAGTGGTTTGGGGGTTAGTGACGAGTGAGCTGCAAAGTTAGTATAAATAGGATTGTGCAAGGAAGGAAGGAAGAGAGGAAAAAAGACGGAGAGAGAGAGATTGGGGGGGGGGGGGGGCTGGTTCCTCGAATCAGTCCAGGCAGAGAAACCCTCCCTCTCACTTTCAAAGTGCGCATGTAAACCTCACGGCATGTCACGGAGGCTGAAAGAGCCATTCCAGGAAGACTCACAAGAACCACAAGAACTGCCGGGGGTCCGTGTTCGGCAGAGATCAGCCACCGCTCAGCGTCCACAAATCTTGCCAGAGGCTCAGCTCAACCAACCCAGGTCGTCGTCATCGTCATCTTCATCCTCCCCAAAGAGTGGGGTTGGGGGAGGCCGGCCTTTTAGGCTCTGAAACAGAGACAGGCAAGACTGAACTGCGGTGGTGGGCTTAGACGCTGAGCTCCACTCCACCATCAGAAGGCCGGCAGTTCAAGACCCAAATGCTGCAGTTCAAGACAACCCAACCCCCCACCCCTCCAAGAAGCAAAATTGCTACTACCCATTTGAAGCTGTTGGGACAAAAAGGCCACCCCGATCGTACAGGCAGGGCAAGAGTCATCCGGCCCTCAAAGCTGACTGAGAGAGCGTGACCCAATGCCCTCCCCCCTCCAGCTTGAACAGGTTGGGAACCCCTCCTGCTCTGTAGACTTGCCCTCCCTCTGCCAGCCTTATGGCCCGCAGGCGATTTGGTTGGGTCCAGAAAGTGCCAAGGGCCCTTCCAGCATTTAGGCATTGATAAACAGTACCAAAGGAAGTCCTTACCAGTTCTTCTTCCTCCTCCTCCTCCTCCTCCTCTTCCTCCCCCAGTGGCCCACCAGAAACATGTGGCTTACGAGCCACAGCTTTGAATGAGCTGCCTTTGTTCTCAAGGGAGCTGTGAAGAAAGGGGGGGAAAGAGAGAGAGAGAGAGAGAAATCAAACCCCTTTCGCTCTGAATGTCCCCACAGGAATGACTCAGACAAAAGCGTGTTGTTATTCCCCCCCAGCCATCACACACACCCCTCCTCTGGCACTGACCTGGAATCGGCGTGGGAAGGGCTGGATCCGGATGCTGGATGTCTTCCGCCAGAATCCACTTTGCCGCTTCCAAACAGAGGGTCAGAGACGGAGGAATCAGCAGGGGGTCGGCCACTTTCTCCCCTCTCAGGGATGCCCAAAGCCACCTCTCTCTCCTCGGCGGCCGGTTTGGAGGCCTCTGGCACTGCAGTTGCTGCCCCCGCTGTGCCAACGGTGGCCTGAACATCTGTCTCCAGCGGTTCAGACACAGCAGTCTCTCTGGGCTCCTCCTCCTCCTCCTCCGCTAACACCGAGGGAGACCCTGAAGAAGCCAGGATGCCCGAAGCCAAGGGCGGTTGTTCCTCCGGGGCTTCCAAGGCTGGAGGAGACGTTTGTTCGGCTTGGGCGTCTTCTGGAGACGGGGCAGGAGGAGGAGGAGGAGGACCCTCGTCTGGGTCCGGCCCAAGAGGCTCCACAGGCACGGGAGGAGGCGCCGGGGGTTCGTTGTCGGGGGCGGCTGGATCCGGCCGTGGCCTGGGAGCAGGACGAGGCTCCCCTTCCGCCTCCCTCTCACGGCTCTTCTGCCCCTCCAGCAGCTGCAAAGTGACCCTCTGGAAAAGGGGGGGCAGAAGGAAGGAAGGAGGCTTAGGGTCTCCATCCATCAATAGGACGGCCCAAGACCAGCAAAAAGAGCGGAGGTTAAAAGGAGGGGAATTAAAGACTGGATATAGTTATAACAACTCGGAGTTAAGGAGGAGAACGATGAATAGTGTCACAACCATTCCTAAGCCTAGGATGGAGCACTAGGGGTTTATTTAGCCCAGGCGTTCTCAACCTTTTCAACTCTGGGGGTGGGGGGGGGGGAGGACTGGTTGCCCCCCCCCGCTGTTTATGGCTGCCATAAATGAGTCTGCAGCTGTCGTAAATGTGTTTTTGTGGCCATTTACAATAAAGTAAGTCCAAAGAGGACAACGTTTCAGCTGTAAGACATAGAGGAGGAGGAACAACTGGAGAATAATCATTGTGGTCAAACTTTTTGGGCCACAAGCCGGTCACCTGGTTCAGCAGGTCGGTCACATGGTTCCTTCCACCGGAAGCAAAACACGCCCGCGGATGTGCAAAACATTACCATAAAGGCACCTGGGTTAAATGCATTTACGACAGTGGCAGGGTTTTGCACAGGCGTGGGTGCGTTTTCCTTCTGCTTCCAGGAGCGTTGAGGGCAGCGTGGGCCAGACGATTCTGTGCCATGGGCCTGATCCGGCCCTTGGGCCATAGTTTGGGGCTCCCCTGTGATGGAGCATGAGGATGTGGAGATGTCCACTCAACCTGTGAACATCTTGATGGGGAAGAGGGATTCTATGTACCTTGATGGTGTTCATGACGGTCCCCAGGACAGCCCTGCCAGTGTAGGAATCGTCCAGCTCAAACTGGCCCCGCAAAGACTGAAAGACGCCGTTCATGATCTTTTTCACCTGAGGATGGAAAGAAGCAGGCCGAGGAGGGCCAGGATTTAGCAGCAGAGGGAGGGACTCGGGGGGAGACTTTTGGGATTTGTCTCCCACTCCAGCTCCTAGAACACGCAAAGAATCCCACCAGTCAAACTCAAGAAATGGTGCTACCTTTCTCGCTGAAGCAGTACCTATTTATCTACTTGCTTTCAGATGGCTAGGTTGGCAGGAGCTGGGATGGAAGCTCACTCCGTCACACAGCCAAGCTGCTGACCTGCCGACCTTCCAGCCATCCAGGCTCAGCGCCTTAACCCCTAGGCCACCGCAGTCCCCATATGGGGTCCCTGTGCCTGAGGAAACTGCAGAAGGCACGCCTGCTTTTAGCAGTTCTCCAGTGGTCAAGTTCAGTGTCTTAACCACGAAGCCACCGTGGCCCCAACCAAGGCTGAAGGAAGCTGGATTCAGCCACAACATGAGGGCAGAAGGCTGCCACCGGGGCTCCCAGCACCACACAGACACACACCCTCGCCCCGTGGTCAGGAGAGCCTGTGGGTGGCCCAGTGGCTGGGGAGGGACCTCAGCACTTGTTTTGAAGAAGATACTGAGATGGAAACCTCGTACCTCATCAGCTGAACTGGCAGGCGATGGGCATCCTCCTGCGTCCTCCTTCTTCTTCTCCTCCTCAAGCTCCTGGATCTGCTCCTCGTAGTGGGCCTTGAGGGAGGCCAACTGGGACTGCAGAGCCAAGCACTGGTTTTGCAGGAAGAGAACAGAAAGCAAGGAAGGATTCAGAGAGGGGAAAAAGGACCAGACTGGTCAGTTCCAAACCCGAGTACTGCAAGATGGAATGAGCGCCTGTCCTCTGTCCCAGCTCCTGCCAACCTAGTACAGTAGTTCAAAAGCAAGAAATTACAAGTAGATAAATAGGGACCACTTCGGTGGGAAGGTAAACAGCGTTCCGTGCCCTCTGGTATCGAGGCATGGCTGCTGCAGATGAAGAGGCAGCGCTGGCTCTTTGGCTGTAGACAGAGATGAGGACTGAACCCTCAGGGACCCCCTGCCAGAAGGTTCTGACTCCTCCGTGCATGTGTGAAGTTAACCCATTAGTGCAGGGGTTCCCAACCTAAGGCCCATGGGCCGGATTTGACCCACAGCACCATAACATGCGGGGGGGGCTCTAAGGGCATTTGAGAAACAACCCCCCCCACACACCTTAAGCTGTTGGCTCAAAATGGCCACCCCCATCGTGCAGGCAGGGCAAAATGGCCGTCCGGCCCTCAAAGCTGACTGAGAGTGTGACCCAATGGCCCCTTGGCTCGAAAAGGTTGGGAACAAGCCCTGTCTTAGTGTGGCTTCACAGGGACCACAAAGAAGAAGAGGAGGAGGAAGAGGAAGACCATTAGCATAAGATAAAAAAGTCAACAGAGGCGTTTTCTTTTGCACCGTAAGTCATGAAACTGGCGCATGGCAAGACCCATTTCTGAACGTATAGCCACATTGGCCACTCGTGGGCATTCTGCTGCCAGGCCTCACCAATGGCACTTGGGTCATTTGATGCACGTGTGTCTTGCACAGCCAATGTCCTACCAAGCACCCCATTTTACTTGTGTTATAGAGAGAGAGAGAGACACACACACACACACACACACACACACACAAACGCCACTTACCTTGTCTTTGAAAGGCTCCAGGTGTTCCAGTCGCTCCTGGAGTGCCGATCTCTCCTCACTCTCCAGGCTCCTTGAAGCCTTGAGCTGGGAAACCTAGAAGGGAAACCGAGGCAAAGGTCAGGATTCACATGCAGCGCTTCTGACGTGAGCAAAGGCAGGGAAAGGGACACACACCCCTGGAAAGAGGGCTCCCAATGTGGAGAGAACGGGAGGAAACAAACAGACAGACAGACAGACGGTGGTTTGTTTGGGAGAATTCACAGCTAAAGCCAAGACCACAGGACACATAAACACGTGGCGTAGTAAAGGTCTCCCTTGGTCGTATCCAACTCTAGGGTTCAGTGCTCATCTCTATTAACAGCCAAAGAGCCAGCACTGTCTGCTTTTGTTTCTCAAATGCCCTTGGGAGGGGTGGGGGACCCCACATGAAATGGCACCATGGGCTGGATCTGGCCCGTGGGCCTTAGGTTGGGAACCCCTGGGTTTATCCGTGGTGAGAAGACCTTAGGGATTAAGCATGTGGCCGAGGCAAAAGGAAGAAGCAGGAGGGAGAAGAAAGAAGCTGGGGAAAGGGGGGGGGCGTAGGGGGGCCCTGCATGCTACTTGCCTTCTCTTCCAGCTGAGCCACCACCTGCTGTTGGGCCTCTCTCTGCTCGCACACTTCTTGGTACTGGCGGGCGTGTTGCTCCTTCACTGTGCTGAGGAGGCTCTCACGCTTGGTTTCCCACTGGGACTCCAACTCTGCCTGCGCATGGGACATCTTTGCCCCAGGGAAAGGAGGAGAGCACCCGTCAGTCCTTCATTAAAGCACCCCTTCTCTCCCTCTCGCGCTGGAGTGATCTCCGCAACACGAGAGCTCAGGCTCTCTCCACAGTGCCGGAGGCTAGCATAAGTTCCCCTTGCTCGAAAGCCCGTCCGATCTGACGAGAGCCAGTGGGCCAAAAGGGATCAGGGCCAGCATGTGACTCACGGACCTGGATCAGGGCCACTATGGTGTGTGTGTGTATGTGTGTCATGCTGCGATGCAGAAGGCCACGGCATTATAGTGTTCCCAGGACAGTCTTCAGGGCGAATCGCCATGAGGAGAGCCAATATTCGGAATCGGATATGGCACAAGGAAGGAAATTATAGTCACCACTTCCCAATGTTTCTCTAGTCTTGAGCATTTTTGGCACACGAAGTCCTCATCAGCCCCGAGCCAGGATTACTGAAGCTGCTGCCCTCCATCCAGAGGGATTCAAGAGGGACCATTTAATCCACTTGGGGGACCATCATCCCCCTCCCTTCCTTCCTTCCTTCCCTGTGGACTTCGCCCAGGCCGCTAGACCTCAGGGTGGTCAGGTTAGTTAACTGCCAGCTGACGATCGGCGTGGGTCTACTCTATGGCCACAGCTGGATAATCTAGCCAGACTTGCGGAAGAGCCACTGCTTTGATTACACGACATCACAAAGAAATAAACATTGTCTGCTACTTGGTCTAATAATCCATGTGCCCTGTACTAAACCATGTGCGCTGAATCCAAAGCTGAAGTCTGACTCTGCCATCAGGATCTCAAGTTAGCAAATCTCACCCTCTTGGTTCGGTTCTTGTGTTGATCACGCGGAGTGCATTTGCCACAAATGAAGCAAAAAATTGTCCACTTTATTAACACAGCTGCGCCTACTCATCTTTAGCTCCAAACAGACTCACCTGTGGCCTAGCTGTACCATCCAATAAGATGGTTTCGCACTAGAGACCAGCCCTTGGTCCATCTTGCCTTATAGATCTATTTCGGAGGTCAACTCACTACTGGCCCAAACATGCACGGCCGCTGCTGGAACATGCATGCCCCCAGGGGACGTGATTCAGCTGAGGCGGCAGCAGGTGTAGTGTGTAGCTGCAACTGTTCTAATGTTCCCATGTAAAAATTCATTGCCCAATGACCGACCATTTGGACAGCTATAGCATGCCTTAAAATCTGCATGTAACAGGCAGACTGAGTTCAGATTTGGAATCAGCACACTCGATATCATGTCAGTCACAAGTATGTTATTCCCAGCAGCAACATCGTTGTTGTGCAGTGTTATGTTTTTATCAATGAATAGTGGTGTGTGTGTGTGTGTGTGTGTGTGTGTGTGTGCTAAGCCTTCCCTTCCCCTTCTTCTCACCTGCTCCGAAGTGGCCAGGTCTGTCGGTGTCCGAGACTTTTTCAGGAGCTGCTGGAGTTTCTCCAGTTCTTCCTGGTGAGACTTGCGAATCTCCTCCATCTCCTCTTCTGCCTGTTTTCGGTCCAGGAGGGATTTCTTCTTCCTCTCCAAGAGGTTCTGGGGCAAAACAGGGGCAGAAAATGGAGCACAACGTCCCACTTCTCTGAACCACAAGTTAGGACAGGGGTTCCCACCAGCTTTTTCGGGCCGTGGGCCGGTCACGGGGTTCAGCAGGCCGGTCACGGGGTTCCTCCCACCAGAAGCAGAAGTAAAATGTGACCGCATATATGCAGAATGCTTATGGGAGCAGCGTGGGCGGTGCAGGCCAATGAATTGGCGTTGGGGGCCGGATCTGGCCTGTGGGCCATAGTTTGGACACCGCTGAGTTAGAAGATGATGAAACATCTTGCCCTTGCCTTGTCTCAGCTTTCACGATACCTCTTTGGTCCACCCCCCCTTCCTTCCTTCCTTCCTGACCTTATTATTGCAGGGTGAAGGCAGGGAATCTTAAATAAAAATATTCCTGAAGTTGCTGCACCTTCTCCAAGTTCTCTTTTTCCACCCGGAGGTCAGCCAGTTCCTCTTCCAAAGTGGACACTTTTCCATCCAGCTGTTTGCGGCTCTGCTTCTCTGCCTGGTATCTGTTCCTGCTGTCCTCAGACGACTCTTGAAGCTCTGAGATGGGCAAAGCGGCAGAAAATTCTGTCGGAACCGTTGCATCAACCACCCACTCCCCACACCAGTGGCGGCGAACCTTTTAGAGGCCGAGTGCCCAAACGCAAGAGACTGCCATACGTGCAGGAGATGGGCGAGGACAAACTCTGTGCTGGGGGAGGGAGGAATCGCTCCCATTGGGCTGCTGGGTAGAGGGGCGGGTCAAACTCTGTACTGGGGGGAGGGAGGGAGGACCCCCATTGGGCTTCTGGGTAGAGGGGCGGGTCAAACTCTGTACTGGGGGGAGCGAGGAAGCACTCCCATTGGGCTGCTGGGTAGAGGGGCGGGTCAAACTCTGTACTGGGGGGAGGGAGGGAGGACCCCCATTGAGCTTCTGGGTAGAGAGGTGGGTCAAACTCTGTGCTGGGGGGAGCGAGGAAGCACTCCCATTGGGCTGCTGGGTAGAGGGGCGGGTCAAACTCTGTACTGGGGGGAGGGAGGGAGGACCCCCATTGAGCTTCTGGGTAGAGAGGTGGGTCAAACTCTGTTCTGGGGGAGGGAGGAAGCGCTCCCATTGGGCTGCTGGGTAGAGGGGCGGGTCAAACTGTGCTAGGGGAGGGAGGAAGCACTCCCATTGGGCTGCTGGGTAGAGGGGTGGGTCAAACTCTGTTCTGGGGGAGGGAGGAAGCGCTCCTATTGGGCTGCTGGGTAGAGGGGCGGGTCAAATTGTGCTAGGGGAGGAAGCGCTCCCATTGGGCTGCTGGGTAAAGGGGCGGGTCAAACTCTGTGCTGGGGGGGGAGGAGCTCTTTTAGCCTCTCCGCCACTCCGCCCGGCTCCTCCTCCTACCCGCCAGCTGTGCCTGCAGTTGGTTGATCCGAGACCCGTGTTTCTCAGCCTCTTTCAAGGCCATGTTCAGCTGGGAGCGCAGGTCCATCTCCTTCTTCTGGTGCTCCGTCAGCTCTAGCTGCAGCCGGGAGATCTGGCCGGTAGCCACCGCCAGTTCCTCGGCCACTTTCACCTGTCACAGGGGGAGAAGATGACGGTGCAGGGATCTAAGGAGGCGGGAGAAGAGGGTTTCCTTGGGAGGCTACAGCACTCCAAGGCAAAAGTCTTCCTTGCTCCAAAGCCAGCCGTATCTGACTCTAGGGGGACAGGAGGTGCTCATCTCTGTTTACAGCCAAAGACCAGCAGCTCCTCCTCCTCCTCCTCCTCCTTCCCCCTAATGGGAATGTTGGGGCTATATTACAAAAGACCATTTCTTAAAAATACATTCGCAACAAAAAGAATCGGGTTCGCCTAATTGGGCGGCATAGAAATTTGAACCATAAATAAATAAATAAATAAATAAATCACGTAAGGAACAGTCGCAATACTTGTCTAATGTGGACAGCTCTTAAACTGCTAATAAAGCCTGAAGGTGTAGAGAAGAGAGAGAAAATTTTAAGGTGTTTCTTTCGAAAGGCAAGTGAAATCATACAAGGTTCAGACTAGCCTATTGCTTGGGATCAGTAGAAGAAATGGGGGGCACAGAAAGAGCCTCCATGAACAGGCACCCCCAACCTTTTAAAGCCTGGGGGGACGGGTCACACTCCCTCAGACTGTGGAGGGGCCGGACAGGTGGTTCCCTCCCACACACACACACACTTTGGCGGTGCCGGCAAACCACCCCAAAACTACCCCACACCCCCAAAGCCCACATACACACACCCACTCCCCTGCTTACTGGCCTGGAGAAGCTGTGTCACGTGGGTGAAGGAAGCATGCCTGCGGCCACGTCTTCTGCTTCCACTGCTGGCGCGGCCTCAATCCTTGTCTCTTCCGCTGGGCTTGGCATGCCCCTAACAGCGCTCCGTACGGCAGGGCGGATGTGGTAAGCCTTACGACATCCCACCCTGCTACTACAGAGTGCCATGAGGTATTACGCCAAGCCCACCAGAGGAGACAAGGATTGAGGCAGCGGAAGCGGTGGCTGGAGTGAGGGCGCAAGCCGGATGATTTGGTGTCATGGGCCTGATCTGGCTCGTGGGCCGTAAGTTGAGGATCCCTGTCCTTAAAGACTGTGGTATTTTTTGAAACATAATCAAGCAAACCCCCTTGTGGTGCCAGCTAATCTTTCTCACACTGGGTCAGGCAAAAGGAACGACAGAAGGAATTAGGACTTAAAAGGTAACGAGACCTCAGGGCCTGAAACTTTTATAATTTCTTTATCACAAGGCAATCCAAGGGCGACACCTCACCTGTTCCCACCCCTGGTCCAGTGGCCGCGTGAGCTAGGGAGGAAAGCAGCGACAGGAAAGGAAAGTTAAACACCACCGCCAGGAGCAAAGAAGAGGGAGAGGAGGAGGAGGAGGAGGAGAGATCGGAGAAAGAAAGACACGGTTGTGGCAGCTAGAAATGCTAATTCAAGTTCAAAAGTGCCAGCAAAGGATCCAAGACCAGGCTGAGATTCAGTGGTAAAATACCGTATTTGCCGACGTATAAGATGCACCCCGTTATTACCGAAATATGCCCATTATATACAGTACATTTTTCTAGTGTATTTTAAGGGGGGGAAGTGGGTCTTATACGCCAGCAAATACGGTATTTAAGAGAGGTGAGATCCAAAACATTTTGAAGGCCGTGACCCGTTTAACAGGAAAAGAAATTAAAGCTTTTTTACTTCCTCCTAAAATGTTCCAAGGAATAAATGCACATAAGACCATATTCAATGCGGTTTAATCAGCCTTTCCAACTTGCAAAGCCCCAGGTAGGTTTGACTATCATCTCATCATCCCTAAAGGTACAAGTTGCTCTTGATCAAAAGCCAGTCATGTCCGACTCTAGGGCGCAGTGCTCACCCCCGTTAACAGCCAAAGACCCAACCGTGTCTGCATGACTGAGTCGGCCATGTGCTGAATAGGGCGGGGTATAAATCGAATAAACATAAACATCTGCAGACGTTTCCATGGACATGTGGCAGGCATGACTAGACACCGGAGCGTTTGGAACGCTGTTTACCTTCCCACCAAAGTGGTGCCTGTTTATCTACTTGTAATTTCTTGCCTTCGAACTGCTTGGTTGGCAGGAGCTAGGACAGACATTGAGAGCTCACTCTGTTGTGCAGTGCTTGGGTCTCAAACTGCTGACCTTCCTTCCGTCAAGTCCAGTGTCTTAGCCACATGAGCCACCGCAAAACATCTTGCCACCTGGCAGCCTTGCTCTGCCATACAGTAACAGCTCCACTTTCCTGCCTGCCGTCTGCCTGCCTGCCTGCCTTGTGTCATGTGAGCAAAAAAGGCTAACGCATGCCATGGGCGGCGGTGTGTGTGTGTGTGTGTGTGTGTGTGTGTGTGTGTGTGTGTGTGTGTGTGTGTGTGTGTGTGTGTGTGTGTGTGTGTGTGTGTGTGTGTGTGTGTGTGTGTGTGTGTGTGTGTCCTCCGCCTGCCTTTACCTTCTCCTGTTCAGCCTGCAAGACTCTGGCTTGTTTGTGCTCCGTGTTCACCTGCTGCGAGTGGTTTCTCTCCTCCATTAACAGGTTGCTCTGCTCCACATACCTGCATCAGAGAAGACAAACACTGTCAGAGTGGGCAGATTACAATGCCTGATGAAAGGCCAGAGGTCTCTGACAGAGCATGAGATGAGTGACGGGATGGGAGAGCTATTAAGGTCTAGGCCAGGGTTTTCCAACCTTTGGGTTTTGGACTTTCATTCCCAGAAGTCAAAGTCAATGTCCCAAAGCCCAGATCAGCCAATGTGCTGACTTAGGCTCCTGGGAATTGAAGTCCACCACCACCCCGTCCTGTGGGGCCTGTTGAGAACCCTTGGCCTTCTAGGTGAACACATGGAGACCTACAGGAGGACAGAGTGAAATGTCTCTCACCTCTGACTGCGGGCAATGAGTCCACTGATCTTCTCGTTCTGCTCCTCGATGCGGCTATTCTTCTCAAAGACCTCTTGCTTCAGCCTTTCGTTCTCCTGCAGCATCAATGGGACACATTAGAGCCAAGGGAGCATCGAGGAAGCGTCCGAGATGTCTTGGCCTTGTCTCAGCACTCCAAGGGCGTGTGGCCTCAAAGCCCACCCGTGCCTTGACCACATGCTCTCTCCAGTGACCCCGGGACTCAATTCCAAACCAGTTATACTACTGCATTTTCAAGCACCAGCTATTTTTCACTTCCAGTGTTTAGAAAAGCCTTCCAGGAAAAAAAACCAATATTGTCCATGACTATCAGGAGAGAGAGAGAGAGAGCCATGATCCACTCAAGCATAAAACGTTCCTTACCTGGACAATACGCTGGATGTTGCTCATTAGCATGGTGGTCTCCATGGTGACAGAGGAAAAGCCCGGCAACAGGCTGTGGCCAGGATTTTGCTTCTGAAGCTCCTCCATCTGCAAGGCATTGGGGGCGGGGGGAGAGGAAGTGCTAAAGTGAGGGTGGCAAAAGGTACAGAGGTCCTCCGGTTGGGTTCGGCTCAAAGGGATGCTGCTCATTGTTCTTTACAGCCCAAGACTCAGATGCTGAAGCGCACAAAATGCTGTTACCTTTCCTGCCAAATTACCTATCTACTTGCAATTTCTTGCTTTCAAACTGCTAGGTTGGCAGGAGCTGGGGCAGGCAATGGATACTCGCTCCGCTACACAGCACTCGGGTCTCAAACTGCTGACCTGCCGACCTTCCGGCCGTCAAGTTTAGCATCTCAACCCCATCAGCCACTGTAGGCCCAAGTGGCAATAAGCAGAAGAGAAACAGCGGGATGAGGCCATGGCCCGAGAGAGGAGGACAAACTGTTTGTGGCAAAGGACAATTGATCCTAGGTCAGAAGTGTGGAAAAATACAACATTAAAGCAGAAGAATAGACGTCTTTGAGATGTGGTGTTGGAGGAGTTTTGAGAGTCCCCTGA
This sequence comes from Bradypodion pumilum, assembly GCA_035047305.1. Taxonomy (NCBI): domain Eukaryota; kingdom Metazoa; phylum Chordata; class Lepidosauria; order Squamata; family Chamaeleonidae; genus Bradypodion; species Bradypodion pumilum. The sequence continues at coordinate 16,596,031 of JAWDJD010000015.1, forward strand.
CTGGACAGCAAGGAGAACAAATAGGCCAATCTTGAAAGAAATCAGTCCTGACTGCTCCTTAGAAGGTCAAATAGTAAAGATGAAGCTGAAGTACTTTGGACACCAAATGAGAAGAGAGGATTCACTTGAGAAAGCCTTGATGCCGGGAAAGGTGGAGGGCAAAAGAAAAAGGGGACGGCCAAGGATGAGATGGATAGATGGCATTGTGGACGCAGTGGGCACCGAGCTGAGCGGGCTGAGGAGGATGATGGAGGACGGGGTGCCTGGAGATCAATGGTCCATAGGGTCGCAAAGGGTCAGAATCGACTGTGCGACTGAACAACAAAAAGCAGCCCCACAAGGCAAAGGGTTGAGAATGCGCAATGATGTAGCTAAGCGCAGCCAATGAGAGAGAGAGAGAAAGAAAGAGAGGGACCTCTCTAGTTTGCCACCTCTGGGTTCACCTGACTTGTCTAGCGGAGAATCCCTGATCTATGAGCAACGTGGAGTGGAAGGCTTTGGCCACTCAGGATTCCCTCATGGTTGACTGGGATATATGGCCAACTCTTAATCACTTTGCCTGAACAGATTAATATCAAGGTTTTTTCAAAGTAAATAACAGGGCTACTCAACCTGCTGAAACGAGAGTGTAATTATGTAGTTTATGTACGCATACCTTTTTAGATGACTAATACCGTTTTTAATATGTTGGTTTCAAATTTCAGTGTTTTCGACTCAAAAGACGATACTAAATGACTACTACCATTAGAAGCCAGAATTATAGCCACCAGTTCCCCCACCTTGGCAGACAGCTGGTCTATTTTGTCGGTGACTTTGCCCACGGCCAGGCGGATTTCCGTGTTCTGCTGCCGTGCCTCCGTCATGAGGAAAGAGCCGAGGTCTCCAGCTGCTGGGAAAGAAACAATAAAGACGTTGGGTGGGTTGGGAGAGAGTCAGAAATCCAAGCAAGGGCCGGCAGGGAGAGAGTTTCAACCTGTGCTCCTGACGGTTTTCCGGCTCCATCCACATCACAGAGGCGCACAGCTTGGTGAAGAATGGTTATGAAAGGATAAAACACACCCACACTATTATCCCGCTATCCTAGGGCTCATCCCACCTTCTCCCAGAGACCTTTTGCCCCTTACAGATGCCCACACCAACCTTTGCGCTGCTTCAGAGTCCCTGTGGCCCTGATCCAAGCTAAAGAAATCTAGGATAGGTTTCAATCACTGACTGTTTGTGCTTACAAACCAGCCAGATCAGGTAGGACATGCAGTGTGAATTCACTTAATGGTAGCGTTACCAATAATGAAATAAAGGAACTGGAAATTCTCCCACCAGCTGAAGCTCTATAAAGAAGTACGACTTCTTCTGGTTACAATCAGGTTTATTTAGATGGGGGGAAAAATAGAAAAGTTCAGGATCAAGCACAAAATAGAAAAAAAGGAACATTTTTACTTGCCCCTTTGCCAGAACAAAACAAGAAACGTAGATCTCGCTCTATTCCTCTGGCCTGGCCTGGCCAGTTAACACACTTGACCACATTTTCCATTGTTGACTCATAAGCATGCATCGTGGCAAAGTCATGTCCTAAGTCATGGCAAAATCCTGATGTTTCTCTCCCACATTCCAATACCACAAAACAAAACCCACCCCTTTCCCACTCATCCCGCCTCTTCCTCCTTGATTTTAACCAGTTAAAGCAAAGCACATAATGTCCATCTCCATCACTCTTAGTTCCATTCTCACAGTTTTCAGCCTGTTATGACTAGAGTCAACGTAAACCACCCACCACCTGCCTTGGAGGTCATTTCCCAGGCGGCTTCTCTAGCTCTGCCCAGAGAACTAAGAACTCAAAGAAACTACTTTTTACTCCTTAAAAGCAAAAGCCCCTATTTTAATTCATTACAGGTGGGAGTCATCGCTAGCATTTTGTGTGTGTGTGTGTGTGTGTGAGAGAGAGAGAGAGAGAGAGAGAGAAAGCAAGCAAGTAAATAAATGTGTGTGTGTGTGTGTATATCTTTATATATATATATATATATATATATATATATATATATATATATATATATATATATATATATATATATATATATATATATATATATATATATATATATATATATATATATATATATATATATATATATATATATATATATATATATATATATATATATATATATATATATATATATATATATATATATATATATATATATATATATATATATATATATATATATATATATATGCATGCACGTTTGTCTGTGTACTACCACTTGTCTTTCTCTCTGGATTATGTAAGCATTTCACTTTCCCCCTAAAAAAGAGCCTGTGGGGCTGAATTCATGATGGTGCTCCCTGGACAGAATTCCACAAGAGCCGAAGCAGACCACGCGCACCAGCAAGTCGTCCATTCAAAAGCCGAAGCCTTTGGGAATCTTGGACTTATCATTCTGCACAAATGCAACCAGTGACTGCAGCAGCTCCTAACGCCACATGGCGAGTCCTTTGAACGTACCTTGGAAGGGCGAGGGGTACATGGCCGCAACGGGTTGGAGCTGAGAGGTTGCAGCTGTGGCTTGTGGGTAAGCATAGGTCATTCCCGTATACGGCTGGAAACACAAGAGAGGAGGGAGAGGAGAAGGAAAAAGAGTTGAGCAGAGCCACATGGGATCTGAGGAAACATCAGAGAGTCTGTCGTAGAACCTCCTACGATGTGGAATTGATTATGCACAAAGGCAAAATCCTTAGTTTAGGGATTAAACTGTTTATGGGTTTGCTTCGAGTTACGTAAAAATTCATGTTTCCTATGGGTTTGCTTCGAGTTAAGTAAAAAAACCAATTTACGTAAAAAGCTACGGAACAGACTTTTTACGTAAGTAGGGGTTTTCCTGTAATCTGTTCCGGGAAAAATCATAAAGCAAGGCATTATTCTCAATGGATTTTCATTTGCAATGAAAAAAAAAATTTTTTTTTTAATATTCAAATTTATATGCCACCCAATCAAGTAAACCCAACTCTGGGCGGCTACATAAAAATAATAACATAAAAAATTATGTTAACTGAAGTGTTCATAAAGTGAGGTACCACTGTATAGTATAAGATTGGTTCTGTTGTTGTTGTTGTTGTTGTTGTTGTTGTTCAATTTATATGCCGCCCCAATCGCAAAGCCAACTCTGGGCGGCTAACAAGGAAACACTATATCACAATTACAGGATGTCACAAAAAACATTTCGGAGACATTTTTTAAAAATCCCCACTCACAATTACGAAATATCAAGTCATCATAAAAACACTTCAAAAACATTACCTACAAAACCCTCTCAAACTCAACCCAGCCCACGACGTCCATAGTCCCTCCAGGCTGAGCTGGCCGAAGGAGCATCCGGTGGCGGCGTTGCTGTATTTAAAGCTGCCCGCCCGGGCCGCGCAGCTGCTGCTCCGTTCCTCCTCAGCGCGCTGGCCGAGGGAGCATCCAATTTTTTCCTTTATAATCTCATTCCTGATTTTATCCCTTCTAGTTACCCCAGCAACCTTCCTCAGACATTCTCATTTCTGTGGTGACCAACTTTGCTTATGTTTTGTTGCAAGTGTCCATGTTTGGATCAGAAAATAATTCCCCCTCCTTCTCCTTACAAATCTCCACTTCTTTGCCTCTGTGACCCTCTTTTCTAAAAGAGCAAACCGTGACTTCTTCCTTACCTGGAAGCTATGAACTGTTCCAGGAACAGCCGGATGCGTCTGAACCGCTGCAGGCATGACAGACGCTGTAGGCAGCTGCAGCCCCGAGCCAACGGGTTGAGGCACTGAGGAGAAAACCCAGAGACATGAACATTACCAACTTCTGTAGTGATGGGCTACATTTTCTTAAACCCATTTGTGTGGATTCACTGGGACTTGGGCTTCTGGAAATTGAAGTCCAAGAACAGCTGGAGTGCCAAGGTGCGCCATCACGAACCTATGCAATGTTATCATGTTTCTAGCTCAGTGCTTCCCAACCAATGGTTTTTGGACTTCAATTCCCAGAAGCTTAAGTCAATTTTATTTATTTATTTATTTATTTTATTTATAACTCAAATTCCCCAAAGTACTAATTAGCCAATGTATTGACTGAGGCTTTGGGGAATTGACATCCACCAGTGTTGTGCAGAACGTAGTTTGGGAAACACTGTTAATCTAGCCTATCCCAATGATCACTGCCACCAACTCAAGTTTCTAGCCCTTATGGCTAAACATACATGTCCAAGAGCACAAAGTTTTGATGTTGTTGTTGTTGTTCAGTCGCACGGTCGGTTCCGACCCTTTGCAACCCCATGGACCATTGCCCGCCAGGCACCTCCTCTGTCCTCCACCATCCTCAAAGTTCAAAGTGGCAAGCATGACTACATGCAGAACACTTCTGAAGACTTATTTAGACTTAGATGCTCCCATGTTAAGTAGCATATAAGGCAGCAAGAAATCTCCGACGGTTTCGTGATTTCCCACGGTTTTTACGTTGGGCTTCTGAAAGCCCACCTTAAAAATCTTTCATGGAATTTGGGAAGAATTAAGAGAGAAGGGGGAAAATACATACATTTCTTACCTTGCGCTATCCCATGAGGAAGGACGGTCTGGGAGGAGGGCTTCAAGGGAGAAGGCGATGTGGGCTGTACGGTTGCATGCAAACTGTTTGGATCCTGGGGAGAGGGAGAAGAGGAAGACATGTGCCTAAAGAAGATTTGCCCCACCTTAGATGTCCCCCCTCCAGAGGTTTATACAGTCTAGGTAAAGACAAAAGATTCCAGGTTCATTTGTTCTTGCTAAAACAGGCCTAGCAGGCTCGGAGGTCCAGACACCAAAGGCAGCTCCGTAAAGTTTAGGCATGTGACTACTTAACATTTCAACCAACAGTTGGTTGTTCTGTTTTTGGCTTTTGCTGGGTCTGTGGTTTGTACACCCCTAAATAATCATCGTTTTGTGCCCCCGTCAATTCTGAATCAAGGGACTGTGCAGCTGGCGCAAGGCTACATGGGCTGGCTCTACTCGCAGTAGGCACAACGGGGAACTAAACTTCCATCCCTCGGTTCTCAGGCCAAAAATCAAAACCAGTGAACTATCCGGCCAGCTGTCATAGACTGAAAACAAAGCTTCTTCTTCTACTGCCATATCCAAATCTGAATACTGGCAATACTCACGGCAATCAGCCATGAAAACTGTCCTGAGAATATAATGCCGTGGCCTTTCATCTACCTTCTGCCTTGCAGAAGCTATTCAATTAAAACCCTGGCTTAATGATATGCTTAGCACAAAGGGGTTCCCAACCTTTTCATGCCGGGGCCCAGGTCACACTCTTTCAGTCAGCTTTGAGGGCTGGACGGCCATTTTGCCCTGCCTACACGATGTGTGTGTGTGTGGTTATTTTGTTTCTCGAATGCCCTTGGAGGGATGGAGGAACCACATGAAATGGCACCATGGGCCGGATCCAGACTGCAGGCCTTAGGTTGGGAACCCCTGTGTGCTAGGACTTCACCTAAAGCAGGTCTCTCAAACTGTTGGAAACCACCCAAGGAGTGACTTCACAAACTGGGCAGGATACAAATAAAACAAACTAACTAACTAACTCCAGTTCAGATCCAAAAATCAATTTTCCCCAGTCTTGTGACAAAACTGAAACCTGTAATCTGCTGCCGCCTGACTGCCATTCTCCACCTCCCTGCAAAGTTCGGAAGCAAACCCACCTCTATCTCCGAGTCACTTGAATCAAGTCCCGCCTGAGCCGTGCCTGGCAAAAATGGTAGCATGGGCTGCCCCATCTTTGCCATACGTGAGATCAGCTTTGCTTTCGCTGCATCAGGATTCTGGGAGAAAAGAGATGAGAGAGGTTCAAAAACCACAACATGTTCACTTCTGACACCCCGCGATTTCCAGACACAAATTTGGCACACGAACACATTCAGAATCTGACATTATCCTGTACCAATCCAGGCAGGAGGATTTCATTTGTGTTGGAAGAAGTTGAATCCACCCCCCACAGGCCCCCAGTGTGAAATCTTCAGGGAAGTATTCTTCCTTCTACCCAGAGCACAGCCTCCTTCATTTATTTGCCAGCAACAGGAAAATATATTCAGAATATTGTAAATTGTTTTTCTAATTTATTATATTAGCTTGAAGCTTTATGTGAGGTTGTTAGCTGTCCAGAGCAGCGCATGCACTAACTGGGGTGGAATACCAACCAATCCATTAACCCAATGATGTCAAACCTTTTAGAGACCAAGTGCCCAAACTCAACAGGCTGCTGTGTGTATCACCGAGGCGGGGGGACGAACTGTGTACGGGGGGGGGAAGCACTCCCATTGGGCTGCTGGGCAGAGGGGCAGAACAAACTCTGTGCTGGGGCGACAGTGTGCATGCCCACAGAGTGTGCATGCCCACAGTGTGCATGCCCCTTCTGGGACATGTGCCATAAGTTTGCTACCACTGCATTAACCAACCAAATAATGACTTCCACATTTAGTAGGGCAAGCTGATGCCTCTCTGGATGGCTGAGACTACAATGTCTATCAGCCTCAGCAGGAGTCATCTACTGGAGCACAAACCTTTACGGAGGAAGGCCCAGGTTCCTCCTTAAAAGCAAGCTTTGCTCATAGAAACTTGATATATGCATATAAAGGGTTTGGTTCAGGACTTACGGTTAGTTGTTCACTGAGAGGGTTGGACTTGGTCCTCATAGGAACCTCCCTGCAGCATGGAAACGAATTAACATAGCTAAGCATCTGACAAGACACCTTAAGAGAGACACACAGGGCTTTCAGACATAAAGGTCGTGGTGGGGAGGCGGATGGATGTTCCCCACCGTGCTTAAAAATAGCAGATAATTCAGCTCAACCCACATCAGGCTCTACTGATCAGCGATATGATTTTTCAGCAAGAACAAATCAGAAACATGAAACTTTTCTTTATGGATTGATTACTTGGCTCGACGCTACCTTATCTACACATATCTAGAGGCCTGGGTTGTCCAGCCAGGGAGCTGCAACTCAGAAGAATGGTAGGGCCTACTTGAGAGTAAAGCACCCTATCGTTACACCATGCCACAAAAAAATAAAAGCTCCAATTTCTCACCCTGGCTTTGGAGGCAGCGTGGAGGGAGGCGGGTCAGGGGCGATGTTTTCCGGTGCTGGAGAAAGGGCAGGGGAGTCCTGGGAGCCCTGGCTCTGTCCATTGGGGGCAGAATCCTTGGCCAGTCTCACCTGAAAAGGAGCACGACAGAGAGTGTGGCCAAAGGTAAGTCCTGGGGATGGATTTATGCCCTGTAAAGAACCAGCAGCTCTTCCATCCCTGGAAAGAGGCCTTTGGAAAAGCCAGTGTCCCACAGCAGAAGTTGCCACTCCACGGAGACATGCAGAGGGTGCCAACAAAAAGGATACGCATTGTCAGAAAGGAAAAACCTGTATAAAACTTGTAATACTCAATATATACCAGTGATGGCAAACCTTTTAGAGACTGGGAGCCCCTTCTGTAAACGCTCCGCTGGCTAGAAAACAGTTGAGAAGCTGAAATACTCACTCGCGTGACCTCCACTTCCAAAGCCACGGTTGAGTCTGGAGGAACGCGATGACTGGGAAGCCCTTGTGAGCCGTAAGCCAGAGCGGATGGAATGACGAGGAAACGCCTCCCGCCTTTCTTCATGCCCACCATGCCTTCTTCCCAGCCCTTCAGGGGTTGAGAGCAAGATGGAAAAGTTGGTTTGAGAACAACCATGTATTAAAATGCAGCCGAGGGTCAAGAGAATCCTGGCAGTCCTTCTGAAGCCTCATTAACATACATTCATGTGCATACAGCTCAGCCTAATGAGAACGGTGTGCTGTCAATTCTGACTAATGGCAATGCCCTTTCCTAGGGTATTCTAGGTAGATGATACACAGACGTCGTTTCCCACGCCCTTTTTCTGGGAAGATGCCTTGGGACTGCAGCTTGGCCAAGGCTACATAAGCTGGCTCTGCTTCTGGAAGGCACCGTGAGGAGTTGAACTCCCAAACTCTGGTTCCACAGCTCAATACCTAAGCCATTGAGCTATTCAACCCTGCATACTTGTATTGATATCTAATGCAGTACTTGAAGCTAAAGTAAGCTTTGCAAAGCAATTTCTGAACAATCCCAGACTCCAATTATGTTTTTTTTTAAAAAAATAAAACCTTTTAAACAAAATGAGTTTTTCTGCAGCAAGAGCAATACATTTTCCTTCTAGATCAGTGGTTCCCAATGTGGGGCACATGCCCCACAGGGAGACTTCGATTCCTAGAAGCCTAAGTCAGTACATTGGTTTATCAGTGCTTTGGGGAATTGACTTAGGCTTCTGGGAGTCGAAGTCAAAAACCAAAGCTTGGGAAACACGGCTCTAGATAGTTCAGGGGGCTCCACTCTTCTCAAGTTCCCAAAATCAAAGCTGAAGTAGCTTCTGGGGGTTTGTGATTTTAGTACTTTGGGTGCCCATTTTCAGAATGTACAGGCTGATGCAGTCAGCGGCAGATGCTGCGGGCGGAGGGCAGGTGTGTGTGTGTGTGTGTGTGTGTGTGTGTGTGTGTGTGTGTGTGTGTGTGTGTGTGTGTGTGTGTGTGTGTGTGTGTGTGCGCGCGCGTTAAATGGCCAAAGTTAGTTAGTGGTTAAAAAAAAGGCACAATCGTTTTTTCAGAATCCTTTGTTTCAACAGAACCACCTTTACCTTTGCTTACCTTTATGATTTTGCCTGAACCCAATCTCAGACGCAGCAACTTGCTCTTACTAACATTGGAGTCAAACACCTGTAGAAACAGAAGAGGAGGGGAATGAAGGGTATTCCAAGCGACTTAAGGCCAGGAGGCTCAAATCTTGTGACTGACTCAAATGGCAAAACGAATCACCATTCAACCTTGCAAAGCATTCATTTTGGGGAGAGCCCAGGGAGAATCATCATCAACAATCCCACGGCTTCTTTCTTATGCTGTCCTTGATGCTTCCAACTTAAGAAGATTGCAAGGCTGCGGGGAAGTTCTCTTCAGTTGAGATCTTAGGCAGTCACTGTAATACCTGCATAAAGCCAATTTACAGCCATCTTGTGTAGCGGGAAGTACAGAATATTGAGCTTTTGTGTAGAATTTCACACTCTGCATGCTCCCATCACAGGCTTCAGAGCTATTTCCTGTGGCTTGAACAGGGACAAAGGCTTTTTATGACACTAGGTACATTAAGAAAAGTTCGGTTTCACTTACCAGTGATAACTTTCGTTCTTCGAGTATATAGTTTGTGAATACACACTCATGGGGTTATGCGCCTGCGCAGAACAGCCGATCGGAGGCTTGAAAAGCTATTGGTCAAAAGTTTTGGCGGTAAGACCGCCCACCGTACCGCCCACCCTGAGGCGCCCGCGCGCCATTTTACCTCAGTTCCATACTTAAGCCAAGCACAGGATAAACCAACTGATCTCATCCGTGCAGCTCAAGAGGGGAGGCAGGGTGGGTAGTGTGTATTCACAAACTATATACTCGAAGAACGAAAGTTATCACTGGTAAGTGAAACCGAACTTTCTCCTTCGTATAGTTTGTGAATCCACACTCATGGGAGATTAGCAAGCTCACACTTACTTGGTCGGTGGGCAGTCGGATGAGATGATCCCACGATGAGCTGAAGAACCCGTAGGTGGACCCGTCAGGGGCGTTGAGTCCGGAGCCCTCTGGTGAGGACGACACGGCCAAGCCTGGCGTCCGCAGTGGCTCTGGTGTCCACCCTGTAGTGCTGGACAAATGTGGAAGGTCTGGACCAGGTGGCAGCCTTACATATGTCCTCAAGCGGTGTGCCCTCCAGAAAGGCAGTGGATGTGGCAACCGCCCTGGTGGAATGCGCCCTGACATGCGGTGGAGGTGGCAGTGAAGCTGACTCGTAGGCCAGGTAGATGGTAGAGGTGATCCATTTGGAGAACCTTTGAGCAGAGATGGGTTCACCCTTGGACTTTCCCCCATAAGCCACAAAGAGGCGTTGTGACTTCCTGAACTCTCTAGTCCTGCTGGTGTAAAACAATAAAGCTCGTTTCACATCCAGCGTGTGCCAAGTCCTTTCTTGGGCGTTAGTGGGGTTCTGGAAGAAGGTTGGCAAGGAGATAGTTTGTGCCATGTGAAACTTGGAGACCACCTTGGGTAGAAAGGTGATGTCCGCTTGGAGGACGACGCGGTCGTTGAAGAACTGGAGAAAAGGTGCGTCTGCTCGCAGGGCAACCAGCTCACCAGCTCGTCGTGCAGACGTGATGGCCACCAGGAATGCTGTCTTCCATGTGAGGAGACGAACATCGGCGGTAGCCAAGGGCTCGAAGGGGGTCCTGGTGAGCGCGTTGAGAACGGTGGACAGTGACCATTGAGCCGTCGGTGTCCGGGCCGGCGGAAAAGCGTTCTTTAGTCCCTTGAGGAAGCGCTTTACCGTTTGGTCGCGGAAGGCCCCGGAAGCGGGCGAGCCAGCAGGAGAGTGCGCTACCACTGCTGCGAGATGCACTCGGATGGAGGTGATGCTGAGGCCAGACTCCGCCAGCTGGAGGAGGTAGGTTAAAATGTCCTGCAGTCCCACCTGGGTGGGGGGCGTTTGCCGGGCGGCCAGGAAAGCACAAAAACGCCTGTATTTGGAAGCGTAGGACTTCCTTGTGGAAGGGCGCCGCGCTAGTTCAAGGATCCTGGCCAGTCTGGGGTTATCCTCCACGCGGTGAGGTGGAGGCTGGGCAGGTCCGAATGGTGCAGCTGGCCCTGCTCCATTTGGAGGAGTGTCGGTGATTCCGGCAGTGTGCGATACTGTGACGACATGCGCAACAGTAGCGGAAACCAGGGTTGGCGCGGCCACGCCGGTGCCACCAGAATTGCATTGGCTCTGTGTTGGTGCATCCTGGTGAGTACCTTCTGGACCAGAGGAAACGGAGGAAAGGCATAGAGATAGTCCTGATCCCACCGTTTCATGAAGGCATCGCCCTCGGAGTTCGGTCCGATGCCTGCTCTGGAGCAGTACCTGCTGAGTTTCTTGTTGGACTCCGATGCAAAGAGGTCGATGCTCGGCGTCCCCCAGACCTGGCACAGGGACTGGAACACTCCGTCGTCCAGCTCCCATTCGTGGGTCGTCGAGGTGAGACGGCTCAGGTGGTCTGCCAAGACATTCAGTGTGCCCTGAATGTGCACTCCAATTGGGAAAATGTGCCTCTCCAGGCACCATTCCCACAACTGCACTGCAAGGTACAAGAGGGTGGTGGACCGTGTTCCTCCCTGCTTGTTGAGGTACGCCACCGCCGTGGTATTGTCCGAGGCCACTTGAACCGCCTTGCCGGTGAGCAGAGTCTCGAAGGAGCGCAGGGCCTTCCAAATGGCCAGCAGCTCCAAGTAATTTATGTGGTGCACCGTTTCGTGCGGTGCCCAGGCGTCGTTGACCGTGAGAGTCCCGCAAGCAGCGCCCCAGCCGAGGTTGCTCGCGTCGGTCAGTATCTGCAGTGAAGGTTGCGGGGGGTAGAAACTCTTCCCCGTGGCCACGTTGAGTGGTGTGGACCACCACAGCAGTTGGTCCCTCAGTTCTGGAGATGGGGTCAACCGTTTGCATTGGCTCTCCCGAAGTGCGTCGAACTCGTGAAGGAGCCACGATTGCAGGGACCTGAATTTCAATTTGGCATGGGGGATCACTGCCGTCGTTGAGGCCATCAGGCCTAGAAGTCTCTGAGCCTTCTTCGCCCGGATGCACGGTTTCGTGCGCAGTTCGCTCACCCCCTGCGCAATGTCCCGTAAGCGTTTCTGGGGGGCGTAGGCTCTCGTAATGAGCGAGTCGAGTACCGCTCCAATGTACTCGACGCGCTGGGAGGGAGTCAACTTCGACTTGGTGAAGTTGATCCTGAGGCCGAGACTCTCCATGAGGTGAACCGTGTATTGTGTGTCCCGAACGGCCGACGATTTGGTGGGGGAGACGATCAACCAATCGTCGATGTATGGGAAGACCCTGATGCCCCGTTGGCGGAGGAATGCAGCCACCGGAGCCATGCATTTGGTGAAGACCCGCGGTGCCGTGGCCAGACCGAACGGTAGGCATCGGTACTGGTACACGGAATGGTCGATACGGAAGCGGAGAAACCGTCTGTGTTCCTCGAGGATGGAGACGTGGAAGTAGGCATCCTTGAGGTCTATGACTGTGAACCAGTCCCCTTTGTTGATGAGGGGGAGGACGGTCTGTAGGGTCACCATCCGGAACTTCCTGGTGTGGATGCACTTGTTCAGGCGGCGTAGGTCCAGGATAGGGCGAAGGCCTCCGTCCTTCTTCTGGACCACGAAGTACCTCGAGTAGAAGCCGTTGTCCCAGTCGGACGGTGCTACCCGCTCGATGGCTCCCTTGGAGAGAAGGGTTGCTATTTCTTCCTCCAAATGGGGGGACGAGGTGGTGAGACGATGTCTTCCTACTCGAGGCACCCGCACGAACTCGATGGCGTAGCCAGAGGACAAGATCTTTAAGACCCACTGGTCGTCCGTGATGCCCGACCATGCCTGGAGGAAGTTCCGGAGGGGGAGGTACGGGATGTGGAGCGAGAGAGACTCGGCCATCGCAGCTTCAAACGCGGGGCTTGGGCCTCGCGGTCGAACGCTTGTCCTGTCCGTAGGGCCGGTAGCGGGGTTTGTGTTGTCGCCGCTGTTTATAGGAGCTGGATCTAGGCTGCTCCGCCGGTCCCTGCTGCTGTGGGTTGCCCTGGAACCGCCGTGTGAAGGGCTGGAACCTCGGCCTGGTGGAAGTTGCCGGCGTGGTGAGCCCCAGGAACTTCGCCGTGGAACTGGTCTGGCGCATCTCATTCAGGACCTTATCGGTGTCCTGACCGAAGAGGCCCTGCCCGTCGAAGGGAAACTCCTCGATGAGCTTTTTCATAGCGTCATCGAGGGAGGTGTCCCTGAGCCAAGCATGGCGACGGAGGTAGATTGCGGAGGCCATGTCTTTTGCCGCATAATCGTTGATATGCCGGGCAGTGCGCATCAACTGCTCGGCGACGAAGTCCCCCTCGGCGGCCAGCGCGTCAATCCTCTTCTGGGCATCTGCGGGCCGTTTAGCCGTCTCAACCTTCACCTGCTCCCAGAGGTGAGATTGGTACAGGCCCATGGCGGCCGAATAGTTTGCGGCCCGAAAGAATAGGGAACCGGTGGCGTAAAACTTACGCCCCACCGCGTCCAATTTCTTTCCCTCCGGCGTCGACGGGACCGGGAATCCGCTGGTGGCCGTCCTATGCTGGAAGGCCTTGACCACCAGGGAATTCGGCAGGGGGTGCGCCTGCAAGAACTCGACGTTCTCGTCCAGGACCCGGTACATGCTGTCGAGCCTGGACGAAACGGAGTGTGCCGCCAAAGGTTTCTTCCACGTCGCCCTCGCCGTGGTCATCATGGAGGGGAGCATGGTTATGTGGACCGGTCGCACGGCACGCCTGTCGAGCTTCGCGGTCATCTGATCCTCACCCTCCAACGGCGGCTGGTCGACCTTCAGGTTGAGGGCGGTGCCGAGCCTCGTGAGCATGGCGGTCAGTGAGCGCTGGTCCTCACCACGCGGTGGGTCCCCCGAGCCGATGGCTTGTTCCGGCGTGCGCTCGGCGTCGACGTCTCCCTCGTCCTCCTCCGACGACGAGCTGGACTCATCGGAGGACGAGGGAGGCAGTCTTTCGTCCACGTCCGGACCGCGCCAGTACGGCCTGGGCGGGCCGGCGGGATGGGCGTCCACCGCATCAACGTCCGGACCACACCATGACGGGTTGGGTGGGCCGGCGGAGCGGGTACTCGACCCACGGGAGGTCGGTGGGGCCGCGGCAGAGCCGGGATGCCCGGGGCTTGCGGTGGTCGGAACCGGAGCCGCAGAGGCCGCAGGCGTAGAGGTCTGGAACCTGGTCGCAAACGACGCCATGACCTGAAACATCTCTCGGACGAGGGCCATCTGAGACGCGTCCGAGTCCGCTGGCGGTGGAGCTCCGGTGGCCGGCGGGATGGTGGCCCACGAAACGGTGGGAGCCGAAACGGTGGCCGGTGTCGGTGTCGGCGAAACGGTCGTCGAAACGGTGACGACCGCCTCGTCCGTCGGTGTTCTGGGCCGTGGAGAGACGGAGGCCTGCCTCGGCGAGGAGTTTCTGCCCCGAGGAGGAGAGGAGAGCACCTGAGGTGGGCGAGCTGGAGCCCCAGCCCTGCGTCCTTTCTCAGGTGACCCGGAAGACGACCGTCCTCCCCAGATGGAGGATCCCGGAGAAGGACATCGGGCAGTCGAGAACGGCGGAGAAGGCCCGGGAGAGGCGGGTGTGCGCGGGGTGGGGGGAAGCGACCGTCTCTTCTCCGACCCACGCTTGCGCTTCTTCTCACCGTTCTTGTCCTTCTTCTTCTTCTTCCTCATCGGAAGCACGGAGGAAGAGGCCGGCGGTGGTTGAGCGGCAGCGGCGGCCGTGGAGGCGGACGCGGCGGGAGCCAGAGCGAGCTCCATCAGGTGAGCCTTGAGGCGATTGCTTCGGTTCTGCACCGCGAGGCGCGTAAACTTTTTGCAATGCGGGCAAGACTGGCTCTGATGCGACTCTCCCAAACAAAAGAGGCACAGGCTGTGTCCGTCGGAAGCCGGAAACTTCTTAAGGCAAGCCGTGCACTGTTTAAACGCTGCAGCCATCAACCGCGGAAAAAATTCTTCCAGTGGAAGTTTCTGGAGACGAGTACCCCGAAGGGCCGACCAGCCGCCACCCCCTTGAGGGGGGAGACGGTGATCGATGCGAAAAATTGGCTACTGAATCCACTCAAGAGAAGAGACAGAGCCGGGGTGGCGATCCTGCCCGGAGGACAAGATCACCGAGAAAAATTGAGATTTGCCAAAAAGACTTTCCCTCAGAAGGGCGAAAAAATTGAGGAAGCTCTCAACGATCGTCCTGCTGCTACGGCGGAAAGAAGAGAACTGAGGTAAAATGGCGCGCGGGCGCCTCAGGGTGGGCGGTACGGTGGGCGGTCTTACCGCCAAAACTTTTGACCAATAGCTTTTCAAGCCTCCGATCGGCTGTTCTGCGCAGGCGCATAACCCCATGAGTGTGGATTCACAAACTATACGAAGGAGAACTCATCAGAGCAAGAATGCAGATGTTGCCTTTCAATTACTCTTCAATAATGGTCAATGGTACAGCGACAATTACTTTGTGTTACTGTTCCATCTCGCTCTGCTGATTCGCACCTTTCACCCATTCGTACATGCAAATCACTGTACCTGCTAATCAAAGTCCTTTCATGTATCTAACCAAGTCCATTAAAGCATAAAGCAAAGCAATCGCACTTATATACCACTCCATAGCGCTTCATGTACTCTCTGGGCGGTTCACAAGTTAATTAGCATTTTGCCCCCAACATACTGGGTACTCATTTTACCAACTTTGGAAAGATGGAAAACTGAGTCAACCTAGATCCCTGGCTAGGATCGAATTCGCAACCTTTTGGTTGCAGTACAGCAGTTTAACCACTGTGCCACCAGGGCTCTTCAAACCACAAAAAGTGTGAGTTTTATAGAGTCTTCTTCTTCTTTACTTCATATTTTACCCCATTGGGTGTCGAGGGAGACGCAAGGTCCTCCTTCTGGAACTTCTAGCGGCCTCCACCAGTGTTATTTGGTGTTCTCATAACATTTCTTTGACGTGATCTCTCCACCTTCCTCTGGTACTTCCTCCGTCTTCTCCTCTTTCCATATGTGCCTTGTAAAGTATGAAATTCAAAGACATTCTCTCCAAATGAGAAAATTGCTTTATGTGTTGTCTCTGTATGTAGTTTAAAATTGGTTCTATTCCAATTCTGTCCCTTATAATCTCATGCCTGATTTTATCTCTTCCAGGCACTCCAGCAGCTTTCTTCAGACTTTATAAAGTGTCAAAAGTCTTTTTTTGGTTGCTTGTGAAGCAAAGAAAGACCGCTTTGACAAGTCCCTTTTATCTTTCAGCCAAAGATTTGGCCATGTTAGCAAGAGACTGAACGGCACTCCTGGATAACCCTGGGGACAGTGGAAAATCTAGACAGAGGGCAGCTAACTAAGACTGAAAATAGCACTATCCACTCATTGTGAAGACTCACCTGGCCAAGCCCAGCATTCTCAAACAGCCAGCCCGTAAAGACCACCTCCAGTGCATCTCCAACTTCCACACCTTGGTTTTCTCCAAGGATAAGATCCTGATACACGACCGCGTCAGGGGAATGGTTGCTGTTATATTTGGCAATGCACAGCTACAAAAGAAAGAACCAAGCCTTTAGTATTGGAGAATGTACAATTTGGCATCTTGCTAGCTAAGCTACTGATCTGGAATCTCCACATGCTGCTGGTCTACAACTCACAGCGTCCTTTGAGACCCTGTAGTGTCACATTCTGGCCACCTCAGACGGAAGCAGAGTGGACTATAAATACAATCCATTGACCAGTCATCCTGATCATTGAGTATAACAAACAGCTCATGGAGATCTAAGAACATCTTAGGAGAAGGGACCACAAGGCACCCTTCTCCTAAGTGCTGGATTAGTTATCTAGATGAAGATGATGAAACAGATTAATAGATATCTATACAACTGCACCTGAATTGTTTATTTTTTCTTCTTCAAATGTTCCATTCCTGATCCTCATTTCTCCCAAGCATTATACAAGACTGCCCCCTCCAAACTCTTCAGAAGAACTGGGTTTGATACCACCTTCATGCCTGCTAGTTTGCTCCACTCATTAGGAAGGTGTTGGTCTTTTAAATATTGTTTGATGGCAATTCCCCGCAGCTTTAGTCAATGTAGCCAATGGTAAGAAATGGGAGTTAATAATAGTTTATGGAACACCATAGTCCCCATTCCTGATATGCGAAGAAGCCTGTTGTCTTTCAGGGATGAAGAAGAGCAAAACCAAATTAGAAGATGGAGGAAGGAGCTCACTGGACAAGGAACTCAACCTCCCCTACGTCATTTGGAGGACCCTGAATAGGCTGAGGGTTGGAGTGCCTAAATGCTCAAGGCCAACAGGCTCAAGTAGGGGCTGCTGGCGGGCAACAACACACGGTGTGAATGTGGAGAGATACAGAATACATTGGCTCATTTGCTGGTCTGCCAAACATTACTGGAAACATGTACTGATGAGAATTTAACTTTGACCAACGCCAAAGCCAAGAAAGTGGCTTCATTTTAGCAGTTCAAAGTATGATCTGGACACAAAAGAAGAAGGGATGAAGAATGGATAGCCAAGAAATAAGCTTCTAGCTGCTGAGATGATTCAGCTTCCAGAAGCGCCACTGGCACAACTGATGGTCTGGGAATTCAAAAGTGAGACCCACTATCCTGCAGAAATCCCCAATATATTATTCCTCCATGTGGTTTGCATGCTTTGGTACCTGTCTGCTGAAGTCAATGGCTGCCTTTTCAGACTCAAACATGATGGACCAGTTCTGTCTCTGATCGTCATAAAATGTACAGTAGTTGTTTGGCTGGACCTGAGAGAGAAAGAAAGAAAGAAAGAACATGGGTTCAGAGAGGTAACGGTCTCCCTTCCTCAAAAGCCAGTCGGGTCCGGCTCTAGGGCTTGGCACTCATCTCCATATATAGCCAAATAGCCAGCATTGTCTGTGTCTGCAGACGCCTCCGTGGACATGTGGCAGGTAGGTATGACTAGACGCCAGAGCGCATGGAATGTTGTTTACCTTCCCACTGAACTGGTACCTATTTATCTACTTGCAATGTCTTGCTTTCGAACTGCTAGGTTGGCAGGAGGTCACTCAATCTTGAAGCACTCAGATATCAAACTGTCGACTTGTGAAACAGGGCCATGATTTGAAGAAGCTGTTTTCTGTTTATAATTCCCAAACAGCAGGATTGCTGGAAAATGTTGATGACTTCTTCCAATTCATCAAGCTCAGCACCTTAACCACTAAGCCACTGTGGCCCCAAATGACCTGACCCTTATTTTATCTTTTTTTAAAAAACAAGAAAATACAGGAGACACTAGACTTGCAGTGATGGCGAACCTTTGGCACTCCAGGTGTTCTTGAACTTCAATTCCCAGAAGCCCTGATCAGCAGGAGTGCTTGATTTGGTCTTCTGGGAATTGAAGTCCAAGAACACCTGGAGAGCCAAGTTTGAGGAGCTTTGGTCTAAAACAGTGGTCAGCGAACCTGGCTCTCCAGGTGTTCTTGGACTTCAATTCCCAGAAGCCCTGATCAGCAGGTGTACTGACTTGGGCTTCTGGGAATTGAAGTCCAAGAACACCTGGAAAGCTAATCATTGGGTTTTTTCCCCAGGTTGCCTTGTGCTTGGGCAGTATAAAAGACAGGACGCTTGCATGCATTGCTCATGTAGCATTCTTCAGCTTCTTGGACCATTCTTTGGCACAGCAGAAAGGTAGGTGAATGATGTTTTCTATTTCCAATTGGCCTGGAGTGGGCAGTTGGATGGGGGAGGGCAATTTTATTGTGGGGTGGGCAATTGTTTGGTGTTTGCTGCTGTGGTTCTTAAAACAGATTGTGTGCTTCATAATTGTTCTTATGTTGGTCTTCTTTGTGGGGAGCACTGATTGATGGGGTGGGCAATTGTATGGGGTTTGCTGCTGTGGATTGTAAAATCAGACTGCGTGCTCCGTAATTGTTCTTATGTGGGTCTCTTTTGGTGGGCGCACTGTTTGGTGGGGTGGGCAATTGTATGGGGTTTGCTGCTGTGGATTTTAAAATCAGATTGCGTGCTCCGTAATTGTTCTTATGTGGGTCTGTTTTGGTGGACGCCCTGTTTGGTGGGGTGGGCAATTGTATGGGGTTTGCTGCTGTGGATTGTAAAATCAGATTGCGTGCTCCGTAATTGTTCTTATGTGGGTCTGTTTTGGTGGGCGCACTGTTTGGTGGGGTGGGCAATTGTATGGGGTTTGCTGCTGTGGACTGTAAAATCAGATTGCGTGCTCCATAATTGTTCTTATGTGGGTCTGTTTTGGTGGGCGCACTGTTTGGTGGGGTGGGCAATTGTATGGGGTTTGCTGCTGTGGATTGTAAAATCAGATTGCGTGCTCCATAATTGTTCTTATGTGGGTCTGTTTTGGTGGGCGCACTGTTTGGTTGGGTGGGCAATTGTATGGGGTTTGCTGCTGTGGATTTTAAAATCAGATTGCGTGCTCCGTAATTGTTCTTATGTGGGTCTGTTTTGGTGGGCGCACTGTTTGGTGGGGTGGGCAATTGTATGGGGTTTGCTGCTGTGGACTGTAAAATCAGATTGCGTGCTCCGTAATTGTTCTTATGTGGGTCTGTTTTGGTGGGCGCACTGTTTGGTGGGGTGGGCAATTGTATGGGGTTTGCTGCTGTGGATTGTAAAATCAGATTGCGTGCTCCGTAATTGTTCTTATGTGGGTCTGTTTTGGTGGGGTGGGCAATTGTATGGGGTTTGCTGCTGTGGATTTTAAAATCAGATTGCGTGCTCCGTAATTGTTCTTATGTGGGTCTGTTTTGGTGGGGTGGGCAATTGTATGGGGTTTGCTGCTGTGGATTTTAAAATCAGATTGCGTGCTCCGTAATTGTTCTTATGTGGGTCTGTTTTGGTGGGCGCCCTGTTTGGTGGGGTGGGCAATTGTATGGGGTTTGCTGCTGTGGATTGTAAAATCAGATTGCGTCCTCCGTAATTGTTCTTATGTGGGTCTGTTTTGGTGGGCGCCCTGTTTGGTGGGGTGGGCAATTGTATGGGGTTTGCTGCTGTGGATTGTAAAATCAGATTGCGTCCTCCGTAATTGTTCTTATGTGGGTCTGTTTTGGTGGGGTGGGCAATTGTATGGGGTTTGCTGCTGTGGATTGTAAAATCAGATTGCGTGCTCCGTAATTGTTCTTATGTGGGTCTGTTTTGGTTGGGTGGGTAATTGTATGGGGTTTGCTGCTGTGGATTTTAAAATCAGATTGCGTGCTCCGTAATTGTTCTTATGTGGGTCTGTTTTGGTGGGCGCACTGTTTGGTGGGGTGGGCAATTGTATGGGGTTTGCTGCTGTGGATTGTAAAATCAGATTGCGTGCTCCGTAATTGTTCTTATGTGGGTCTGTTTTGGTGGGCGCACTGTTTGGTGGGGTGGGCAATTGTATGGGGTTTGCTGCTGTGGACTGTAAAATCAGATTGCGTCCTCCATAATTGTTCTTATGTGGGTCTGTTTTGGTTGGGTGGGCAATTGTATGGGGTTTGCTACTGTGGATTGTAAAATCAGATTGCGTGTTCCATAATTGTTCTTATGTGGGTCTGTTTTGGTGGGGTGGGCAATTGTATGGGGTTTGCTCCTGTGGATTGTAAAATCAGATTGCGTGCTCCATAATTGTTCTTATGTGGGTCTGTTTTGGTGGGGTGGGCAATTGTATGGGGTTTGCTGCTGTGGATTGTAAAATCAGATTGCGTCCTCCATAATTGTTCTTATGTGGGTCTGTTTTGGTTGGGTGGGCAATTGTATGGGGTTTGCTGCGTCCTCCATAATTGTTCTTATGTGGGTCTGTTTTGGTTGGGTGGGCAATTGTATGGGGTTTGCTGCTGTGGATTTTAAAATCAGATTGCGTGCTCCGTAATTGTTCTTATGTGGGTCTGTTTTGGTGGGCGCACTGTTTGGTGGGGTGGGCAATTGTATGGGGTTTGCTGCTGTGGATTGTAAAATCAGATTGCGTGCTCCGTAATTGTTCTTATGTGGGTCTGTTTTGGTGGGCGCACTGTTTGGTGGGGTGGGCAATTGTATGGGGTTTGCTGCTGTGGACTGTAAAATCAGATTGAGTGTTCCATAATTGTTCTTATGTGGGTCTGTTTTGGTTTGGTGGGCAATTGTATGGGGTTTGCTGCTGTGGATTGTAAAATCAGATTGCGTGTTCCATAATTGTTCTTATGTCGGTCTGTTTTGGTTGGGTGGGCAATTGTATGGGGTTTGCTGCTGTGGATTGTAAAATCAGATTGCGTGTTCCATAATTGTTCTTATGTGGGTCTGTTTTGGTTGGGTGGGCAATTGTATGGGGTTTGCTCCTGTGGATTGTAAAATCAGATTGCGTCCTCCATAATTGTTCTTATGTGGGTCTGTTTTGGTTGGGTGGGCAATTGTATGGGGTTTGCTCCTGTGGATTGTAAAATCAGATTGCGTGCTCCGTAATTGTTCTTATGTGGGTCTGTTTTGGTGGGCGCACTGTTTGGTGGGGTGGGCAATTGTATGGGGTTTGCTGCTGTGGACTGTAAAATCAGATTGCGTGCTCCATAATTGTTCTTATGTGGGTCTGTTTTGGTGGGCGCACTGTTTGGTGGGGTGGGCAATTGTATGGGGTTTGCTGCTGTGGATTGTAAAATCAGATTGCGTGCTCCATAATTGTTCTTATGTGGGTCTGTTTTGGTGGGCGCACTGTTTGGTTGGGTGGGCAATTGTATGGGGTTTGCTGCTGTGGATTTTAAAATCAGATTGCGTGCTCCGTAATTGTTCTTATGTGGGTCTGTTTTGGTGGGCGCACTGTTTGGTGGGGTGGGCAATTGTATGGGGTTTGCTGCTGTGGATTGTAAAATCAGATTGCGTGCTCCGTAATTGTTCTTATGTGGGTCTGTTTTGGTGGGCGCACTGTTTGGTGGGGTGGGCAATTGTATGGGGTTTGCTGCTGTGGACTGTAAAATCAGATTGCGTCCTCCATAATTGTTCTTATGTGGGTCTGTTTTGGTGGGGTGGGCAATTGTATGGGGTTTGCTGCTGTGGATTGTAAAATCAGATTGCGTGCTCCGTAATTGTTCTTATGTGGGTCTGTTTTGGTGGGGTGGGCAATTGTATGGGGTTTGCTGCTGTGGATTTTAAAATCAGATTGCGTGCTCCGTAATTGTTCTTATGTGGGTCTGTTTTGGTGGGCGCCCTGTTTGGTGGGGTGGGCAATTGTATGGGGTTTGCTGCTGTGGATTGTAAAATCAGATTGCGTCCTCCGTAATTGTTCTTATGTGGGTCTGTTTTGGTGGGCGCCCTGTTTGGTGGGGTGGGCAATTGTATGGGGTTTGCTGCTGTGGATTGTAAAATCAGATTGCGTCCTCCGTAATTGTTCTTATGTGGGTCTGTTTTGGTGGGGTGGGCAATTGTATGGGGTTTGCTGCTGTGGATTGTAAAATCAGATTGCGTGCTCCGTAATTGTTCTTATGTGGGTCTGTTTTGGTTGGGTGGGTAATTGTATGGGGTTTGCTGCTGTGGATTTTAAAATCAGATTGCGTGCTCCGTAATTGTTCTTATGTGGGTCTGTTTTGGTGGGCGCACTGTTTGGTGGGGTGGGCAATTGTATGGGGTTTGCTGCTGTGGATTGTAAAATCAGATTGCGTGCTCCGTAATTGTTCTTATGTGGGTCTGTTTTGGTGGGCGCACTGTTTGGTGGGGTGGGCAATTGTATGGGGTTTGCTGCTGTGGACTGTAAAATCAGATTGCGTCCTCCATAATTGTTCTTATGTGGGTCTGTTTTGGTTGGGTGGGCAATTGTATGGGGTTTGCTACTGTGGATTGTAAAATCAGATTGCGTGTTCCATAATTGTTCTTATGTGGGTCTGTTTTGGTGGGGTGGGCAATTGTATGGGGTTTGCTCCTGTGGATTGTAAAATCAGATTGCGTGCTCCATAATTGTTCTTATGTGGGTCTGTTTTGGTGGGGTGGGCAATTGTATGGGGTTTGCTGCTGTGGATTGTAAAATCAGATTGCGTCCTCCATAATTGTTCTTATGTGGGTCTGTTTTGGTTGGGTGGGCAATTGTATGGGGTTTGCTGCGTCCTCCATAATTGTTCTTATGTGGGTCTGTTTTGGTTTGGTGGGCAATTGTATGGGGTTTGCTGCTGTGGATTGTAAAATCAGATTGCGTGTTCCGTAATTGTTCTTATGTGGGTCTGTTTTGGTGGGGTGGGCAATTGTATGGGGTTTGCTGCTGTGGATTGTAAAATCAGATTGCGTGTTCCATAATTGTTCTTATGTGGGTCTGTTTTGGTTGGGTGGGCAATTGTATGGGGTTTGCTCCTGTGGATTGTAAAATCAGATTGCGTCCTCCATAATTGTTCTTATGTGGGTCTGTTTTGGTTGGGTGGGCAATTGTATGGGGTTTGCTCCTGTGGATTGTAAAATCAGATTGCGTCCTCCATAATTGTTCTTATGTGGGTCTCTTTTGGTGGGCGCACTGTTTGGTGGGGTGGGCAATTGTATGGGGTTTGCTCCTGTGGATTGTAAAATCAGATTGCGTGCTCCATAATTGTTCTTATGTGGGTCTGTTTTGGTGGGGTGGGCAATTGTATGGGGTTTGCTGCTGTGGATTGTAAAATCAGATTGCGTGTTCCATAATTGTTCTTATGTGGGTCTCTTTTGGTGGGCGCACTGTTTGGTGAGGTGGGCAATTGTTTGGGGTTTGCTGCTATGGTTTTTAAAACAGATTGTGTGCTCCATAATTGTTCTTATGTGGGTCTGTTTTGGTGGGCGCACTGTTTGGTGGGGTGGGCAATTGTATGGGGTTTGCTGCTGTGGATTGTAAAATCAGATTGCGTGCCCCATAATTGTTCTTATGTGGGTCTGTTTTGGTGGGGCGGGCAATTGTATGGGGTTTGCTGCTGTGGATTGTAAAATCAGATTGCGTGCTCCATAATTGTTCTTATGTGGGTCTCTTTTGGTGGGGTGGGCAATTGTATGGGGTTTGCTGCTGTGGATTGTAAAATCAGATTGCGTGCTCCATAATTGTTCTTATGTGGGTCTCTTTTGGTGGGGTGGGCAATTGTATGGGGTTTGCTGCTGTGGATTGTAAAATCAGATCGCGTGCTCCATAATTGTTCTTATGTGGGTCTGTTTTGGTGGCCGCACTGTTTGGTGGGGTGGGCAATTGTATGGGGTTTGCTGCTGTGGATTGTAAAATCAGATTGCGTGCTCCATAATTGTTCTTATGTGGGTCTCTTTTGGTGGGCGCACTGTTTGGTGGGGTGGGCAATTGTATGGGGTTTGCTGCTGTGGATTTTAAAATCAGATTGCTTGCTCCATAATTGTTCTTATGTGGGTCTGTTTTGGTGGCCGCACTGTTTGGTGGGGTGGGCAATTGTATGGGGTTTGCTGCTGTGGATTGTAAAATCAGATTGCGTCCTCCATAATTGTTCTTATGTGGGTCTGTTTTGGTGGCCGCACTGTTTGGTGGGGTGGGCAATTGTATGGGGTTTGCTGCTGTGGATTGTAAAATCAGATTGCGTGCTCCATAATTGTTCTTATGTGGGTCTCTTTTGGTGGGGTGGGCAATTGTATGGGGTTTGCTGCTGTGGATTGTAAAATCAGATCGCGTGCTCCATAATTGTTCTTATGTGGGTCTGTTTTGGTGGCCGCACTGTTTGGTGGGGTGGGCAATTGTATGGGGTTTGCTGCTGTGGATTGTAAAATGAGATTGCGTGCTCCATAATTGTTCTTATGTGGGTCTGTTTTGGTGGCCGCACTGTTTGGTGGCGTGGGCAATTGTATGGGGTTTGCTGCTGTGGATTTTAAAATCAGATTGCTTGCTCCATAATTGTTCTTATGTGGGTCTGTTTTGGTGGCCGCACTGTTTGGTGGCGTGGGCAATTGTATGGGGTTTGCTGCTGTGGATTGTAAAATCAGATTGTGTGCCCCATAATTGTTGTTATGTGGGTCTGTTTTGGTGGGCGCACTGTTTGGTGGCGTGGGCAATTGTATGGGGTTTGCTGCTGTGGATTGTAAAATCAGATTGCGTGCCCCATAGTTGTTGTTATGTGGGTCTGTTTTGGTGGGCGCACTGTTTGGTGGCGTGGGCAATTGTATGGGGTTTGCTGCTGTGGATTGCAAAATCAGACTGCGTGCCCCATAATTGTTGTTAAGTGGGTCTGTTTTGGTGGGCGCACTGTTTGGTGGGGTGGGCAATTGTATGGGGTTTGCTGCTGTGGATTGCAAAATCAGACTGCGTGCTCCATAATTGTTCTTATGTGGGTCTGTTTTGGTGGCCGCACTGTTTGGTGGGGTGGGCAATTGTATGGGGTTTGCTGCTGTGGATTTTAAAATCAGATTGCGTGCCCCATAATTGTTGTTATGTGGGTCTGTTTTGGTGGGCGCACTGTTTGGTGGCGTGGGCAATTGTTTGGTGTTTGCTGCTGTGGTTTTTAAAAAGAGTGTGCCAAGGTTGGCCATCACGGGAGTAGAAACTGATCTGAAACCATGGCACTTTATTTCTACTCTGCCATTCCTAAGGAGGGTCCTATCCACGAATCCAAATTAATCCCCCCTGGATTCCCAACTATCAACCATCCAAATTTATATACTGTAATTAGCTTCAAGAAGGAGGTGGCACTACTGTATCTGTCTTCTGGCCGTGACACAATTCATATTGTCTGGATGTCCAGGCTTACCGTGAACACAAACCCTGAATGAATCTTGGCACTGGAGATCTGCTGCTGCTGGCTGATGTAGAGGAGAAGTCTGTACTGGATTGCATGAGAAACAAAAACAAAAAAGAACAAAGTATTGGTCTGGCGGCCAAAACCAAATGAAGGTGAAAACGGCAGACTTAGATTATTCTTACACACTAGGAAGGCATTTTTTTAGCACTGATTATAACTAGCTAAAGACGGAAGCAATGGAGTAGTAGTTCAGAAGCATTTTTAATTAATTGTAGCTTGGCCAACTCCTCCCCAGAAAACCGTAACTAATGAAAAGAAGCAAACTTCAAACCATGGTTTATAATGTTGACTGATTCCCACTAACCATGGTTAAAGTTAACTATGGTTTGGCATTGAGACAATAAGTTCAAAATATGGTTAATTTAAAATGGATGCCTCCCATCTTCTCCACAGTGGTATATGGGAAGAGAAGCGAGATGGGAGGCCAGGGGGGGAGGTCAGTTTGTTCTACCATTAAATGTTTAGTTTTGAGCCTGAAGGTGTTACGTCTTTTATTTGCAAGCTACAGTCAATGTTGTTCTAGAAAAAGCAGGTTGTTAAAAAAACAAAATCAGCCACTGCAGGTTTTAAGCTGGAAGAGATGGGAAAGTGAAAAGGTATATCCACCTTCCTCAAACGAAGAGAGCCTTGAAAACCAAGATGCATAGAAACCCTCTGCCCTCGTGTGGTGAATTGCAATGCATTGTGTGTGTGTGGTGGTGGTGGTGGGGGGGGGGGGACGGGACATAGCGCACCCTCCTCTCTTACCTCTCTGGTTGCATGGTTCCCCACCACGGCTGCTCCGTACTTGCCCTGTTTCGCATACTGTCCATTTATACTGAAACAAATGAAGGGGGGAGTCAGTTAAGCAAACCCTGATTTAGTTGTTAAGCAAGTTTAAGCGAGGCGACCATTCAAAGAAAATTCTGCTGTTTAAGTGAGTTAGTCTCTAAGCGAGGCGCTCTTTATGCGAGGTTTTATTGTACAATGCATGCATTGTACAATGAAAAAAATCGTATAACGTAGTGCCTTGCAGAACCAATTATTTTCATTATACGAGGTTCCACTGTACTTGCAATTTACAATGTAAATCACCCGGAGTCGCCTTGGCGCAGGGGCGGTTAAATAAGTCTAAATAAATAAATTAATAAATACATTCTTCCTTTTGAACTGCTAGGTTGGCAGAAGCTGGGACAAAGATGGAAGCTCACTCCGTCATGCAACACTCAGGTCTCGTCTCGAACTGTTGATCTTCCAGTCAGCAAGTTCAACATCTTATCCAATGTCAAGAAGAGAAAGCTGCCTAAATGTTGTGGACTGCAGCTCCCATAAACCCCAGCCAGTGCAGCCAAAGACCAGGCAGGATGGGGGTTGAAATTCGTCAACATCTGGCGGCCACAGGTCACACACACCTGGCTTTAAAAACTGCCTCAATGTATGTTGGACAGGTGTCAGAAGGACAGGACTTCCCACCACTTCTGAAAGTAGAAGGGCACATTGGAAAGGGACGAGGGAGACCTTCCAATGGCTGACGCCACCTTCTGCCTCTGCAACCTGAGATAACCACCTCGCTCTCTGCTCAATGGGAAGGACAACCCGACTAAAACACCCGGTGCATTGCTAAGACTGCAGTCTTCTACATTTGATGCTACCCAACATTTTGTTTTGACTCCTTCCCAAGCAAAGTCTTTCTCCTCAATCCCATCCCAAAGGAGATGCCAAGTGACAGGCCACACGCATGCAATGCAGTATCCGCTCCTCCGCTGTAATACTCACAACCGATAAGCGTGAACGGCTGTAGCGATGAAGACAGACGGTGGCGCTGAAGCAGTCGCAGGAGCAGATGGTTTCTGGGATGCAGCTGAAGGGAGATACAAAAGGGAAGCACCTTAGCACACCTTGAGTGATTGTGTTAACTGTGCTCTTGTATTTGAAAGCAGTCTGCAAAGTCTTCCCTCCAAAGCTACCTGCCAGAAAAGATGCGCCAACCTTCCACACAATCTACAAGCAACATTCTTGGACTTCCCCTAAAGGAACTCCTGTACATCATTTCAACCTCAGGGGTGGCTCAGGACTACACGCTTCCTTTCATCTACAAAAGCTGACTAGTCTAGCAGGTGAATCTTCGTTGCAGGTCCTCTTCTTTCGTGTCCAGATCAAACTTTGGATTGCCATCACTGACCTAACAGAACCTGGCTAGTTTTGGGAAGCAGGGCAAGGCAAAGTCTGTGTTCTCCCTCCTTTGCCACTAGTTCTAAGAAGTTAGTTTTTGTGTGTGCTGAAAACAAGAAGCTTCTCCTCCTCCTCCTCCTCTCGAACCACTCTCTGACTGGCTGTATTGCTGCTGCGTGTGAGATCACTGGCCTGAACTAAGCCTTCAGTCCTCATTTTAAAACACACAAACAAACAAATACAGAGGACTGGTACTCTTTGCTGCATCAGTACACAAGAGTGGTGTGAGAAGTTACTCACCAGCAGTTGGTTGACCTTTCCTCGGTTGCTTGGGTGCTGTATATTGAAAAAACTCCTTTCCACCCCCTGCGGCGGCGGCGGCGGCAGCAGCAGTCTGGTCCATTCCAAAGAGAGAGGCCAGCCGGGCCCTGCAAGGGGGAAGAAAGCATTCCTTCCCTCCATGAAAGAGATCAACAAAGCACACAGAGGGAGATTTGCTTGTAATATTAATTGGTTGTGATCTTTTCCAAAGGACGCAGCAGTCACGCGTTCAAATACTGAAGCCCACTTCCCTTATATTAATTAGTGTGGCTATGAAATGCAAATGAGTTGTTTTGCTTCCTCCTTTTTCCTGACTTAAGTGTGTTCTATCTTGTTTATACATATGTTTGCTTGCAAACCGACAAAGAAATCTACTGTACTGTATATGCATTTTTTTTGTTTACATTCCTCCTAATACAATTTTGTGAGTCCTCTCAAAAAAATTCACCTTATACAGTATAGCCCTTTTGTGCCTTTTCTTTCACTAATCCATGTGTCTGAAACGAAACATGAAGGTGTCAGGTATAAACCCACAAACTTGGGAAGCAGCAGCCATAGATCGCCCACTTTGGTGCCAAACCATCTCTGCTGCTGCTACCGATCACTTTGAAGGACGCCACAGACACGAAGAGGCAAAGTGAACAACACGGAAGGCTTCCTCAAACCCAACCACCTCCTCCACCAGCTTATTCAGTGTAATGCAGTTCTCAACCTTTTAAAGCTGGGGGCCATTGGGTCATGCTCCCAGTCCAGTCCAGCATCTTAACCACTTGAGCCACTGCAGTCTCTCTTTCTGCTGAAGAGAGATACTCTAACCAACTATGAGAAATATTCCAGGCACTGAAGTGCCACTTTGAAATGTGCAAGGCAACATCTTCCAAGGACCAAAACGAACCCCACCCCAGGCAAAGAGTGACCATAAGTGACACTAACCCCCGGGCTGGCTGCCAATAATATTCTGTTTGCCAGGCTCCTGACATTGCTGTTTGGGCTCCCACTCCTCCGCCTGCTCTTCATTCACCTACTCCTTCCTTCTCCATTCAACCTTGAGTGCTGTTTTCTCAAGCGTTATCACATCTCTCTCCTACCTTCCTATCTTGGAGCATCAGCAGTGTGGGGAAGGAGGGAGGGAGGGAGGGAGGGGGAACCAGGTAAGATTTCCAAAGGCAGCACTGGATTTGCTTGTATGACCTTGCAAGCTGGGGGAGAGGGAGGAAGCC
The DNA here is from genome assembly GCA_035047305.1 of Bradypodion pumilum. Classification (NCBI taxonomy): domain Eukaryota; kingdom Metazoa; phylum Chordata; class Lepidosauria; order Squamata; family Chamaeleonidae; genus Bradypodion; species Bradypodion pumilum. The sequence continues at coordinate 16,625,086 of JAWDJD010000015.1, forward strand.
TCCGGTCTAATCCCCAAAGCAACTCCCCCCCAGGGGGGGGATTTTCTGCTGAACAGATGCTTCTTCTTCTTCTTCTTCTTCCCTGTCCAGGTGAGACTTTAAAATGCCAAAATGAAGCCACCTTCTTGTTACAGGTGCTGTAATGCTTATACAGATTTTGAAAGCCAAGTGTAGGTGAAGTGCTAAAAATCTTAATTTAAGACAGTGATATTCAATCCTGGGACATGGAAGAGGAGTGTATGATGATTTTGAGGTGCTAATATAATACTTTGGAGGAAAACTGATCTATTTTTTAAACAAACATTTTTACTGTAACTTTTACGAACACTTTAGTTATTGTTTCCATATTTCAGATTTCAAATAAAATTTGGAATGGGGCCATGAGAAGGCAGTATAGGTTTTAAAAAAAACAAAGAATGAAATATACTGCTTTGGGCTCCCCCTACATCATCACTTCTGGATGGGAGCCTGTTCACTAGTAGGCGCATTTGCTTTGAGGGGACAGGGGGAAAATTGGAAATAAAACAATCCACATTGGCAGAAATCCATTCATTGTCCTTGAGGGAAAAAACCCTAGAATTTGAGAAAACCCTAGGACCTCAGAGACCCTATTTCTGTACCATCAAAGGAGCCAAGTCTCTCATACTTTGAACATATCATGAGATGCACAAGACTGACTTCAAAAGATAATATGCTGGGAAAAGAGGAAATGAACAGGAAATGAAAAAAGGCCTCACATGACACGGATTTCTTCAAATAAAGAAGCCATTTCCTTTCGCTTGCAAGACCCGAGCAGGCTTACTAAGGATAGGATCTTTCAGCTGTCGATGATGTTTTTAGATCCCTGTAAGTCAGATAATATTTAATTGCACAAAAACCCTAGAAAAAAAAACATTTGCCTGAGACCACACATGCCACTTCTCTTTTAGAAACATCCAAAGATAGGTGGTTATAGTCGTCACAGAGACAAAAAACAGTACTCATAGATCGGAGAGCAACTGTACAATGCCCAGTATCCTGTCCACATGGTAGCCAGCCTAATGCCACTAGAAAGGTCATAACCAGGATATAGGAACAACAGAGCCCTGCACTTCCAAATTCCTCATCTAAAGTGCAGAATGGGGTAGAAAGGGAACAATAGGTTTCTGCCAATCCTCTTGCTGGTTTACTGAGCGCTAGTGATTTTGGCAAGCAAAAACATCCAGCAGCATACAAGTCCCTGCGTCCCAAGACCTCAATGTCATAAGAGTGTAAAAGCAGCTCTCTTGAACTGGCTTCCACCCTCCCTCAACCCTGCAAAAGAAGCCAGCATTTGACAATGCAATTCTTCTTCCTCAAAATTTGATTCCAATATTTTGCCAGACGTTGTCTGCATGTTCTGAAGCCACAAAGGATTGGCTCTGAGTATTAGAAACCCAGTGACATCCCTCTGAAAAGAGAAATGCAAGAGCTGATAGATTCAGGATTCTCATTTTTGCACTGATTCTTGGGAGACAAGCTATGAGAAACCTGGGGAACATAGTGAAAAGTAGAGACATCTCACTGCAAACAAAGGTCCGCATAGTCAAAGCAATGGTATTTCTGGTGGTAATGTATGGCTGTGAGAGCTGGACCATTAGAAAGGCTGAGCGAAGAAAAATAGATGCCTTTGAGACATGGTGCTGGAGGAGAGTTTTGAGAGTCCCTTGGACAGCAAGGAGAACAAATAGGTCAATACTAGAAGAGATTAGCCCTGAGTGCTCATTAGAAGCTCAAATAGTAAAGATGAAGGATTTTGGACATCAAATGAGAAGAGAGGATTCACTTGAGAAGGCCTTGATGCTGGGGAAGATGGAGGGCAAAAGAAGAAGGGGACGGCCAAAGATGAGATGGCTAGATGGTATTGTAGATACAATGGGCACGGGGCTGTGTGGACTAAGGAGGATGGTGGAGGACAGGGGTGCCTGGAGAGCAATGGCCCATGGGGTCGCAAAGAGTCAGAATCGACTGTGCAACTGAACATGTTTGCAACCAGGAACTAGCAGTGCAAATGTGGAATTTACTTATTCCCCCATGTCTGTCTTAAGTGCTTTGCTTTTGGACTTTTCATAATCCTGCCGCTTGTTCCATTCCCAGGAATCCTTCACAAACTGTGAACACATAAACTTGGGAGCCGCTCTTCTTTTTTCCCCGTGAAAAAACGCCGGCATTCTTTTCCTGGACCAAAGATTAGGGAAATTCTTTTTCAGCTGAAAAACTCTCAGTCAGCAATTGCTTTCTGTAGCAAAACTGTTCTAACCAACAACTAGCTATCCATAAACCAACCCTTCCCTTACACACAATCTAATCTCCTGGGTCTCTTATCTCTTTGCGCATTTGCAACACTTGAGACAACTAACTTTACCACCAAGAGTTTCAATGCCATAACAGTCACTTAACACGTCATAGAAGGATCTCTCTTTCTCTCAATCCTCCACTTAGAGACAACTGGGTCCATTTATGCCATCCCTGCATGCCTCAAAAGTGCCAATCTGATTAACAATCCCCCAGATTGGATTGTTAATCAGATTGGGACTGCGATGGCTCAAGTGGTTAAGACACTGAACTTGACGACTGGAAGGTCAGCAGTTCAAGTCCCGAGTACTGCATGAGGGAATGATCTCCCGTTTCTGTCCCAACTCCTGCCAACCTAGCAGTTCGAAAGCATGAAATTGAAAGTAGATCAATAGGGATAGATAGATCTTTATTGTCATTGTCCTGCACAGAACAAGATTGGAGACCACTTCGGTGGGAAGGTAAACAGCATTCCAGTGTCTAGTCATGCCTGCCACATGTCCATGGAAATGTCTGCAGACGCAGACAGCGGTGGCTCTTTGGCTGTAAACAGAAATGAGCACTGAACCCTAGAGTTGGATACGACTGGCTTTTGAGCAAGGGCGACCTAGACTGTTGTTCTCCTCAAATAAATTGGTAAACAAAGTGATGCAGCAAAGCAAAAGAGGTGGTGGGAGGTTTCGAAGCATGGGAGAAGGATTGCTTTAGGAGCAGCGTCAAAGGTTTAAGAGTGGGTTTCCTGAAAGAGGAGGAACTTCCCATTCCTGCTGCAACGACACAGAAGAACAGAAGGAGCCTTTGTTTGTGGTTTATATTAGACGAGAGGAACTGGTATATCCTCTTTATTCAGGAGGAGCGATAGCAGACGTAGTGATTCTTTGACCTTCCAGGTGCCTGTTGTCTCTTGGCATTTAGGAGCCCCTTATTATTTATTGACCATGCTAGTTGGCAAACTAGGACATGCCAAAAGCTCCCCCCACCCCAAATGATGGGGTCCCCCCCAGTGATGTTTGTTTTAGATGGTTTTAGGTCTTGTTCACATTCCATACGTTTCCTCGGTTTTCAGGGAACTCCTCTCTCCACAGGTGACGAAAGCCCATCCTCTACCATTTCTTCATGTGCTTCGTTGTATAATAAAACCAGTGGCGCTCAGATTTTCGGCGTCCAACTCCCCGACTCCCTCGTCATCACTGGCCATCCTCCTGGCTGGGGTGTCTAGGACCCTAACCACTCACCTACATCTCTTTGATTACCAGTAAATCAGGGCTGATTAGGATGATGGGAACTGGAGCCAAGAAGCAGCAGCAGCAGCAGCACCAGCAGCCCTCCTGGCCCCGCCTGGGCGAAGGGACCACCACGTCATGTTGTCCAACCGAGTGTGTGGTTACAATGCAGAGGGAGCTCCGCCTTTTCTTTCTCTTCCTTCGAAGCTTGCGCTTCCCCTCCTCAAAGCTTCGGACTCTTCACCCCCAAGCTCTGCTTCAGGTGTGACTGGGAAGAAGAACCAAGAAGGCCGCCCGGTCTCAATTAACCAAGTCCATCCGTCCGTCGGTCGCCATCATCACTGTGAGGCTGAAACGTTCCTCAGGAGGTTCCTCGTGCTTTAATAATAATACATGCCTTAGTCCAGTGTTTCCCAAACTTTGGTTCTTGGACTCCATTTCCCAGAAGCCTCAGTCAAGTCCTCAAAGCACTGATCAGGCAATGTACTGACTGAGGCTTCTGGGAACCACTGCCTCAGTCCTTTAATAAAGGCCCCACAGCTGTGCCCAGTCGCCGTGGCCCAGTCTAATTCGGTTCTAATAAGTGATGGCTGACTAAGGCCTGAAGGGAACTCTGGACATGCTCAAGAGCCCCCCTCCCCTTGCCATAACTAAAGAAAGGTTCCCCTTGCTCAAAAGCCGGCCGTATCCAACTCTAGGGTGCAGTGCTCATCTCTGTTTCAAAGCCAAAGAGCCAGCGGTGTCTGATGCTGCAGACCTTTCCGTGGTCATGTGGCAGGCATGACTAGACACCGGAGCGCACGGAACGCTGTTACCTTCCCACCAAAGTGGTTTCTATTTATCTACTTGCAATGTGTCTTGCTTTCGAACTGCTAGTTTCCCCTCAGGACTTATTATTCCTCATGGACTTTAAGTAACAAAGCGGAGGGCCTTTCTGGGGTTCTTTAAAGCCACCCCCGAGAGTGAGGCCTAGAAGAAGGCCCCGTTTATTCCCCAACCCCAAAATTAGGTTGGAGGAGACCGGAAGTACCACCACTCCCACTTCCGGTTCTGCCTGTCTACCTCCCCCCCCTCACAAAACCACCAACATCCTCTGAGGAACTTTTCTCTCACCCTCCCGTCGGGGACAGAAAGTCCGTGTCCTCTTCCTCCGAGCCCCCGAACATTTTGGGGGACCCCCTCCCCGCCTCGCTCCCTCGCTCGACTTCCCCTTCCTCCTTCGCTCTGCCAAAACTCCTCCAAGCAGGGGGGCCGGGAAGGGAGCGGCCGTCAAGAGCCCCGCGCGTGAGCAGCTTTTGCGACAAGGTCGTAAAAACAGCCTTTTTTAATATAAAAAAAAACCAAGCGTGAGGGGAGTGAAACTGTGAAGGCGGGGCCCGTGGCTACGGGTCGCCAGAGGGGCCCGAGTTCTTTCGAGCGCGCGGCTGTGTGGAATCCGTTTGACCAATGGGAAGCGGGCCCTGAGAGAAGGGTGGGGTTTTCGCGGGAGGCGGGGCGATCCAGTTGGACCAATCGAAAGCGGCCGCTGTGAGGGGAAAGGTGGGCGCGAAGCCGGGGCAAAAGAGGTCCGACCAATCGGAAGCGGCCGCTGAGAGGAGGCGGGCGGCCCCGTGACCTCCCCGCTCTAGCCTGGCCAATGGGGTGAGGCGAGGAGGAGGAGGAGGAGGAGGCTCTCAGGGACACGTCTCTGAGGAGGTCGCATCGGAAGGAGGGCGATGAGAGCGCCCGGCTGGGGTGAGTGAGTGAGAGCGAGGGAGGGAGGGAGGGGGCGAAGGGCAGGGGGGGGGGCTTTAATTTCCCAGAATCCCCCAGCCAGCGCAGAAAGGCGCCCGGGGGATTCTGGGAAATGGAGTCCAGTGCGTCCCCCAAGCCTGCCTTGCACTACCTGAGGAGGGAGGGAGGGAGGGATGGCAGCCAAGCTAAGGAAGGAAGAAGGCCACGGAGACCAGCCCAGAATTTGTGTGTGTGTGTGTGTGTGTGTGTCTTGCTTGCTGAGTCGTTCATTATTTATGTCAAATGTTCTGTTGTAAAGCTTTTTTTTTTAGTCATGCCTGCCGCATGACCACAGAAACGTCTGCAGAAGCAGACAGCGCTGGCTCTTTGGCTTAGAAACAGAGATGAGCACTGAGCCCTAGAGTCAGATACGACTGGCTTTCGAGCAAGGGGAACCTTTACCTTTAAGCTGCCCAGAGTGCTAAAATATCCCAGACGGGCAGGGAGGGAGGACACACTTTTTAAAATTGATATTACCTAATTTTTCACTGCTGCTGGTTGTGTTTTCACTTGAATAATGTTATGGTTTTTTAAGATGTTTTTTCCCCCAATGTCATCTGGCTGTTTCCTGTGGTTGGTTTTTTCTTCGTTATGCCCTGAGTGGTCTTGCACAAAAAAAGGGTGAGGTGTAGATATAAATAGGGTCTGGAGTGGCTCAAGTGGCTAAGAAGACGCTGACTGGGAGGCGGAAGGTCAGCAGTTCGATTCCTGAGTACCACAGGACAGAGTGAGCTCCCGTCTTTGTCCCAGCTCCTGCCAACCTCGCAGCTCGAAAGCAAGACATTGCAAGCAGATCAATAGGGACCGCTTCGGTGGGAAAGGTCAACAGCGTTCCGTGCACTCCGATGTCTAGTCCTGCCTGCCACAAGACCACGGAAACGTCTGCAGAAGCAGACAACGCTGGCTCTTCAGCTTTGAAACAGAGATGAGCACTGCACCCTAGAGTCGGATACGACGGGCTTTCGAGCAAAGGGAAACCTTTACCTATAAATATAAATAAATAAATATAATCACAATAAGTAAATTTAATAAATAATATTTAATCTAATAATCAATCCTCATCCCTGCAGATGGTGGCCCGAAATGGTCTAGGACTAGATTTAGTTGCAAGGTTTTCCCTTAAACCGAATCCAGTTCCCAACACCAGGATGGAGCAGGTTCAGAGTAGAAAGGTTTCAACCTTCCTGGGTGCTAGAAAAGTCTGGCATGACTTTTTTTTTTTTTTTTTTGCATGCACAGGTGATGAATTTTATGGCTCATTTTATTGAGTAAGTTTTATATCGCAATGTATCATTCTATTTTTAGTCTGTTCTATGTACAGTAATTCTATTTTATCTAATGTACAGTATTTTGCTGCATTCCACCCACATGACTAATCAGTTAATAAAGGATGGAGGGACTTTTTTTAAAAAAAATTAGTATACAGAAATGCCTGCTGATGAATCTCCATCCTTGGGACTTCAGCTGTTCAGTCGTCTGAAAGTTCATGTCTTGCTCATTCGCTCTCTCTCATTTAGACTCAATCTGTTTATGAGTGAGTTTCAGGTATGAATATCTGAGAGTAAATAAAACAGAACAGCAAAAAAAAAAACACCCCAAAAATGTTGTGGCCTTTTAAAGACTAACTCTTGTATTTAACTGTGAGCTTTTGTGGGTCTAGTCCAATTCATCGGTCATAAGAGTGAAGTGGACCAGGAAAAGCTCACAGTTAAATACAGGAGTTAGTCTTTAAGGTGCCACAACATTTTGTTGTCTTTCTGTTCTGTGTTATTTACTGTACTCTCAGATATACTTGCACGAGACTAATACGGCTGCCACTTCCCAATATGAATGAATCAAAGGTTCACTCATGCTTAGGAAGGCTATATAGTAGTAGTAGTAGTAGTAGTAGTAGTAGTAGTAGTAGTAGTAGTAGTAGTAGTAGTAGTGGTGTCTTGCGTAGGTTTGGAGTATTTCTGCTATCCTTCTTTTGACAGTGACATAATTGCTAGGAACTTCCTAAATAAGCTGCCAATAAAAATTTCAGGTATTTGATCTTTCAGGTTTCTTCTCTTCAAAAAGAAAAAAAAAGTCAGCCTAACCTGTACAGTTTCAGTTGGCATTTTCTCAACAGTGAGCTCGGCTGCCTTTTAAAAGATACTGTAATGCTGATTGTTAGACTTTGAACCCTTTCTAAAGGCATAATATAATTAGCACGCACGGTTCTTTAAATAAATGAAGTTTTATTGGTGCTCCTGTGTCTTCAATTATTTTTTTGGGCTTCTGGCCAGGTATTTCCTGCTTTTTTCCTCAGTGAGACGAGTTGGACATTTGGTTCTCACAATGAAACTGAGACCTTTGCTTTATTATTATAATAATTATATATATTTACACCTCATGTATTGAACTTTTGTTTTAGTTTGTGTTCTGAAGCTCTGTAATAGTAATCTCCCTGTAAAGTCACTGAGGTTTTAAAAGCCGCTTGTGTTTTCCCCCTAAAGCACTTAACGGTTAGGAAATTTAGGTTTTGTGTACCCATGAATCACTATGGCTTAGACACACTTTATCTTCTGCCGTATCCAAATCTGAATATTGGCGATCAGCTATGAAGACTCTCCTGAGAATATAATGCAGTAGACCTTCTGCCTTCCACATCGCAGCATAACCCCACTGATCCAGTTCTGCGAGTCACTTTCTGGTCCTTTTTGGCACGCAAGGTCCTCCTCAGCCCCAGGCTAGGATGGATGAAGCTGCTGCCCTCCATCAAGATGGATTCACCTGGGATTTAATCTGCTTGGGGGCCATCACCCTTCCCTGTGGACTTTGACACCCAAGGTCGTTTGTCCTTGGGATTGTTAGGTTAGGTAACAACCACCTGACACTCGGCACTGAGTCTCTGGCAGTAAGTGTCTACTCTATTACCATAGCAGGATAACCTGGCCAAGGCAATTTTAGGACACACACTGTGAGTAAATCCTTACAAGTAGCCAAAGAGGGCAATTAAAGTGGGATTTAAGCTGTTTCCTACTTGGCAATATGATACTATATATTCCCATGCCATGATATTCACAGTACAGTGGACCCTCACTTAACAAATTTGATGCATTCTCCAAGACCATTTGTAAAGCTAATTTCCCATAGGAATGCATTGAATGCAATTTCTGATAGGAATGCATTGAAAACCAATGAATCCATTCCAAGGGGGAAATTGTTAACGGAGCCACTGTTTTCTATGGATTTCCTTTGGTTTAGCGAATTTTGTGTTAGGTGAGCCACTTGTTAAGCGCGGGTCCACTGTATAGTCCAAATAATGCTTACCAGTTGCTGAATATTAGCCAACTGGAGTGACTCTCAATGCAGCACCATTTCTTCTGGAGACCCAGCGCTTTAAGTGTGCCGAGTTAATACTGTCCAATTTTGTTATTTCTTGGCAGCGAGCAGACTTCAGCATCTCGTTGCCGGGAATCAGGACTGATGCAGAGGGTGTTTTGCAGGGCAAGACTCCCTCTCTTCCCAGCGTGTCAAGCCTGTTGCTGGGCACACAAGTCTTCTCTCCTTCGAGAAACAATCACAAGGTACAAACCTTTTGCACGGCCGGAGTGGGCTATGCTTTGGTGTGGTGTCAGGGGTTGAGTCTGGGTTGTCTTAAGGAAGGACTTTTCTGTTAATGGTTAAAAATGTGGCAGCTTATTTATTCAAGCAAGAGATTCCAGATACAGATAGGGATAATCAGAATCACCGCGTTGGAAGGGGCCCTCAAAGGCCATCCAGTCCAACCCCTGTTCAAGGCAGGAATCTGAATCAAAACAGATTGTGGTCCAGTTCTCTCTTGAATTCTTCCAGTGTTGGAGCGTTCACCACCTGGTAGCGGGCTTCAAAAAATAAAAAAGCCAAGTATACTTTATAACTCCTGCCAACCTAGCACTCGAAAGAAATTGCAAGTAGATAAAGGAGTACCACATTGGCAGGAAAGGTAACAGTGGTCTGTGTGCTCTGACGTCTACTCATGCTTGCCATGACCAGGGGAACGTCTGCAGATGCAGACAGCCCTTGCTCTTTGGCTGTAAACAGATGAGTACCACCCCCTTGAGTCGGACATGACTGGCTTTTGAGCATGGGAGACCTTTACCTTTACTTTATAGAGTTGTTTGGAAGGATGAGCATGCTTGGAAGAAGGATGCTGTCTGGATTAGTGTGTTTATTCTTCGTCATGTAGGCTAGAATCCTATTGCACACATTTATGCTCGTCAATTATTGTCGTCACCAGCTGTGGGAGGAGTAAAAGTTTCAGCCATTTTGGGGCATAAAAGAGTTCCACCCACTGTTCCTCAGCTCCCATCGGCTTCCCCAGCATGAAGAAGATCTCTAAGAAGCGCCCGAACCTAGGAGAGATGGAGTACAAAACCTTGAAATTCACCACAATAGCCATGACGGATGATGTCATTGGATGGTGTAATGTTGCACAATAGGATTCCAGCCATTGCATTGTCCGTAGCTGGAAATAGTTTATTGGTACCTTATATGCACAAAAGAAATTGCCTTGGCCCTGATTTGTCATTTCTCCATATCCTTGGACAACACAGTCCTTAAGCAGATTGTGGCGTTCTCATTTCCCCTGACTGATGGCTTGAAAGATGAGAGATAATGGTGTTTCAGCAGCCTAGAAGTTAATTATTATCTCTTACACGTACACACAGGAGATTTAGGCGCAGTGTGTTGGTGCTTTGTCCAAACTTTGATCCGCTGAGGAATAGCTGCATGGGAGGAAAATTGGTCCTTAGCCAGCTCTGAATTAAGTGCATTGACTTGCTGGGTGAATGAGAGGGAAGTGGAAGCCCCCCACCCCCCCAGCCTTCTCTTTAGGGGTGCAGGCACACTTGTTGTCAGCTTAAGAAGCCCAAGCAGCTGAGGTGGTGGAGGTGATGATGTGCTGCATCATGGATCTGACAAGCCTTCATTGTTCTCTGTATCTCAACACTTGAGGGCCAGCAAGGCTTGTTATCATCCTAGCCTTCTTCCCCCAAGGACTAAAGACTTTTCTCCCACATTCTCCCAAAATCAGATGTGGCAAAAAAAAATCTTGTCTATCCTCCCAGATGTTCAGGCTTTCTAATGTCCCTTTAATGTCCTTCTGTCCTTTACTCAGCTAGAGTGCAGCTGTGACCCAACTGTATTGTATTGTATTTTTATGCTTGTTGAATTGTTTACGCACATGTTTGTATTATTGTATATCTAGCTTGTATTTTGATGATGTATATTGATTGTATTGTTTATATTTTTGTATTGTGCTTTTGTATTATTACATGTTGGGAACCGCTCTGAGTCACCCGTTGGGCTGAGATAGAGCGGTATATAAATCTAAATAAATAAATACTCTTAAGTTGTTTTCAGGTGACCCAGCTGATTTTCAATGGCAGTCATGGGTGCTGCATTGAAAAACGTCTTGGTTGTTGTACTCGTCCATAGCCTTTTCCTTCCCCTAGTGCCGTGATGGCAAACCTTGGCACGCCAGATGTTCTTGAACTTCAATTCCTAGAAGCTCAAGTCTCTGTGAATCCCCACAAATGGGTTTACTGTGCAGTCAACCCATTTGTGTGGATTCACAGAGACTTGGGCTTCTGAGAATTGGAAGTTGGAGAACACCTGGCGTGCCAAGGTTTGCCATGACTGCCTAGTGTGTGGTGGACTTGCTTTAAAAGGCATAATCAGTTGACCCATCTTGCCTTGCCAAGTCAAAGCCGGGTACGGTTCCAGAGTCCAAAGTTACACAACCATCTCCTGCTGCTGCTGCCGCTGCTGCTAAATTGTGATTGTGTGTTTAGCTGCATTCCAATGTAGATTCCCATTTTCCTTTGCTAAACCAGCCACCCTACGTGCAGACCCTCCCTTGCTTGGGACTCTCTTGGGAAGCCTTCCTTCCCAAAGGCAGAAAGGGCTTCTCTCTCCTGCAGATGTTGACTGGGAAGATAAGACTGGAAAGGTGAAGGTGGGCTCGACTCCTCTTGCTCATTTATCCTTGAGCAAGGGAAACGACACATGCCCGGGTTTTGTTTGTTTAGGTTTCAGGAGTTAATTGCTGCTAATTAACAAAGTATGTGTTGTGTTCGACTAAGGACATAGCCAGAATCTCGTTAAGGAGCTTGATGCCCCTAGGGTTGGGCATGACCACTGTTGCAAAATGCTCCCTATTGCGAGTAGCCCATAGGGTTGATCACCAACGAGCACCATAAGTTCAGTGAGACCAAGAGCCAGAATGCCTTCGGCTCCTAATGACTTGGGCTGAATCGAGTCTAACAGTGTGGCAGGAATTTATTGCATCCTTGTCATAGCAAGGTGAGATCTGATGCATGCGCAGCCATTGGCCGTCCCTGTAGTAAGAAGGTTTGAAACCTTGCCGCCTGTTTTCTCGTGCGGCCCACTCTTCTTGACCCAAACAAGCGGAAGCTCTCCTCTAGAAGGCCAGGTGTGGGGGCTGCAGTTAGACCGGCCGGCCAGCGGGCCGGATCTTGGCAGCCTCTTGCAATAGAAGCAAAGAGTGTAGCCTTGCTTCCCGGTTGGCGGCACTCCAAAAACTCAGGCGTGGGCAGAGAAGGTGAAGGTTGCTAATCCAGAAAGTCTTGTGAAATGGCATCGGCGCATGTGCCCATTTTATTGCCAGCGCATGAAAAACAACTGAGATTTCCTCTAATACTGGAACTGAGATTAAGCTACTTGGACACGGAGGCATTCAAGGCTGCCGTGTCTGTTGATTTAGCTCATCTCACTTAAAAAAACATCCCACATAGCCCTGTGATGGGGGAACCTTGGCACTCCAGGTGTTCTTGGACTTCAATTCCCAGGAGCCCCAAGTCTCTGTGAATCCACACAAATGGGTTTACTGTGGGTTCTGGGAATTGAAGTCCAAGAACAGCTGGAGTGCCAAAGCTCGCCATCACTGTTGTAGGAAGACCTTTATGGTCCAGAAGCAGCAGGTTAAGGGAACGGCTCTTCTCAAGACTAAATCTGAACAGCTTTCGTGTTGCATAGTCGATGTCAGCCCTTAGGAGCTTCCGTGCCAAATCTTACATGGAGCACAGGAAGGGTACAGTCCACATACTCAAACCTGGGCCAAAAACAGCAAAGTTTTAGGCATGCAATGATTGTGTGGGAGAGTTGGTAAAGAGAAGGCAGCTTAGCGGTCCTCTTATCTCTGCCATAAACATAAAGACAAGCTAAGAACATGTCGCTCTTCTTTGAAGCTTGAAGAGATCCCCGCAGGCAGAAGAAGCTGAACCACCTGTCTTTCCAGGGGAGGCTGTAAGTTAAATGGAAACAGGTACAGACTTTGTCTTCTGGGGATCTAAGATCACTGCAGACATGAATTTTTTTTAAAAAGAAGAGGCTTACTCCTTGGGAGACAAGTTAGGACAAAGCTAGAATGCCTCATAAAAAGTAGAGACATCCCCCTGCCAACAAAGGTTTGCAAAGTTAAAGCCATGGTCTTCCCAGTAGTCATGTATATAGCTGTGAGAGCTGGACCCTAAGGAAGACTGAGCCCAGGAGAAGAGACGCCTTTGGACTCTGTGGTGCTGGAGGAGACTCTTTGAGAGCCCGTCCCCTGGATTGCAAGGAGATCACGTCAGTCCATCCTGAAGGACATCAACCCTGACTGCTCCTTGGAAGGACAAATGTTGAAGGATTTGGCCACCAAATGAGAAGAGAGGACTCACTGGAGAAGGCCTTGATGCTGGGGAAGATCGAAGGCCAAAGGAGGAGGATTAGATGGCATCATTGACGCAGTGGGCGTAGTAGATCTGGGCGTGCTACGGAGGATGGCAGAGGACAGAGGAGCCTGGCGTGCGGCGATCTATGGGGTTGCAAACGGTTGGACTTGACTGAACTGTTGTTCAGGTTACTTAGTGGTGGCTGTGGATATATGCTATGAACAAAAGAGCATGTTCTTGCCATCGCAGTCTGTGAGCTGCAAGAAGATGACCTACGTTCAGCGACAGAGTGGCCACGCCAGGTGAGCAGGAGGAACTGTGGCCTTCCAGATCGTGTCCGATGTCCGCTTCCAGAAGCATCAGGCAGGCTCGCCGGTCGGCAGCAAGAGATTGAGAAGGTGCGTGGGGTGGCAGATGTTCCCTACACCCAAGAAGTGCAAAGGTTTGCATGGAAACTGGTAAAGATCAACACTGTTCGATAACTCTAGCTGACACCAAGCTGAAATGGGGAAACAGGTTACATCAGGGGTTCCCAACATAAGGCCCGTGAGCCAAATCTGGCCCTTGGCACCATTTTATGTGGGGGGGGAGGGCATCCCTCCAAGCGCATTTGAGAAACAAAATGACCACCCTTTAAAAGCTGTTGGGACAAAATGGCCATCTGGCTTTCAAAGCTGCCTAAGAGAGCGTGAAAAGGTTGGGAACAACCCCTGGGTTAAATAAAAAGAAGTTAATCCCCATTGATATTTTTTTTTGTTTTTCTCTCTGATTGAGATCTGGCATTTGCAGAAGAGGGCAAAATGCCACTTGTCGACCGCTCTGCCTAAGAGGTTTCCCTTGCTCGAAAGCCAGTCGTATCCGACTCTAGGGTGCAGTGCTCATCTCTGTTTCTAACCCGTAGAGCCAGCGCTGTCTGCTTCTGCAGACATTTCCGTGGTCATGTGGCAGGCATGACTAGACACCGGAACGCTAAGAGGTACCAGGAAGTAAACACACACACTGGGTATGTACAGTGGCGCCCACCCACACAGACACACGCACATAGAGTACTTAAGGGGAAAGTCCTCCCTCCTGTCTCTTTCCCCCAGCGGAGTCCAGGGCTTAGCCCTGCTGAAGGGGGGATCCTGGGTTATTTGGGGGGGGGGGAGAGAACGCTTTGGAGAGGAAGCAGTTAAAGTTGGCCATGGAGATCAGGAAATTGAATAATAAACTGGGGGCAGCCTTCCTCCTCCTCCTCCTCCTCCTCCTCCTCCTCCCTAGTCTCATGATGCTGAGCTTGAGGAGGCCGTCCGTCCGTCTGTCTCCGCTTTCCTCCTCGCCTCCTTCCTTCCTTCCAGTGGGCTAAAGATTGGCTGGGAGAGAACTTGGGCCAGAGGTACGACGCGTCTTTCACAACGAACAGAGTTTTGTTTAAAGATCCTTCTTGGCTCTCCTTCCAAATGCAATATAATTATGTGTACGAAGTGGCTCAGGTTTAGCACAGAGAGAGAGAGAGAGAGAGAGAGAGAGAGAAGCTGTCTGGGTGTGCCTGCCATCCAGGAGAGAAGACCTCTTTGTGGGTTCCACCTTTCCTCTTCTCTCCATCCAGAACGACTGGCTTTGCTTGTTGTGATCCTGTAAGGAAACCTCTTGCATCTGGCTTGCATTGCCTTGTTTACATGGCCTTGCTTTGGGATGCAACGTCCTAGTTTAGTGGGCACGCCTGCTGTGCTTGGACACCTTTTCCCAGAAGCCCAAGTCCCTGTGATACGTGCAATAAACCCATACGTGTGGATTCACAGGGACTTGGGCTTCTGGGAATTGAATTCCAAGCACAGCTGGCGTGTGCCCAGGTTCGCCATCAGGGTTCTAGTTTAACAAGTGTTTCTCCTATGTGCCCCTAAGAAGGGCTGCTGGCTTTCCCCCTCAAAAACAGACCTCCAGATGTGGGGGCTGAATCATCTGGACCCAAATACAAAACCCCCTAAGGGCACTCAGTCGGAAAGAGGCTCTTGTCCCTTGAAAAAGTGCCAAGGATTGGGATTAAGTGTGGGGTGTTTTTCA
Source organism: Bradypodion pumilum (assembly GCA_035047305.1). Taxonomy (NCBI): domain Eukaryota; kingdom Metazoa; phylum Chordata; class Lepidosauria; order Squamata; family Chamaeleonidae; genus Bradypodion; species Bradypodion pumilum. The sequence continues at coordinate 16,640,120 of JAWDJD010000015.1, forward strand.
TTGCTGGATGGAAAAGGTGCACCTGGGAAGGGAGCCTGGTTGTTTCCTCCTTGAACAGGTAGGTGTACAGGTGTACCTGCCAGATGGGTTAGCTTCTGTGTCCTGTAACCTTCTGTGTGCCTAGTAGTTCCGGTTAAGGGGTTTTGTGTCGAATTCACATGTGTGAATCCCAGGACAGAATGAGCTCCCGTCTATGTCCCAGCTCCTGCCAACCTAGCAGTTTGAAAGCAAGAGATTGCAAGGAGATAAATAGGGACCACTTTGTTGGGAAGGTAACAGTGTTCCGTGCGCTCCGGTGTCTAGTCATGCCTGCACATGACTACGGAAACGTCTGCAGAAGCAGACAGCGCTGGCTCTTCGGCTTTGGAACAGAGATGAGCACTGCACCCTAGAGTTGGATATGACTAGCTTTCGAGCAAAGGGAAACCTTTACCAGATGTGTTTTGGGACTGCGGTGGCTTAGGGGGTTAAGACGCTGAACTTGACGGCTGGAAAGTCAGCAGGCTGGCAGTTTGAGACCCGAGTGCTGCATGACAGAGTGAGATTCTCTCTCTGCCCCAGCTTCTGCCAACCTAGCAGTTTGAAAGCAAGAGATTGCAAGTAGATTAAATAGGTATAAATAGGATAATGGGAAGGTAAACAGCATTCCATGCGCTCCGGTGTCTAGTCATGCCTGCCACATGTCCACGGAAACACCTGCAGACACCCACACCGCTGGCTCTTTGGCTGTAAACAGAGATGAGCATAGAGTCAGATACGACTGGTTTTCGAGCAGGGGGCGGCCCTTGACCTTGACTGAACATGTGTTTTTTAAAATAAAGCTGGTTCTTCGACTGGAAGTAAGTTTCAGCAGTGGATTTTTGTTCCATGTCTGTCTATGTTGGCCGGAAGCCCTGATGCGACTCGCCCAAGGTTTGGTTTTCCTGCCTGCCGTGCGCACAGCTGGACTCTCCTTCCCTTTGATCGGTGCGCAAGACCGGCCTTGCCACAGGATGGCCACGGAAGCTTCCCCTTGGCTTTGCAAACAACCTTGTCCTGGAGGAGGAGCAGGTGTTTTGCACGTCCAGAGTAAAATGAGCAAGCTCTCTTGCTTCATGTTCTGTTTCTAAGCCATGTCTTCTCACTCTCTGGTTTCCTCTGCCGAGGCTTTTCGGGCTCAAAAAAGAAAGGGGGGAAAAGTCCTGCCCCAGCAGCCCAATTTTACAGGCGTCCTTGCGCAGTGGTTTGATGTGCAGTTTCTTGACAGAACGCGTTTGCCCCGGTTTTATAGCTGACAATGTGCTGAGCTTGCTCAATGCTTGCCCCTTTCATGTGAGCCTCACAACTATAGCCACCCCTCGGAATCGGCTCCCTTGCACTGAGCAAGTCACGCGGGTCCTTCATACATAATGTCATGTCAGAAATTATTCTGGGTCGAAACTCTGCTCAGGGGACGATGCCCAAGTGAGGCTCCTTTCATGTCCCCAAGAGTTGGGACTGAGACGGGCGCGCAGTCCGTTGTGCAGTACCCGGGTCTCGAACTGCTGCCTTGCCAGCCTTCCGGCTAACAAGGTGAGCTTCATAACCACAGAAAGCTTCCTGGCTCAGGATCTCCCTTGCTCGAAAGCCATCCGTATCTGACTCTAGGGTTTGGTGCTCAGCTCCGTTTACAGCCAAGGAGCAGGTATTTCTGTGGTCATGGGGCAGAACGCTGTTACCTTCCCACCGAAGTGGTCCCTATTTATCTAACTTGCTTTTGAACTGCTAGGTTGGCAGGAGCTGGGGCAGAGGATGGGAGCTCACTCGGCCATGCAGCACTCGGGTCTCGAACCGCTCACCTGACCTGCTAACCTTCCAGTTGTCAAGTTCAGCATCTTAACCACTAAGCCACTGCATACCCTGGATCAGACACTCCTTCCCCCAGTGAAGTGATTTGTGGAACTGGATCAGTGGTGGTCACGCTGCGATGCGGAAGGCAAATGGGTGTAGAACACAAGCTGAGTGTGAGCCACCCGTGGGGATAGGGCTGCAGAGAAGGGTTGTGGTTGTGGTTCAGTGCCCCCCCCCTTGGCGACCCCATGGGCCACTGCATGCCAGGCCCCCTCTATCCTCCACATCCCGCTCGACTGTACCCCCACTGCGCCCACAACGCCCTCCAGCCACCTCGCCCTCTGCCCCACCCCCTTCTCCTTTGGCCTCCCATCTTCTCCAGCATCAAGGCCTTCTCGAGCGAGTCCTCTCTTCTCGTTGGGGTGTCCAAAGTACCACTTTAGCTTCATCTCGACATTTGTCCTCCCAAGGAGCCATCAGGGTTGATTTCCTTCAGGACCGACTGGTTTGATCTAAGAAGGCTAAGTAACATGATTAAATGTGTTTCTGGTTTATTTCCTTTTTGCATCTGCCAGCCTTTATCTAACGCCGTTTTCAAGAGATTGGTGGAGAGGGGAGGACCGTATTGTTCAGGGAACGGATTGCCGCAGGTAGTGGAAGACCTTTCGGCTTTGGCTATAACACGATTAGAGAGAGCTCTGTTCCCAATCAAAGTGTGCACTTATCAGCGGAGTGGGCGAGCACCCACCTCTTTGGGTACAGAATTGATGTCATTACCAGTGGGCTCTGGGCATAATTAAGCCCCGTGGCTACAAAGCTGTCTCTCACACAGGTCGCCAGATGGGTCTGCCGCTTTCAGGTAGATTGAATTAGAACATGCCCTGTACAAGTAGTCTCTCCACCACCACCACCGCCTCTTCCACTTTGGATACAGCACTCACCGCTGGCTTGAGTGTTTGTCTTGTGCAAGGGTTCCCAACCTAAGGCCTGTGGGCTGGATCTGGCCCTCGGTGCCCTCCATTTTGTTGAGAAACAAAATGGCCACCCCCTTGAAGCTGTTGGGACAAAATGGCCACCCCCATCGTGCAAGCAGGGCAAAATGGTTAGAATCCCCTGTCGTTTCCAACCTGCATGTGAAACCGGTGGGTGCCCGAGGGGTCCTTCCTATGGTTGGGTTGGGGTTCATGCTCAGGGGAGGATTATTCCGATCTGTCCTTTGGCTCCTCGCGTTAAGCATTTTCCTTCTTCTTGCCTTGTTTCTCCTGGTCAGCTTTCTTCCCTTTGGTTCTCCTTGTGAGGCTCCTTCAGCCCGAAGGCCAAGATGGAACACAATCATGACATGGCTCATCATGCAAGCCACAATATGAGTGAGATGGCAACACCCACCGCAGATCACGCGCACCTTCATACGACAATGTCGGCGGGACATATGCACGGCAACGGGATGATGGTAAGTAGAAGGCCGTGCTTGGTTTGAAGCGCCAGATCAAAGGTTGGAGGCAGCAGCCGTGGCGCAAGGACCAGGCAAAAGCCTTCGGAGCTATTTTGGAACGAGGCATGCTTCCCACCTGAGGGAAGTGTGCCTTTGGTTGTAAACAGATCACTCATGCTCAACTGGCTGCTTTGTGGGCAAACGTTAATCCAAGTCGATATTAAAAATGGCCTATAAATTCACCTGTAAGCTCCTGCCAACCTAGCAGTCCGAAAGCAAAAAATTGGAAGTAAATAAACAGGTACTGCTTCAGCGGGTTCGGTATGCTCTAGTACAGGCGTTCTCAACCATTTAAAGCCGGGGGCCATTGGGTCACGCTCCCACAGACCGTGGGCCAGTCACGTGGATGAGCGGGCCAGTCACGTGGTTCCTCCCACCAGGAGCAGAAGAGAAACGCACCCATGCATGTGCAGAACGCTGCCGTAAATGCACCTACAGCTGTCGTAAATGCAGAGCCTGTGACAAGCTGGATGGAATGGCGTTGCGGGCTGAGTCCGGCCCACGGGCCATAGTTTGGAAACCCCCTGGTTTATTGTACTGTATGATACGTTTCCCTCTCATTTAAACACACACATCTTAACGGAAGTGGGTGGCTGAATTTGGATTAGAGCATAGATGTTTCCCAACCTTTGGTTTTTGGACTTCAATTCCCAAAAGCCTAAGACAAAAAGCACTGATCAGCCAATGGACTGATGACTTAGGCTTCTGTGAATTGAAGTCCCCCTGTGGGGTGTGGGCCCCACGTTGGGAACCACTGGATTAGAGCCTCACTCAGTGTGTTTGAAATCATTATGTTTTGAACGCCCCGTTGTTCGCAAGGTTATTTGTTGCTCAAACCAATTCTATTTGTCTCTGGTGACAGGATATGACCTTCCACTTTAGCTACCAGAATGTGCCTTTGCTCTTTTCGGGGCTCGTCATCAACTCGGCTGGAGGTAAGTGATGCACGGTTGGCATGGGAATGGGGTCCCCTTTAGCCTCACAGAATGAAGCGACCTCACGAGCTCCGTTGCCAAAGCCACCGTCTAGCTGGGGAATAAGCATCCTTCCTCCACTCCTATTAGACTCTACTTCCTGTTAACCCAAAGCATTGGCAATGGTGGCTCTCCCTGACGCGGTTTGGAGGTTCAGATGCGCATCGCCCTCTGGATGGCCACCCGTGTCTCCACCCATTCCTCTGGAAAAAGCTGCCCTGGTCCTATGAGTAGACGTCTCCTTTCGTTCTCCGCTTGCTCAGGAGAGCTAGAGATGGCAGGCAGATTTACCGTTGAGATAAGTCTGTGCTCATACAAAGCATATTGGTCCCCACCTTACGTTACGGGAGAAAGGCGTGATGCAAATCAAATTAAATGAATAAAATACATTTAGGCAGAACTGGTCACTCTAGTGAAAAGGGAAGAAGGAGATGGATAAACTCCCTAAAGGAAGCCACAGCCTTAAGTTTGCAAGAGCCGCATTGCGCTGTTGAGGATGGGACATTTTGGAGATTGCTCTTCATAGAGTCGTCATAAATCAGAGACGACGATTTGATGGCATGTAACAACAAGAAGTTGTGGTGGCTCAAGTGGTTATGATGCTGAGCTTGATGGCCGAAAGGTCACCAGTTCGAGACTTGAGTGCTGCATGGCGGAGTGAGCTCCCATCTCTGCCCCAGCTCTTGTCAACCTAGCAGTTCGAAAGCAAGAAATTGCAAGTAGATAAACAGATACCACTTTATCGGGAAAGGAAGTGTTCTGTACGCTCTGGTGTCTAGTCACATGACCACAGAAACATCTGTAAACGGAGCTGAGCACCAGACCCTCGGCCTAGAGTTTGGCACAACTGGCTTTTGAGCAAGGGAGACTTTTACTAACAAGCATCTCAGAGAATAAACAAAACAGAAACACTGTCGTACTTTAAAGAGAAAGTGTTATAGTTCGACGTGAGCTTTCGTAGATCAAGTCCACTTCATAAGACGTAGGAGTGAGGCTTCAAGGCATCAGTTTATACACGTCAGGTACACAGAGTGATTGGTTAGCACAGGACTGTGGGCCAGATCTGGCCCCTGGCGCCATTTCATGTGCCCCCCCCATCCCTCCAAGGGCATTGAAGAAACAAAATGGCCACCCCTTTGAAGCTGCTGGGGCAAAATGCCTGTGCCCATCGTGCAGGCAGGGCAAAATGGCTGTTCAGCCTTCAAAGCTGACTGAGGAAGCGTGACCCAGTTTGAAAAGGTTGGGAACACACACACACACACACACACACACACACACACACACACACACACACACACACACACACGGGTTAGAATAACAGAGGAGCATAGAAATCTGTTTGTCCCTGTGCACGTTTCTTCATGCGGTGGATGGGTTTCCACTCCATTCAGCTAAATGTTACTCTTTAAAATGCTACAGCCCAACTTTCCTAGCAAGTTCATCCTCTCTCCTCTTCCCTGTCAGAAATGGCCGGTGCCTTTGTGGCCATCTTCTTCCTAGCCGTGTTCTACGAGGGCCTGAAGATCGCCCGCGAGAGCCTCCTCCGGAAGTCACAAGTCAGCATACGCTACAACTCCATGCCCGTCCCAGGGCCAAACGGCACCGTTCTGATGGAGACGCACAAAACGGTTGGGTGAGTAAAGCCCTCAATGGGGACGTTGTGTGGGAGACGGCTGGGACCCCTTCCAGTTCTTCCTGCCCTAACACATTGGGCACTGGTGTTGGGAGCCATACTGGGGCTGTGGCATGGGAACCACAGCAACTGTGGGATGTAGGAACTGCCACTGGGTTCTGGATTATTCCTTTCCTGTGGTCTTTGGCACCCGAGGCCGTGAGTCCTCAGGATTGTCAGGTTAGTTAACTGCTGCCTGGCGTTGAGTCGCTGGCAGTAGAGTCTACTCCAGTGGTGGCAAACCTATGGCACGCGTGCCAGAGGGGGAAATCAGAGCCCTGTCTATTGGCATGCGTGCTATCGCCCCAGTACAGAGTTCGCTCTGCCCAGCAACCCAATGGGAGCGCTTCCTCCCTCCCCCAGCACAGAGTTTCCCCCCGCCCCTCTGTTTGGGCACTCGGACTTTAAAAGGTTCACCATCCTTGGTCTACTCTATTACCATAGCAAGACAACCTGTTCCTGTGATCCCAATAATGTTCCTTGGCTAACCCAAAGCCCACCTTTCGTCTCCCCCTTGTTGAGTTTGTGGGGTTGTTGTTGTTTTTTGTCACACCTCCTGATCATCCTCTCCCCCTCCCGATCTATTAGGCAACAGATGCTGAGTTTCCCTCACCTCTTCCAGACAACACTGCATATTGTCCAGGTGGTGGTGAGCTATTTCCTGATGCTCATCTTTATGACGTATAACGGCTACCTGTGCATCGCCGTGGCCGCAGGCGCCGGGACCGGCTACTTCCTCTTCAGTTGGAAGAAGGCGGTAGTGGTGGATATCACAGAGCACTGCCACTAACGCCAGCGGGTCTGGCCTCTGGAAAGCGCCAGGCTGGCCAGAAAGATGCCCCAAGGGAATCCAGGGGGTGCCCACCCTCTCCCACCCGTTTAATGGGGAACAACCATTCCTGTGCCTCTCTTTCGCTCTCCTCTCTTCTGTGTCTTCCCCTCCTTCCTTCCTTCCTTCCTTCCTTCCGCAGGGGCATAGGCTGAGTGGCAGGGAAGGCTTAGGAGGCAGGAGGAGGAGGATCATCAGCTTTTATATATATATATATTAGATAGAATTAGCAGTTTGGTCTCTCAGAGAGTGGAGGGGATGGCAAAAGCAACAAAACTAGCTGGCAAGCACCGGCTGTTCTGTGTTCATGGTGTTTTTTTAAAAAATGCATTGTATGTTTGAAGAAGAAGGTGGGACTGGTTATAGAAGGGTGATGATGAAGATCAATCAAGGCAAGGTGGCAAAGAAAGCGACCCCTCTCCTCTTCACACAAGTACCTCCTTCTCATGGATAGAAAGAGTAGAGGCTGCCCCATCTTCGTCTCTGGCTTCTGTCCCATCCCCAGGAATGCTGGCTTGGTTCTACCCCCCCCCCCAAAAAAAAAAAATTGGACAGGTGGTGACCTTTGGCCCCACCGATCCCTAACATTCCCCCACCCCACCCCTGCCAGCCACAGTGGTGGCAACGCAATGAAGGCACGCAGCTCCAGGGGTCCGCTGGGACCGGCTGATTTAATTCTGAATTGTGCAAAATGAACCCCAATCAACATTGAAAAAGAAAAGCCGCCGTTTATTATTATTCTTTCAATTAAACAAATGGAACAAGTTCTGGATTCCTTTTGACTTGAAGGCAGGAAAAGGTGGCGTTGCTTGGCCTGGAGCCGATTGATTTGTTCCTTACCCCCGTGACTGGAACGACACCTCACAGGAGGCCGGGATTGGACAACCAAAAGTCACTTCTGCCCAACCCTTTTGGCTTCTTCCTCTCACTTCCATGAGAGGTTTAGTGGCTTTTTCTTTCTTTCTCCATCTCTCCTTCCCATCTTTCTCCATTCCCTTGTTTCTCCATCTTTCTTTATCCATCTCTCAATCCCTTCTTTTCTCCATCTCCATCTTTTTCCATCTCTCCTTCCCATCCTCTGTCCCTTCTTTCTCCATTTTTTTTCCTCTTTCCCTTATTTTCTCCTTCACTTTTCCCTTGTTTCCTTCCCATCCTCCTTCCCTTCCTTCTTCCTTCATCTCTCCTTCCCATCTTCTCTGTCTCGCCTTCCTACCTATCATGCATTTTTAAGCCCGTGTAGCAAGGAATTGCTTTTGAGTCGACAGCCTAGACGTGGACCTGTGGCCTCAGAAGGTGAGCAGCAGTGCACAACCTGTCAACAGGTGAGCATGCCAGCTTGCCTTCTGTGGCCGCAGACACTTTGAGGGACCTCTTTCTGGAAAGAGGCTTGTACTGCAACCCTAGTCCCGATACACCTGGACCCCCACCCCCCGTCCCTCCAGACCAAGCCATCTCAGCCCAGTATGAAGGCATACTGGGAGTGCCAGCCCTGGAACTTCCAGAGAGCAGCTTTGGCCCTTCCTTGTTCGAGGACAAAACCTTTCCTAAAGCCTCTGATCAGGTGATTGGGGGGGGGGGGTGTTTCCCTGAAAAAGGGATTCCCTACATCATCAACACAAAGTGACCCAAAAAGCTGCTTTGTATATGGAAATGGAAGTGGTTCATAAAGGTATAAACACACATATATTAATGTAGAAATTGTTTAACTTGGGGATTTAGAACAGCCCACCAGATTTTGATAGAAAGAGCTGTGTATATAATATATATTTTTGAAAAACACAATCAGGCAGAATTTATTTAACTTAGCGTGAGGAATCTGTGGCCCTCGTGAAGTTGATAAAAAATACTTTTCTCAACAGGGCTGAAGGGAATTGGGAGTCCAGCCATTCTCTAGCCCTGAGAGCTCCTCTCCTTTCTGGGTAAGGAATGATCTTTCTTGTTGGCCCTTCTGGCCACAAGCATTAGAGCTGCACTACACAAAAGAGGCCCAATTCTGGCTGCTTAGTTGGTCTCGGTGGCGCTGCTCGTGCTTTGCCCATCTTACACAATGTTCCATGCTTGTAGTGTGTGAAATCCATCCTGTTTGTCCCCAGTCCATCAGACATTTAAATGAAAAATAGGTGTCACACTTTTCCGGATGGGGCAGCAGTGGCTTAGGGGTTAAAATGCGAAGCTTGATGACAAGATCAGCAGGATGGTGTGAGCTCCCGTCTCTGACCTAACCCCTGCCAACCTAGCAGTCTGAAAGCAAGAAATTGCAAGCAGATAAACAGGTACCACTTCGGCAGGAAAGGTAACAGCATTCTGGCATCTAGTGATGCCTGCCACGTGACCATGGAAACATCTGCAGATGCAGACAGCACTGGCTCTTTGGCTGTAAACGGAGATGAGCACTGAACCCTAGAGTCAGACGCAACTGGCAAGGGAGACCTTTTCTGATTACTGACCACGCCCCTCCCTGGACAGCTGAGTGGGCCGGATCATGACACACACATACCCCTCCAGAAGTTGGAGTATTTACGGGTGATGTAAATGCGGCCACTTCCACATTTATGACAGGTGTGTTTACACACGCGCAGTCACGCTTTGTGGCTGACATAACATGCACATGCATTAATGTGTCCATGTCCACTTGTGGCGGCAGTGCAGGCCACATGAAACGGTGCCGTGTGCTGGGTCTGGCCCACGGGCCATAGTTTGCAAATGGCTTCTGCTAAATTCAACATATTGGTCTGTAAGATGCCACAGACTTTTGTCTTTGTCTGGATTTTGCTCCTGCTACTAAGGCTGAAGAATCATCAGGTAGACTCAGAGGATGATGGCAGGCTGTCGACGTCTCCTTTGCTCAGAAGCTGCTGCCAAATGTAATCGGCTCTCTTGGGCTACAGCGTTTAGGGAGAAGTTAATGCCCTGGCCAAGAGTACAAGCACAGCCCCTGGTTTTAAACTCAGACCTTCAATCTATGAAGAGGAGGATCAGGGGAGATCTATCTTTATGTATGTATCCTCTTGCACTGGTGCCTAAAACTATGTGCGGCTGTAAAAAGGAAATGAGCCTCCCATTTTCAGTTTACATCTTGCTCAACATTATGCAGTTTGTACCCCAAGTAACAAATGGTGCCTTTAACATGTTTCCAGAGTGTGTACGCCATGCTGGATGTATAGATCGATTAAATCCATGGTGGAGGAGATTGTCCATGCTGTATTATTATTATTATATGTAAGTAATGATGACCAGTCTGTAACACTAATAAAGCAGAATATCTCAAATAGACAGATTGTTGAAAAAGTGCCTTTCGTTACACCCAAGGATGCAAAATAAAGTAATATGCTGGCATTTTGGAAATTATCCTACTATAATATACTTTTCAGTTATACATAAATGGGGGCTGTGGTGGATCGGGGCTTAAGAAGGGCTCGCCTTGTTAGCTGGAAGGTTGGCATTTTGAGACCTGGGTACTGCATGACGGACAGAGTGCCCGTCTCTGTCCCAGCTCTTAGGGACATGAAAGGAGCCTCGTTTGGGGGTTCCCTGAGCGGAGTTTCTTCTGCTAAAATCCTTTCAACCCAGAATAATTATTTCTGACAGAAAGTTAGTATTATTATTATAGTTATAATACATACAGGCAGGAAACTCAGACTGATAACACCCTGTATGTAATGTCTTTGTATGCAACTGATGCCAACTTTAGCTGCACTTTAGTGGCCTGGATTACAAACGGATAAGGGAATAAAAACCAAATCTTGGTTTCCAAGATATTTTAAACCAGAAAAGTCAACAGCTGGAAACTTCTATGTTCAAAGTCCAAAGGAAAAACCTGGCTGTACCTCAGCATTTTTATTATTTTTTTAAAAAAAACAGTCCCCATTTCAAACATTATTTTATACCAGACACACACCTTTATAAAGCCACTTTTTTTGAGGGGGTAAAGAGAAATTACCAGAGTCACATTCTGTAAGGCAGTGGTTCCCAAGGTGGGGCACACGCCCCCACAGGGGGTCTTAAATTCCCAGACGCCTCAGTCAGTGCATTGGCTGATCAGTGCTTCTGGGAATTGACTGAGGCTTCTGGGAGTTGAAGTCCAAAAGCCAAAGGTTGGGAAACACATTCTTCTAAGGAGTTTGGGGAAAAAGAAATCCTTTAAGATTAGGAACTTTGGGGGAAAGCTGAACTCGCACTCGCTCCAAAAACAAGCTCCTTTAATGCCAAGGGAAGGCACACCCATTCTCAGTGGTTTCCAAACCAGCTTGTGGCGAATTCCTTTTTAGCCCAAAGCTCTTGGGGTATAAAGCACCCGTCCGTGATCACGGCCCATTCCTGCGACTCTAGAACTCAAAGTTCCCAAACTGAGATGAACGATTGTTCGGTTTGGGCTGGGGTTTGTAGCCAATCCGGTCATGTATTGTCTGCTCCCGGGTCTTGTGGTCGGTACTTAGTCCAAGCGCGCCGTCGCTGTCGCTGGCTCCCACTACGTCCACTTCTTCACGCTGCTTCTTGCGGCTCTGTGGTGGAAGCAAATGGGAAGGAGGATGAGAAGTTTAAAAAGCAGAAGACACACACTTTATGTATTTCAGAGGGTTCTACGTGGCACCGATGAACACCTGTCCTGTGTCGGTTGTGTTGTCAATTTCAAACACTTTTTTACAGACCACAACCAGCACAGAAGTTGTCAGCAAACACAGACCAGACATTCGACACCATTGTAAGTGACCAATTGTGACTTCTGGCGAGATTTGGTTGGTTTTAGTTGTTAAGCAAGGCACCCATTCAGAGAATACTGCTCATCATGCAAGGCTTTACTGTAAAGGTAAAGGTTTCCCTTGCTCGAAAGCCAGTCGTATCCGACTCTAGGGTGCAGTGCTCATCTGTTTCTAAGCCGAAGAGCCAGCACTGTCTGCTTCTGCAGACGTTTCCGTGATCATGTGGCAGGCATGACTAGACACCGGAGCGCATGGAATGCTGTTTCCCTTCCCACCGAAGTGGTCCCTATTTATCTACTTGCAATTTCTTGCTTTCGAACTGCTAGGTTGGCAGGAGCTGGGACGAAGACGGGAGCTCATTTCCGCCCTGCTTTACTTTATGTCCTTCAAATATGTGAAGGCATGGAGCAAGTCTGCAATGTTTTCTCACTCTGGAGGTGCAGAAAACCCAAGCTTGCTCCATGCCTTCAAATAAGTGAATTTATGTATTTATTTTCATTTACATCCTGTGCCATCTGGGATATTTCCCCGCTCTGAGCGGCGTACAAGTGACAAAATAAAACGCAGGCAACAGACCCGACGGGATTGCAATTGCAGTATAAATAGCAATGCAGAGAGAGTAACAATGCCCCAAAGAGGCATTGAAGAGGGATATAAGAATACTCTACGGTGGATGGATGGATGGAGACTGCAAAAAAGAGAGGAAATCCAAGAGGCACTGCTTGAAAGTGACGGTATCCACTCAGTGCATTTGCAACATAGAGACTTTTGTCCCTCAGGTTTATCACTGTTGAACTTTGGCATCCATGGCAGATGTTAAGAGTGAGGCCAGGTGTGACTGTCAGCTGTGTATTATTCCCTTTTTAGTACAACCTAGCAGTTCGAAAGCAAGAAATTGCAAGTAGATAAATAGGGACCCCTTCGGTGGGAAGGTAACAGTGTTCCGTGCGCTCCGGTGTCTAGTCATGCCTGCCACATGACCACGGAAACGTCTGCAGAAGCAGACAGCGCTGGCTCTTTGGCTTAGAAACAGAGATGAGCACTGCACCCTAGAGTCGGATACGACTGGCTTTCGAGCAAGGGAAACCTTTACCTTTACCTAGTAAGAGCCGGCCAAGCAGGGCTCCTTCCTGCCCCGTTACCTGCTCCAAAGGGAGCACTCCGCTTGAGAACTGGATTTGTTTCATTGTAAGTCAACTAGACAGGTCTGTGGGTAGGACGTTTTAATTGTCATTTGTGCACTTATTTTTTTTATTATTATAAAAAAACACCTTTATTTTACTGTGCTGGTCGTTCACCGTAATGAAGTGATGGGCTGAGTGGCCAGGGAGGTGCCTCTGTGCATGTGCAGAGTGTCCAACCCCAGCCAATGCACGCTTCCCCCTCCCCCTCTGCCCAAACCCACCTGGCCCTTGCTCCTCCTTCACCCACCTCGAGCTCCTTGCGGGCCCCTTCGAACTCCTCGATGTCGTCCAGCTTCAGCTCCAAACGGGTCGGTTTCCGACGTAGCATTTTGTTGCAAAAGCAACCCGTGTCTCTGCTGGTTGCGCTCTCTCTCCGCGTCTGCGCATGCGCCGCGGCTTCCTCGGCCGCCTTTCCCTCTGTTGGTCAACAAGAACCCAGGCGTTCCGTCCCGGCATGCCCCGCGCCCTTCCGGAAGCGGTCGCGGAGGAAACCATAGAGTCGAAACAGGAGAGGCTAGAGCGTCTCCCTCCTCGCTGAAACGAAGGGGGAAACGTGCTCCGGGACCGGAAGTGCTTCGCCGGGGCGGTTTTATGTGTGGCGCTGAGCGGAGCCGAGCCAGGGAAGCCGTTGTTAGAGTAATAGACTGAGGGTCGCTAGGATGGCTTCGTCGAGGACCCTCATGGTAAGGGCAGGGCGAGGGGAAGCTGGGCTGATAGGGTCCAAATATATGAGTCACGAGTTCGCGCCCTGTTTCCCCCCTTCAAATAATCTCGGAGCGACGGGGACGCCCCTCCCTCGCCTTGTTTTCCTCTCACAACAACAACCCTGCGAGGTCGGTCAGTCAGAGACAGGCTGAGGGGCTAAACCAACAGGTAGCCCTTGTGTGAGTCTCAGGGGCCCTTCTTAGTTTAATTCAAGACATGTTTTTTTGTTGGGGAAACTCCGCTCAGGGGACGCCTGAATGAGGCTCCTTTCATGACCCCAAGATCTTTTCCCCGCCGAAGTGGTCCCTGTTGATCTACTTGCAATGTCTTGCTTTCGATCTGCTAGGTTGACAGGAGATGGGACAGAGACGGGCGCTCAAACCGCCATGCAGTACCCGGGTCTCGAACTGCCGACTTGCCGGCCTTACAGCTAACAAGGTGAGCTTCTTAAGCACTGAGACACCGCAGCTCCTTGGATTAAAGACGAAATACTTCCTGTATACTTAGTGTAGACATAAAGTAATAGCATATACTGTACTGTTAGATGGATAGGGTCTGTCTGTCTGCCGTATGGATGGTTCCAGGCTTCCTCGCCAAATACTTTATGGGGGACTTAGCTCTGGTACATGACCTCGCGGAGCTCCTCTGAAGCGCTATAAAGACCAGCCGAAACAAACCATAAGGTATAAAGTCACAAACTTTGGAGACAACGGCTGAAGATCGCCCACTTTGGCGCCATATCATCTCTTCTGCTATGGTACCGATCACTTTGAAGGGGAACGCCGCAGACATGAAGAGGCTAAGCAACAAGCACGAAAGCTCCGTCAAACCCAACCACGTCCTCCAGCATTTATTCAAAAACAAAAGCTGCGGGTTTACAATGTCAGTTATCTCTGTGGCCTTGTTCTTTTTTTTTTTTTATACGCCAACCAGCTAATCAGTTTCCTCCTTGCAGGGGGGAAAGACAAAAGCTTCAGGTGACGGAGATGGCCCTCCGGCCAAGAGGGGACCGATTTTCTATGGGAGCCTGGAAGAGAAGGAGCGTCAACGCATTCTCAAGGGAGAGTCCGGAATGCTGGGCAAGGATGCAGTCAGAGCAGCTATTGAGGCTGGCAATATCAATATCACCAGCGGTAAGAATTTGGCATTGAACTGATGGCACTGAACAAAGCAGGAGTGAAGAAGGTTTCTGACATGGCTGGTTGGCGGGGGAAAATTATTATATAATGTGGATGGGAGTGTGACAGCTTGATGACTTTCTCTGGAGTAGTTGAAAGGCTTTTTCAGCTTCTTTTTCTTATGTTTCAGGTGAAGTTTTTGATCTGGAAGAGCACATCAGTGAACGTCAAGCTGAAGTGTTAGCAGAATTTGAGCGCCGGAAGCGTGCCAGACAAATCAATGTTTCCACGGACGATTCGGAGGTCAAAGCATGCTTGCGGGCCCTTGGGGAGCCCATCACACTTTTTGGGGAGGGCCCCGCAGAGCGGAGGGAGAGGTGAGAAGGAATGTAAATTGCCCTTTGGTTTTCCAGGGGCATCTTTTTGTTTCCAGAAAGCAGGAACAAAAACCAACTTGATCTATCAACAATGCAATTTAAACTCGACTTCATTTCTTGGCAGACTGCGTAATATTCTTTCGGTGGTTGGCACAGATGCCTTGAAGAAGACCAAGAAAGATGATGAAAAATCCAAGAAATCAAAAGAGGAGGTAAAATGTTTCACATAGTATCAGAGCAAAATATTTTAGTGTTCTTTTTCTATTATTTGTTTGCTCTATTCAAATCCCATTTCCCCCCCTACATCAGTGATGGCCAACCTTGGCACTCCAGGTGTTCTTGAACTTCAATTCCCAGAAGCCCTGATCAGCAGGAGCCCTGACTTAGGCTTCTGGTAATTGAAGTCCAAGAACACCTCGAGTGCCAAGGTTTGCTATCACTGCCCTACATGACATATGTAATTTTCTTTTTGTACTCTTCGCACCAGCCTGTGAGGCATGTTAAAGTAAGAGTATATGATCCCCAGAAGTCACCAAGTTACTTTCCATGAGCAAGGGGGAATTTGAACCCAGGTCTCACAAATCTAGCTCTCTGACTGCCTCATCTTCTTGCTGTTCAGTGTTTAAAAAAAGAATTAATGGGAACAGTTCTGAAAATCACATAAGCAAAGGCATGTGGTTGCATATATTACCAACTATAAAGGCTTTAAGTTAAAATAAAGCTGTTATTTTTGCTCTCATCCTTTAGTTTTGGTCCATACATCCTGGCATGCTGCCCCTACTAACTTCTGAATGGGAATACTAATCAGATCGCCTCTGCTTTGCCTGTTTCTCTCCCTTAGTATCAGCAAACTTGGTACCACGAAGGACCAAATAGCCTGAAGACTGCCAGGTTGTGGATTGCAAACTACTCACTCCCTCGGTAAGGAGGCGCTGCCACAAGATGCTTTACATGCATATGGAAAAGAGCGTTTGGATCTGCTTCTCTTAGAAAGTGTTCCAAGAGGGTGGTGAATGGGTTTCAGCTCTTAGCCAAAAAGGAAGTCATTCCTTTAATGACATCTTTTGCCATAGAAACCAGCAGGCCAGTTGTAGGTGTGTGTGTGCGTGCGTGCGTGCTTTTGACTATGGGAAGGACCTTAAGTCTTCTGGTTCTATCCCAGGGCATTGAAGCGGTTAGAGGAAGCCCGGATGCTCAAGGAAGTCCCTGAGGCCACACGGACATCTCAGAAACAGGAGCTGCACAAATCTCTGAGGGTAAGTGGGACATATACCGTCTATATTCGACTATTAGTCGTCCCAAATATAAGTCAAGGTACCTGATTTGGCGCTCTAAAACTAGGAAGATAGATTGACCCGATAGATTGCTTTTTTTACTGTATGCTTGAATTTGCACCACCGCGGTTTTGGGACCCTCTGGTTCATTGGCCTGAGTAAAAGTCGAGTCTCCTTTTTGGACCTGTATGGGGCATACAGTCAAATGGAAAAGGGGAGTCTATACTAGGAACCTCACCCTTTTTCCGGTCTGTCCTTCTCTTCAGTCACATAACTTTTTAATTCTTCCCATGTCAAGTTTTCCCCCTTTTTCTCCTTTCAGTCTCTGAATAATTTCTGCAGCCAAATTGGAGACGACCGACCCATCTCTTACTGCCACTTCAGTCCCAACTCCAAGCTTCTTGCTACTGCCTGTTGGTAAGTTTTTCTTTCTTTCAATTTTGCCGTTTTCTCTCATTTTTACAGGAGAAACCCGAGAGGCTTTTGAGGAGTGCATTTAGTAATGCTGGCTGGATAGCTCAGTGGTTCAAGTATTTGTAGAGCCAGATATTGGGAGTTCAATTCCTCACAGTGTCTCCTGGGAGAAGAGGCAGCCTGAAGAGCCCCAGAGTGCCCCCAGAAAGAGGGAATGGGAAACCACTTCTATGTATTGCCCATCTAGAAAACACTGGAAAGTTGTCGCCATAGGTCAGAATAGCCTAGATCCGTGGTGGCCAACCATGGCGCTCCAGGTGTTCTTGGACTTCAATTCCCAGAAGCCCAAGTCCCTGTGAACCCACATGAATGGGTTTACTTGGGCTTCTGGGAATTGAAGTCCAAGAATACATGGAGTGCCAAGGTTCACCATCACTAGCATAGAGAAAGAGAGAGCGAGAAGTCAGGAATATATTGGAGACCAAATGTTCTGATATTTGGTTATGATTGTTTCACAGTCCAGATCTTCCTTTTTTTAGCAAAGAAAAGCAATCACACTTCTATATGCCCTATAGAACTCTCTGGGCGGTTCACAGGTTAGTGAGCATTTTGTCCCCAACATGTTGGGTACTTATTTTACCGACACCTCAGAAGGATGGAAGGTCGAGTCAACCTTGATCCCAGGTCAGAATCGAACTTACAGCCTTTTGCTTGCAGTACAGCAGTTTAGCCACTGTGTCTCCAGGGCTTCTTTTATACCGCTCTGTGGAAATACATAGCTGTGTTTTTTTTTCCTCCTTTTCTAGGAAAAAAGGTTTAATACAGTACAGTATTTCTTTTTGGTGTTGTTTTGTAAAGAGACCCTGTATTGTGTATGGTTGAAATTATGTTTGGCTTTTATGTCGCATCATGCTTTGAAGGTTATTTTTAAAGCAGAAAGGGCAAGGGGAGATATGCTTTAGATTAAGAGTGGCTCCCGAACTTGGGGTTCTCTTTACTCTTGGATTACAATTCTCAGATGTCTTCAGCATTGGCTGTGCAGGAGAAGGATGTCGGGAGCTGTTGTCCTCTATAGAACTCAAACAGTATGGGAAACTGCTTTAGAAAGTCTAACTCTATATCCTTCTCTATCCACAGGAGTGGCCTCTGCAAGCTGTGGTCGGTGCCAGACTGCAATCATGTCCACACATTGCGAGGTAAGAGTGATTTCTACCTTCATAGCCACTCTTTCCATTGTTTTTTCCCCCAAGGAACTAAAATGATAATGAAAATCAAAGGACGGAGTGAACAGCTGCAGAGTCGAAAAGTGATGCCATATGTTTTTTTCATCTTGTCCATTAAAAGTTTTAATGAAGAAATGTTTATTACACTGCACAGCAACCATTTTGCTGCTGGGAATAACACGTGATTTACATGATATCGAGTGCTGATTCCAAATCTGAACCCAGAATTTGCCTATCATGTACAGATTTTAAGAAGTGCTATAGCTGTTCAAATGGTCAGTAGTTGGGTAATGTATTTTTACATGGGAACATTATTACAGTTGCAGCTACCACTATGCCTGCTGCCACCTCAGCTGAATCACATCCCCTGGGGGCATGCATGTTCCAGCAGCAGCTGGGCATGTCTGGGCAAGTCAGTGAGCTGAGGTCAGAAATAGGTCTATAAGGTGAGATGGACCAAGCAAGGGCTTGTCTCTAGTGCAAACCCATCTCATTGGATAGTACAGCTAGGCTATAGTGCATCTGTTTTCAGCTAAAGTTGAGTAGGCACAGCTGTGTTAATAAACCAGACAATTGCGTCTATACTCTGTATGTAGGGAGGACCTAAGCTGACTAATGAAGGAAGCATTCTCCCTGAACTTGAAGACTAGATGGTCGGGGTTCAATACCTGTATACTGCACAACAAAGTGAATCCCCCACCCCTATACCAGCTCCTGTCAAACTAGCAGTTCGAAAGCAAGTAGATAAATAGGTACCACTTCGGTGGGAAGGTAAACAGCAGTCTATGCACTCCAGCGTTGAGGCATGCCTGCCACATGTCCACGGAAACATCTGCAGACGCAGACAGCACTGGTTCTTTGGCTATAAGCAGAGATGAGCACTGAACCCTAGAGTCAGATATGACTGGCTTTCGAGCAAGGGTGACCTTTACTTTTTCTATAGAATATCTGATGGCATGTGATATTTGAGCAACCAGTCATGCTTAATAGCTGATAACATCCAACTTTATGTGGGAATTTGGAGCCTGTCTTGATTTTGGAAGCATCAAGGGATACCTCTGTTTTAAACCAAGGGAGCAAATCTAAGACTGCTAAGACCCTCTAACTGGCTGGCTGTGTCTTCTGTTGTCAAGGACACAACACCAACGTGGGAGCCGTTGTCTTCCACCCCAAAGCAACCATCTCCCAGGACACGAAGAATGTCAACTTGGCCTCATGCGCAGCAGATGGCTCCGTCAATCTCTGGAGTCTTGAAAGGTAAGCCTTCCTAGACCCATGAAATCCAGAACTCCTGTCTTTTTTTGAGCCATGATCCTACCAAGGAGACCTTCAGATTGCCTGGTTTGGGTGTGGGCCAGATGAATTTGTGTCAGGGGCCAGATACGACCCACGGGTCATAGCGTGGGGACCCCTGTTCTATATGGCCACATCAGCTCAGTCTCCAAAGGATGGTAGATATTTGCATTGACCTTCAAGGCCGTCTCCTTTTCTCTCTCTTCCAGTGAAGAGCCGGTGGCAGACATTGAGGGACACACCATGAGAGTGGCACGGGTGGCATGGCACCCCTCGGGCAGGTTCTTGGGCACCACCTGGTAAGTCGCCTTTTTTTTTAACAGAGTTAAAATTTATAATAAGGCTGAACAGCAGGGAGAGCCCTTTCCTTATTACATCCCTGTGGGGCTAAAGGAGGAAAACCCAAGAGTTAAAATTAAAAGTAGGAGAGAGTGCAGGGAGACCTTCTTGACCCATTTGGATTCACTGAGCTCTAAGGAGAAGCTTAGAAGAGATCCCCTCCCCCCCCTTAGCATCAGGTTACTTTGGACATCAAATGAGAAGAGAGGATTCACTTGAGAAAGCCTTGATGCTGGGAAAGGTGGAGGGCAAAAGAAGAAGTAGTGGTCACCAAAAATAAGATGGCTAGATGGTATTGTAGACACAATGGGCCCAGAGCTGGGCGGGTTGAGGAGGCCAGTGGAGGACAGAGGGGATGCCTGGAGGACAATCTGGTCCATGGGGTCGCAAAGGGTCGGAATTGACTGTGCGACTGAACAACAACAACAACAACAACAATCAGGTTTCCATGTTCCTTGGAGCGGCGGAGGCTTGAGCCTGGCTCCTGAAGAAAGGTGATGGTGATGGTGGGAGAAATTTGGGTTGAACAGGACCTCCTTTAGTGGAGCTCAGAGGATTTACTCTCCTGCATTTATTGCAACCACCACAGGCTTTAAAGGTGGCATCAACCCACTTTAGCCTCCATGAAGATGGTGGACTCAAGTTTCCTACTGGCCCTTTGCTAGGATCGCTGTCTTCTGTGAGCCACCCATCATCGTCATCAGCTGCATGACTACATATTCTGTTCCAGTTCTGGGGCTAGAAGAAGAGATGGGGGGGAATGACAATAAAGATTTATCTATCTAAAGTCCAGATTTTGTCTCGGTGTTGTCCTTTGCAGACTTCTGAATTTCTGCTTGCACAGAAACGCGTTGGAAACATAGATACTCTCCAACATCTTGCGTGTGTGTGTGTTTTCACAGCTATGACCACTCGTGGCGTTTGTGGGACCTCGAAGCCCAGGAAGAGATTCTTCACCAGGAAGGACACAGCAAAGGGGTTTACGACATGGCTTTCCACATGGACGGCTCTCTCTGTGGCACGGGGTAAATCTGTTTGGCTGTACTGTATAAGCCGTGTCGGAACGCTGTGTTTGAGCACGTTCCCTGCAGTCCACCACCAGGGCTGATGCATAAAACTAAAAGAGAGGGAGAGTTGAACTTTGCCTTCTTTTAGACATTACTTTAATCGAATTTCCCATAGGAATGCATTGAAAACCAACATACATGTTATGTTAACCAAGCCATTTGTTAACCGAGGTTCCACTGTACAGAATATGGTTTCCAGGACTGTCTTAATGGCTGATTGCCACGATGATTGCCTATATTTGGAATCAGATATGGCAGAAGAAGAAAGTTGGAAGTGAACCTTAACAACAAAATGACCTTAACTAAAAGTATCTCTAGCAATACAAGGGGCTCTTGTGTGAATGTGGGTGTGGGTGTATTTCATGACGCGTCTTTCTCCCTTTCAGTGGCCTTGACGCTTTTGGCCGTGTGTGGGACCTGCGCACAGGGCGATGCATCATGTTCTTGGAGGGTCATCTCAAAGAAATCTATGGCATCAATTTTTCCCCAAATGGGTAAGAACCATGTTACCTCTTGTAGCTACTACTCGATAGTAGTACTAACCCTCAGCCTTCTTTCCCACCACCTCCTCACTGAGCTCTTCCTCCCAATGTGCAGCTACCACATTGCCACTGGCAGCGGAGACAACACCTGTAAAGTTTGGGACCTTCGCCAGAGGAGATGCGTCTACACGATCCCAGCCCATCAAAACCTGGTGACAGGAGTGAAGTTTGAACGTAAGTCTTGCCATCTGTGTTGGTGGCGATCGCTACATCTACTTTTTGGCAGCAAGTTTGATAGTTTCACAAGGTGCTCTAATCCCTTCCCTCTGTCCAGAATCGCCTCCCTTTCAGATTCAGTGGTTGTAGACGCATATTTTCTCTCTGCTATGTTAAGAACTAGAATTGCGTTCCTAAGTTTCTTTGTTGAATTCGACACCAGCAGATTCTGCAACAGATCATCTGCGAAGAATCCTACACAATGCATAGCGCAGAAAACATATTCCTGCTTTTTTATTGCCTGCTTGCTATGGCTCTGTAGAGCAGGGGCTCCCAACCTAAGGCCCACAGGCCAGATCCGGCTCACAGCGCCATTTCATGTGCCCCCCTACCCCTCCAAGGGCATTCAAGAAACAAAATAGCTGTCCCTTTGAAGCTGTTGGGACAAAATGGCTGCCTTCATTGTGCAGGCAGTGCAAAATGGCCATCCAGCCCTCGAAGCTGACTGAGAGCGTGATCCGGCGGCCCCCAGCTTGAAAAGGTTGGGGACCCCTGCTGTAGAGGGAACCTGTTTCAGTTCAGGAACCAAATTCTGCTTTCAGAAGGGTTGTGTGAACAATGTTACAGAAGTGAGCAGGGTTGAAAGGGACAGAATGAGGCCAGAGCAAAAGAGACTGGGTCAGGTGCGATCCATACCAATGTGGATATTTGCACATCACGTATACCAGGTAAAGCTCAGGTACACTCTTTGCATGTTCAGCTGAGGGATAGACCCGAAGGCAGTAGCATTTTTCCAGACAGCAAAGTCCAATTCTGTGGCCTGCAGAAGGCTTAATCTAGCGTTTGTTCTTCTTTGTTCTGCTTCCAGAATCACTGATGAGAGATGATGATTATGAATAATAATAATAATAATAATAATAATAATAATAATAATAATAATAATAATAATAATAATAATAATAATAATAATAATAATAATAATAATAATAATAATAATAATAATAATAATAATAATAATAATAATAATAATAATAATAATAGGAGGAGGAGGAGGAGGAGGAGCAGCTCTTGTTTTCCTGTTTGGGGGCTCCCCTGGGCTCACATCTTCCCACCTGACATCGCCTTCTCTCCTTCCCCTGCTTTGTTCTCTAGCAAATCACGGCAACTTCCTGCTCACAGGAGCCTACGACAACACGGCCAAAGTCTGGACGCACCCAGGCTGGTCTCCCCTGAAAACTCTGGCCGGGCACGAGGGCAAAGTCATGGGCTTGGACATCTCCCTGGACGGGCAACTGATGGCCACCTGTTCTTACGACCGGACCTTCAAGCTGTGGATGGCGGAGTAGAGCAGGCTGCGGCTGCAGGGCCGGCTCTTCTTCCAAGGTCCCGGAAGGAAGGAAGGCCGACTGGCCCTTGTGGGGAGAAGAAGGGCCAGCCTTCCATGGCTCCAGGATCGAGGGCCAAAGAGAGGGTCCCACACGCTGCGTTTCAGTCCCCTCTTCAGAGTCTCTTCATTCTTGTACTTCTGTCCTCTCCCTGGACTGGACCATCATGTTCCTTTGGTTGCAGAATACCTTACAGAACTGTAGAGTGCAAGGAACCCTGGGCAGCCCGCCTGCCTGGTGGAGGCTTACTAGGCTCCCTGGTCTGGATCGAACCCGTGCTTCTTAGTTGGAAACCACGATAGTGGCAGAACAGAAGGGGTCACCCTTGGGTTGCTCCACTTGCTCTTAGGGCCGGCCGGCCTCCTCCTCTCTTGGGCCAGAGGCAGAGTCCTTCTTAGTGTTTGTTTTGGAACTATTGAAGCCAGGCCTGCTGCTGCTTCCGCTGCTATTTCCACTGGAAAGTCTCCATTGTCTGCCTTTGTTGTTGTTGTTCAGTCGCACAGTCGATTCCGACCCTATGGGCCATTTCCTGCCAGGCACCTCTGTCTGCCTTTAGAATGCCTTATCTTTCAGGCCTGCTGGGAATTCAGGTACCGAGCATCTAGTACAGGGGGAAAAGAAAATACAAACAAAATACATACATAACAATTCAATACAAAAACATAATTACATTACTACAGAAAAACTTTAATAAATGTTCTTGCTCATCAGATTTATTCTCTTTGTATCTGTTATTTTTGATATAGAACAAACTCAGTATTTCCTCTATTACCATACTACATAACCAACCAAAAAAGAAAGAAAGTAAGTAAAGGAGGCGGGGGGGGGAATTCATATACATAATCACCACACACACACATTGCCCGGGAGATTGCGGTTTATCTCTGCCTTCTCTTATTACTTCCAAAACCTCAGTTTATCCGGTGCTGGCTTGCCATTTTTACCTTTAATTAGGGTTCTGTGTGCCTCGAGTCCCAGCTCAGATCAGGAACCAACCTATGGAGGCAACCTATGGAGGAGGATATGATATGGCTGAGGAACTCAACCTCTCCTATATGTCTCTTGGAGGACCCTTGAATGGTCTGAGGGTTGGAGTCCCTCAATGCAAAGCCCATGTGCTCAAGTGGACGCCGTTGGCAGACAATAATAAGCTGTGTGAATGTGTGGAGAAACAGAATCCAGCTCATTTATTGTCTTCGCGATTACTATTGGAAGCATGTCCTGCTGAGAACTTGAGTTTGGCCAACAACATAGCCAAGAAGGTGGCTTCATTTTAGCAGTCCAAAGTATGATATTATTGGATCTATTGGGTTTGTATGCCGCCCACGCTGCATACGCGACTCAGGGCGGCTCACAGAAATCTCAAAAAATCCACAATACAGTACGATAAAATATAACAATGCAATGGAATAGAATATCAGGCAGTGAAATATGACAATAAAATGTAACACTACAACAGACTTGGACATGGAAGAAGAAGTGTTTCTGCTTAAGCTTGGCTGGGCTGTACGTGGTCCATAAGGAAATCTATTGCCCCAAAGACATCTCCGTAGCAGGTCCGGTCCTGGAGGAAAGCCATCCGAGGTGGATCTTCAGACATCCCTTTTGCAAGGGAGGCAAAGAATACTCCAGCCTCTTCCATCTCTGTTGCCACCACCCAAGCCCCAGACCCCCTCTGGCCAAGTCCACCCAGCTGTTTGGGGCTCCACCACTAGACGGCTCATGCCCAATTTGGGTAGAGGAGGGTACACACGCCCCACAGGCGGCCCGTGGTCTGGTTGGGGCTTCTGAACCGGCAGTCGTGGGAACGGAAGCGCCGTCCGTCCTGCTGGAGGAGGAAGAGAGAGGCGAGGATGAAGAGGAGGGCCAGGAAGGCCGCCAGGCAGACCGAAGGGAAGCAGTCTGATCCCTGGGACTCTTGGAAGGAGGCTTCCAAAGGAGCCAAGGGGTTGCAAGGATCACGGCCAGCTTCCGGAACATCCCTGCCGCCCGGATACCTCTCCTCATCTTTCTGCGCTCCTGGTGGATTGTGTCCATCTAGCTCTGACAGAGGGAAGCAACGACGGGATTAGCAAAGGCAGCATCGTGGCGTGGGTGGAAAACAGTTTCAAAATTGGCACAAATCTCAGAATGTGGGTATCAGCTTCATCTCCGCAAGTGTAGAGAGGATCATGTTGTGGAACTTTCTCATGCTACATTTTTTTAAATTACAAATATATTTTTGAAAATACACAAAAATCTTAACAAACTTATATAAAACTACATTTAGCTACAGAAGCGTCTATATCTGGGGTGTCCAAACTACGGCCCGTGGGCTGGATCCAGCCCTCAATGCCAATTCATTGAGTCGTCTTTATCATACCTGTCAAGTTTTGGATTTGGAAATAAGGGAAATTTCCCAGCAAATATGGGTTACTTGACAGCTATGCTTATCCTTTGTTGCCCTCCAATGGCGGCAATAGGGCATTGCAGTCTAATTAATACGGGATGACGGCAGGGAAGAGGGTAAAATAAGGGGGTTTCTAGTCATGCCTGCCTGCCACGTGACCACGGAAACGTCTTCAGAAGCAGACAACGCTGGCTCTTCGGCTTTGAAACATATGAGCACTGAGCCCTAGAGTCGGATACGACTGGCTTCCGAGCAAGGGAAACATTTACCTTTAACCTACGGGTGGATTTGTGCGTGTGCGCGAGGGAAGGGAGGTTTCTCTTGATGGACTTGGATGGCCATCATCCCCACTCTGATTAAAACGATGGGAATCCAAAGGAAAGTGACACACACACACACACACACAGAAACCCCAGGAAACAGGGAATAGTCCAGTTGCTGACCTCTAACCAGATGCATCAGTTTTCCGTTTACGGCTCTTGTCGTGGTCGGCAGGGTTCCCAGGAGATCACGGCGCCCGACCCCTGCCAACTGGATCTCAGGCACACGCCCCCCCCCCCCAAAAAAAGGGCTTCCCATTTTTACTTCCCTCTATATAGCTTTCTCATTTTTATTTGAAAATGCTGGAAGTTTCAGAGGTGGGGGAGCGATGCTCTTGGCAAACGGAAGGGTGAAATGCACTGAGGGCTCTCCTTTTTCCTTGCCTTTCTAGGAAGAAGCGGATGGCCAGAAGGAAGCCTCCCTTCCGTCCTTCCTCCCTTCCTTCTTCTGGAGACGACACAGGTTGACCACAGAGTGCGGAGTACCACGAACTATGATGTGTTTTTATTTCTGCCGGTTGGCATGACGGAGAAATGGGTGCCACGCAGGGTCCAGGGAGCCGGTCCGATGTCTGCGCGAGGAGCTCTGTGAGGCCATTGAGTCTAGCGTTAGGCCTCAACCCATTTCTACTGGTAAACATTTCCCGCCTACTAACGGAAGAGCACCTCTTTTTCAAAATGTCTGCAACCAGGGTGAGGGTGCAGATTGGCACGCTGGGCTCCTTGGACTTGCAGGCTGTAGAGGTGATTGTGAAACCCATGGCTGGGCTTCTCAGGGAAGGGCGCAGAGGTGTCACCTTTGGGGTGTTTCTTCCCGAAAGCGCCCGGAAGGGCTGGCATTAGCTGGGGCATCAGATGGCCTGGCCCAGAAGGGGAAACTCAGGATCACACGTGTTGACCTACAGATAAATATTTATTGGTAGGCCACGCCAATGCTCAACAACGCCTGAGGCTGAGATTGAGGGGGGGGGTTTGCAGAGAGTTCCCAGAGGATGTGCAAAGTGCCCCTCCGTGGTGGGTTTTTCCTGGAGGAGGAGAAAGGAAAAAATAAATCCACCGGCTGCACGTCGATGCGTGCAAAAAAATCCACAAACACACAAGAGCGCAACGCCTCAAAGGAGCGGGAGATCTGGGGGTGTCTGCCAGCATCCAGAGATCATTATCAGCATTACGTTAGCCCGCTGGGCCCCGAGCCCAACCGCATGAGGAGGAGGACTCTGGATGGGAGGCCATGAAGTGAGGCTGGGTGGGGTAAGGAGGGTGGTGGTGGTTAGATGATGTGGCAAATCTTGGGCTGGAAATGGGAGCTGGGTCTACACCAGGAGGGAAGGGGGGGCTTCAGAAAGGATTACCACATTCTGTGGGAGTTTGCAAAGGTTTGTTTTGGTGTTTTTTTGGTGGGGGGGCGGTTAATGTTTTGTTGCTGTGATACAGATACTGTGATTTGTGACGATGATAGGTTGAAATTTTTTTATTATGCTAATGTGGATAATTTATTTTTATTCTGTATTTACATTGTATCTTGTTATTGGTTACTTTAAATGTTGTAAACCGCTTTGGGTCCCCCATTGGGATGAGAAAGGCGCTATAGAAATTTCAATAAATAAATAATGTGGAGCCTTGTAATTGTAGCTGTATATTTTGTATTTTTATTAGCCACCCAGAGTCGCTCTGCGACTTGGGCGGCATACAAGTCTAACAACAACAACAACAACAACAACAATCACTTCCGGCGAGACTTCCGGGCACGGATGGCCTGCCAGCCCTGCAGTGCTGGCCAGGAGCCCTGCTGCACCCCTTGGGTGATCATGTGTGGGGTGCCCTGGGAACTAGCCCCAGCAGCCACCTGCCGAAGGTGTGACTGAGGCCTCCTTTGGGAAAATCCAGAAGAAAAGAGTGGCTTCCGTGGCTTTCCAGCCCGATTCGGAGGGCGGCAACGGGGGTTGTCTGGGTGTGTGCTGCTTTTCCCCTCCAGCTTTACCTGGTCAGCGCAGGCGGCGCATGCGAAAGTCAGCCCAGCAAGAAGAAGTAAAAATCCTCCGTGGTGGGTTTTTCCTGGAGGAGGAGAAAGGAAAAGATCAGGGAGGGAGGGAGTAATACTGGAGTCATCATCATCATCATAATGCTCTAATAATACCCTGTGCTCAAAAGGGACCACAGTGGCTCAAGGGGTTAAGACCTCGCTGCCTGGGGGGAGGTGGCAGGTCAGCAGTTCCAAACCCAAGTACTGCATGAGGGAGTGAGCTCCTGTCCTCTGTCCTAGCTCCTGCCAACCTAGCAGTTTGAAATTGCAAGTAGATGAATAGGTACCAATTGGGTGGGAAAGGTAAACAGCGTTCTGTGCACTCCGGTGTCTAGTCCTGCCAGCCTCATGTCCACGAAAATGTCTGCAAAATGCAGACAGATATAAGCAGAGATGAGCACTGAACCCTAGAGTCAGATACAACTGGCTTTCGAGCAAGGCTGACCCTTGACCTTACCCTGTCATCTGGACATCTTAGAAGGGCCCTCCCCCCAAACCCACCCCCCCACCCTGAGGGAGGTGCCCCTCGTACATCCCGCCACCCAGACTAGCCTCTGAGCATGTCCAAAGTGCTCTTCCCCCACGGCCACACACGGAGGGAGGTTTCTGAGCCGGGCTGGGGTGGGGTGGGGTAAGCAATCAGCCTGTACCAAACGGACACACACACACACACCCCTACCCGGGCACCTTTTCCAACCCACGCGGGGGGGGGGGGGCTGAGTCCTTAGTCAGGGGCCTCGGAACGAAGGCAGAACGGCTCTCGAATCATCACGGCTTGCCAGGCAGCCAGCCAAGAGGCAGGCATAGGACCGGCCGCTCTAGGACTCCCGTCTCCGCCACTCCGTGTGCCAGGCAAGGGGCGTCCCGATGACGCAGCGTTGCCGTGGAATCGAGGGAGGAGAGGGGTGTCGGACCCATATACCTGACGGACCGACCCTCCGACAGCCTAATGCTAGAGCGTCTCCATGGGGCATTTCCGGACATGGCGCGTGGGACGCATATCACTGACGGACCGACCCTCCGACATCGTAATGCTAGAGCGTCTCCATGGGGCACTTTCGGAAACGGCGCGTCGGACGCATATCTTTGACGGACAAGGGCACGCGTCTCCATGGAAACCGCAAAGCCAAAAGACAGAGAGTCGCCTTTCGAACGGCTAGAGCGTCTCTGCCAAAGACTAATGCTAAGAGCGGCGCCCGCCCGTGTTTTCTTCATTATCGCTATCGCCGTCTTGTGGTGGCCAGGGCCTGGAGGCCACGAGTTCCAGCGCTGTTTTCCAGGCTGAAGGTAGGTCGGATCATTGGGGTGGGGCGGCAGGGGGACACCCCACGTTTCCTAAGGGAACCCCAGGAGGAGGGGGGGTGAGATCGTGGCCCCACCGCCCCCGAGACAGAGGCAGTGGCAGTGGGGCGCCTGTGTAGCTTGATGGAGACTCTGCTTACCGTGCGCATGCGCATGGGCTCCGGTATCTAGTCATGCCTGCCACATGACCACGGAAACGTCTGAAGATGTAGAGCGGGGCAAAATGGGGGCGGCGGCAAGGAGGGGGCACTTTGCACATGCTCTGGGAACCCTCTGCAAAGTCTCCGCCCCCATCTCGGCCTCAGGCGTCATTGATAAATGGCGCGACCTACAGATAAATTTTTTTTCTTTTGACTTTTTCCTCGTAAACCAGACCAGATCTTTCCCAAATTTGGCCCTGGGGGAGGGGGAGGTTGTCCTTTGTGCCCCCCGTCCGATCCAGGCCCCCGCCCTGCTCTCTCAAGCCGAAAGGAAGTGAAATCAAGCCCCACAAACTCTGCATCTGTGGGGCAGCACAGCCTGGTGACCCCCACACCACCCACCCACCCACCCTTTGCCCCTCTGATTTTTGGGCTCACGTGGCTGGGTGGAGAGAAAGAAAGAGGGATAAATAGAGGCTCCCCCCACCACACAATCCAAAGATGGGGGTGGGGGTTGGCAGATAGCAGGAGCCTCTCCCAAATTCCCCAAAGTCCCAATTTAATCGGAGGAGTGGGAAAGACCCGTGGTCCTTTCCCACTGTACGTCCCGTAGTGTGGCCCTCAACGCTTTAAGTTTGGGCCGCACGTGGGGGTCGATTTTCAAGAACTCTCTCTGGGGAATTATAGAATAGGAGGACCCCGAGTCAATTTCCATCCTAATAGGGGTCCCTTGTACTAGTACCTCAACGAAGTAATGGGGCTGTCCCGCAGACACGCTGAACACAGGAGCGTCGCCCTCTGTCGTCCGAGATGCGGCCCACGCCGTCCTGCTTCCTCGTGGTCCGGGCGCCATCTTTGGACCTCGCTGGACGGTCCGGTCTGGCCGAACGGTCTTGTGACTGTCTCCGGCCCTCTTTCCCTTTCCTGCACGCCTTGGCGATGTGCCCCCGACGGCCGCAGTTGTAGCACTCGGTTTTTCTGAATGGGCACCTCACGCGCTCATGGGCCGCTCCGCACCCATCGCAACGGCGCCCTCCCCTTCGGACCTTCTGGACCTCCTCGCCGTCGCTGCTTTCCGAAGACGACTTCGAGGTCCGTCGGGTTGCGTGCACCGACTGTCCGGACTTTCCGTGCAACGAGTTTTCCGCTTTGCCGGCCCTCGGACGCCACTCACGCCACTTGTGCATCTCATCTATTCCAGCATTCGTGGATTCCGCGGCTTCCGCGGCCTCTACAACCTCTGTCAGTGTGGGTGGTGGCTCCTTGTTCATCAGGCTGCGCTGCACTTCCTTGTCCTTCAGGCCACACAGAATTCCGTCCCTGAGGGCCATCTCTAGAAAGTGGTCCCATCTGCAGGGGGTGGCGGCTACTCTCATAGCTGTTACGAAGGCTTCTACCGACTCGTCCGGCGCTTGAACTCGCCTCCAAAACGCGCTCCGAGCGGGAAACATTGCCCTCGAGGGTCGGAAACGCTCACGCAGCAGTTTCATGATGTCATCGGCTTTGAACTCACCCATCCCACCTTCGTCGCCAATTTAGTGTATGAGAGTCAGGACACAGGAAACAGCCAAGGGCTGGGTTAACTCAGGTTTATTGCATAGTGGACAGAGGGAACATGAGGTAATGGCGGACGAACAGCTCTATATATATGGTAGTAACGTATTTGAATGTGGCTCCACGATAGCCCATTGGCTACTGCCCGCGTGACGTCATGGCTGGTCACGCCCTTCTTGTCCAGGTGTAGGTAGCGGCGGGAAACTTCCCGCGCTGTGGCCTTTGATGGGTTTGAACCAAGAGAGCTTGGACGCTCGCTGCTGCCAGCTGGTGGTCATTAGCTCGCGTCCATTTACAGGGTTTATAGTGATCAGCTGAAGGTTACATTGTTACTCGTAGGCAAGGTTACATTGGTTCAGATACATTGTTATCACATGTAGAAGGGTACACTGTTAGAACACAACAGGGGTGCTGCTCTCTGCCGCAGTTGGGGGACTGTGGATTGAGGAGTGCCCCCCCCCATTTGCTGCCCAGGCTGTGTGCCAAGGGGGGTGTTGGGGGTCCCAACGGCTTCCCTCTGCTGTGGGTCACTGCTGTGGGTGGAAGATGGGTCATGGGTTCTGGTCTTGTTATGGCATCAGCACCCCATAGGACGTGGGTCCAACTGCCCCTTGCCCGCGCCTGGGAGGTGGGAGGGGAGGGGAGAGACACATGGGAGACTGACCGTGCCGCCTTTCTTTAAGTAGGGAACAGACCAGTGGACGATGGGGGCCGAGCCATGGCCTGCAGCCACCCCACCGCCTTCCGGGCCCCGGTGCCTGGACCCCGTGGGCCAGATGGACAGTTCATGTGGGGACGGAGACGGAGGTGCATCCGGTGAGCTTGTGGGGAGATTTTGGGTTGGGGGCTGGCAGAGGGTTTTTCGTGGGGCAGCCCCATGGGTGCCAGGTAGAGTTTCCATTGGCAGGAGCAGTCTACCGTTAAATACGATCCCATGTGGGTCCAGAGTGTCAGTGGTGGGCAGAAAGAACACAGGTACATATAGGGGGTCTCTCTGTGGAGTAATTTGGCCCCCTCCCCAGCTGGAACTGCAGTGGCTCAAGAGGTTAAGACGCTGACTGGGTGGCGGAAAGTCAGCAGTTCGATTCTTGAGTACTACAGGACGGAATGAGCTCCCGTCTTTGTCCCAGCGTCTGCCAACCTAGCAGTTTGAAAGCAAGAAATTGCAAGCAGATCAATAGGAACCACTTGGGTGGGAAGGTAAGCAGCGTTCCGTGCGCTCCGGTTTCTAGTCATGCCTGCCTGCCACGTGACCACGGAAACGTCTTCAGAAGCAGACAACGCTGGCTCTTCGGCTTTGAAACATATGAGCACTGAGCCCTAGAGTCGGATACGACTGGCTTCCGAGCAAGGGAAACCTTTACCTTTAACCTACGGGTGGATTTGTGCGTGTGCGCGAGGGAAGGGAGGTTTCTCTTGATGGACTTGGATGGCCATCATCCCCACTCTGATTAAAACGAAGGGAATCCAAAGGAAAGTGACACACACACACACACACACAGAAACCCCAGGAAACAGGGAATAGTCCAGTTGCTGACCTCTAACCAGATGCATCAGTTTTCCGTTTACGGCTCTTGTCGTGGTCGGCAGGGTTCCCAGGAGATCACGGCGCCCGACCCCTGCCAACTGGATCTCAGGCACACGCCCCCCCCCTCAAAAAAAAGGGCTTCCCATTTTTACTTCCCTCTATATAGCTTTCTCATTTTTATTTGAAAATGCTGGAAGTTTCAGAGGTGGGGGAGCGATGCTCTTGGCAAACGGAAGGGTGAAATGCACTGAGGGCTCTCCTTTTTCCTTGCCTTTCTAGGAGGAAGCGGATGGCCAGGAGGAAGCCTCCCTTCCGTCCTTCCTCCCTTCCTTCTTCTGGAGACGACACAGGTTGACCACAGAGTGCGGAGTACCACGGACTATGATGTGTTTTTATTTCTGCCGGTTGGCATGACGGAGAAATGGGTGCCACGCAGGGTCCAGGGAGCCGGTCCGATGTCTGCGCGAGGAGCTCTGTGAGGCCATTGAGTCTAGCGTTAGGCCTCAACCCATTTCTACTGGTAAACATTTCCCGCCTACTAACGGAAGAGCACCTCTTTTTCAAAATGTCTGCAACCAGGGTGAGGGTGCAGATTGGCACGCTGGGCTCCTTGGACTTGCAGGCTGTAGAGGTGATTGTGAAACCCATGGCTGGGCTTCTCAGGGAAGGGCGCAGAGGTGTCACCTTTGGGGTGTTTCTTCCCGAAAGCGCCCGGAAGGGCTGGCATTAGCTGGGGCATCAGATGGCCTGGCCCAGAAGGGGAAACTCAGGATCACACGTGTTGACCTACAGATAAATATTTATTGGTAGGCCACGCCAATGCTCAACAACGCCTGAGGCTGAGATTGAGGGGGGGGGGTTTGCAGAGAGTTCCCAGAGGATGTGCAAAGTGCCCCTCCGTGGTGGGTTTTTCCTGGAGGAGGAGAAAGGAAAAAATAAATCCACCGGCTGCACGTCGATGCGTGCAAAAAAATCCACAAACACACAAGAGCGCAACGCCTCAAAGGAGCGGGAGATCTGGGGGTGTCTGCCAGCATCCAGAGATCATTATCAGCATTACGTTAGCCCGCTGGGCCCCGAGCCCAACCGCATGAGGAGGAGGACTCTGGATGGGAGGCCATGAAGTGAGGCTGGGTGGGGTAAGGAGGGTGGTGGTGGTTAGATGATGTGGCAAATCTTGGGCTGGAAATGGGAGCTGGGTCTACACCAGGAGGGAAGGGGGGGCTTCAGAAAGGATTACCACATTCTGTGGGAGTTTGCAAAGGTTTGTTTTGGTGTTTTTTTGGTGGGGGGGCGGTTAATGTTTTGTTGCTGTGATACAGATACTGTGATTTGTGACGATGATAGGTTGAAATTTTTTTATTATGCTAATGTGGATAATTTATTTTTATTCTGTATTTACATTGTATCTTGTTATTGGTTACTTTAAATGTTGTAAACCGCTTTGGGTCCCCCATTGGGATGAGAAAGGCGCTATAGAAATTTCAATAAATAAATAATGTGGAGCCTTGTAATTGTAGCTGTATATTTTGTATTTTTATTAGCCACCCAGAGTCGCTCTGCGACTTGGGCGGCATACAAGTCTAACAACAACAACAACAACAACAACAATCACTTCCGGCGAGACTTCCGGGCACGGATGGCCTGCCAGCCCTGCAGTGCTGGCCAGGAGCCCTGCTGCACCCCTTGGGTGATCATGTGTGGGGTGCCCTGGGAACTAGCCCCAGCAGCCACCTGCCGAAGGTGTGACTGAGGCCTCCTTTGGGAAAATCCAGAAGAAAAGAGTGGCTTCCGTGGCTTTCCAGCCCGATTCGGAGGGCGGCAACGGGGGTTGTCTGGGTGTGTGCTGCTTTTCCCCTCCAGCTTTACCTGGTCAGCGCAGGCGGCGCATGCGAAAGTCAGCCCAGCAAGAAGAAGTAAAAATCCTCCGTGGTGGGTTTTTCCTGGAGGAGGAGAAAGGAAAAGATCAGGGAGGGAGGGAGTAATACTGGAGTCATCATCATCATCATAATGCTCTAATAATACCCTGTGCTCAAAAGGGACCACAGTGGCTCAAGGGGTTAAGACCTCGCTGCCTGGGGGGAGGTGGCAGGTCAGCAGTTCCAAACCCAAGTACTGCATGAGGGAGTGAGCTCCTGTCCTCTGTCCTAGCTCCTGCCAACCTAGCAGTTTGAAATTGCAAGTAGATGAATAGGTACCAATTGGGTGGGAAAGGTAAACAGCGTTCTGTGCACTCCGGTGTCTAGTCCTGCCAGCCTCATGTCCACGAAAATGTCTGCAAAATGCAGACAGATATAAGCAGAGATGAGCACTGAACCCTAGAGTCAGATACAACTGGCTTTCGAGCAAGGCTGACCCTTGACCTTACCCTGTCATCTGGACATCTTAGAAGGGCCCTCCCCCCAAACCCACCCCCCCACCCTGAGGGAGGTGCCCCTCGTACATCCCGCCACCCAGACTAGCCTCTGAGCATGTCCAAAGTGCTCTTCCCCCACGGCCACACACGGAGGGAGGTTTCTGAGCCGGGCTGGGGTGGGGTGGGGTAAGCAATCAGCCTGTACCAAACGGACACACACACACACACCCCTACCCGGGCACCTTTTCCAACCCACGCGGGGGGGGGGGGCTGAGTCCTTAGTCAGGGGCCTCGGAACGAAGGCAGAACGGCTCTCGAATCATCACGGCTTGCCAGGCAGCCAGCCAAGAGGCAGGCATAGGACCGGCCGCTCTAGGACTCCCGTCTCCGCCACTCCGTGTGCCAGGCAAGGGGCGTCCCGATGACGCAGCGTTGCCGTGGAAACGAGGGAGGAGAGGGGTGTCGGACCCATATACCTGACGGACCGACCCTCCGACAGCCTAATGCTAGAGCGTCTCCATGGGGCATTTCCGGACATGGCGCGTGGGACGCATATCACTGACGGACCGACCCTCCGACATCGTAATGCTAGAGCGTCTCCATGGGGCACTTTCGGAAACGGCGCGTCGGACGCATATCTTTGACGGACAAGGGCACGCGTCTCCATGGAAACCGCAAAGCCAAAAGACAGAGAGTCGCCTTTCGAACGGCTAGAGCGTCTCTGCCAAAGACTAATGCTAAGAGCGGCGCCCGCCCGTGTTTTCTTCATTATCGCTATCGCCGTCTTGTGGTGGCCAGGGCCTGGAGGCCACGAGTTCCAGCGCTGTTTTCCAGGCTGAAGGTAGGTCGGATCATTGGGGTGGGGCGGCAGGGGGACACCCCACGTTTCCTAAGGGAACCCCAGGAGGAGGGGGGGTGAGATCGTGGCCCCACCGCCCCCGAGACAGAGGCAGTGGCAGTGGGGCGCCTGTGTAGCTTGATGGAGACTCTGCTTACCGTGCGCATGCGCATGGGCTCCGGTATCTAGTCATGCCTGCCACATGACCACGGAAACGTCTGAAGATGTAGAGCGGGGCAAAATGGGGGCGGCGGCAAGGAGGGGGCACTTTGCACATGCTCTGGGAACCCTCTGCAAAGTCTCCGCCCCCATCTCGGCCTCAGGCGTCATTGATAAATGGCGCGACCTACAGATAAATTTTTTTTCTTTTGACTTTTTCCTCGTAAACCAGACCAGATCTTTCCCAAATTTGGCCCTGGGGGAGGGGGAGGTTGTCCTTTGTGCCCCCCGTCCGATCCAGGCCCCCGCCCTGCTCTCTCAAGCCGAAAGGAAGTGAAATCAAGCCCCACAAACTCTGCATCTGTGGGGCAGCACAGCCTGGTGACCCCCACACCACCCACCCACCCACCCTTTGCCCCTCTGATTTTTGGGCTCACGTGGCTGGGTGGAGAGAAAGAAAGAGGGATAAATAGAGGCTCCCCCCACCACACAATCCAAAGATGGGGGTGGGGGGTGGGGGTTGGCAGATAGCAGGAGCCTCTCCCAAATTCCCCAAAGTCCCAATTTAATCGGAGGAGTGGGAAAGACCCGTGGTCCTTTCCCACTGTACGTCCCGTAGTGTGGCCCTCAACGCTTTAAGTTTGGGCCGCACGTGGGGGTCGATTTTCAAGAACTCTCTCTGGGGAATTATAGAATAGGAGGACCCCGAGTCAATTTCCATCCTAATAGGGGTCCCTTGTACTAGTACCTCAACGAAGTAATGGGGCTGTCCCGCAGACACGCTGAACACAGGAGCGTCGCCCTCTGTCGTCCGAGATGCGGCCCACGCCGTCCTGCTTCCTCGTGGTCCGGGCGCCATCTTTGGACCTCGCTGGACGGTCCGGTCTGGCCGAACGGTCTTGTGACTGTCTCCGGCCCTCTTTCCCTTTCCTGCACGCCTTGGCGATGTGCCCCCGACGGCCGCAGTTGTAGCACTCGGTTTTTCTGAATGGGCACCTCACGCGCTCATGGGCCGCTCCGCACCCATCGCAACGGCGCCCTCCCCTTCGGACCTTCTGGACCTCCTCGCCGTCGCTGCTTTCCGAAGACGACTTCGAGGTCCGTCGGGTTGCGTGCACCGACTGTCCGGACTTTCCGTGCAACGAGTTTTCCGCTTTGCCGGCCCTCGGACGCCACTCACGCCACTTGTGCATCTCATCTATTCCAGCATTCGTGGATTCCGCGGCTTCCGCGGCCTCTACAACCTCTGTCAGTGTGGGTGGTGGCTCCTTGTTCATCAGGCTGCGCTGCACTTCCTTGTCCTTCAGGCCACACAGAATTCCGTCCCTGAGGGCCATCTCTAGAAAGTGGTCCCATCTGCAGGGGGTGGCGGCTACTCTCATAGCTGTTACGAAGGCTTCTACCGACTCGTCCGGCGCTTGAACTCGCCTCCAAAACGCGCTCCGAGCGGGAAACATTGCCCTCGAGGGTCGGAAACGCTCACGCAGCAGTTTCATGATGTCATCGGCTTTGAACTCACCCATCCCACCTTCGTCGCCAATTTAGTGTATGAGAGTCAGGACACAGGAAACAGCCAAGGGCTGGGTTAACTCAGGTTTATTGCATAGTGGACAGAGGGAACATGAGGTAATGGCGGACGAACAGCTCTATATATATGGTAGTAACGTATTTGAATGTGGCTCCACGATAGCCCATTGGCTACTGCCCGCGTGACGTCATGGCTGGTCACGCCCTTCTTGTCCAGGTGTAGGTAGCGGCGGGAAACTTCCCGCGCTGTGGCCTTTGATGGGTTTGAACCAAGAGAGCTTGGACGCTCGCTGCTGCCAGCTGGTGGTCATTAGCTCGCGTCCATTTACAGGGTTTATAGTGATCAGCTGAAGGTTACATTGTTACTCGTAGGCAAGGTTACATTGGTTCAGATACATTGTTATCACATGTAGAAGGGTACACTGTTAGAACACAACAGGGGTGCTGCTCTCTGCCGCAGTTGGGGGACTGTGGATTGAGGAGTGCCCCCCCCCATTTGCTGCCCAGGCTGTGTGCCAAGGGGGGTGTTGGGGGTCCCAACGGCTTCCCTCTGCTGTGGGTCACTGCTGTGGGTGGAAGATGGGTCATGGGTTCTGGTCTTGTTATGGCATCAGCACCCCATAGGACGTGGGTCCAACTGCCCCTTGCCCGCGCCTGGGAGGTGGGAGGGGAGGGGAGAGACACATGGGAGACTGACCGTGCCGCCTTTCTTTAAGTAGGGAACAGACCAGTGGACGATGGGGGCCGAGCCATGGCCTGCAGCCACCCCACCGCCTTCCGGGCCCCGGTGCCTGGACCCCGTGGGCCAGATGGACAGTTCATGTGGGGACGGAGACGGAGGTGCATCCGGTGAGCTTGTGGGGAGATTTTGGGTTGGGGGCTGGCAGAGGGTTTTTCGTGGGGCAGCCCCATGGGTGCCAGGTAGAGTTTCCATTGGCAGGAGCAGTCTACCGTTAAATACGATCCCATGTGGGTCCAGAGTGTCAGTGGTGGGCAGAAAGAACACAGGTACATATAGGGGGTCTCTCTGTGGAGTAATTTGGCCCCCTCCCCAGCTGGAACTGCAGTGGCTCAAGAGGTTAAGACGCTGACTGGGTGGCGGAAAGTCAGCAGTTCGATTCTTGAGTACTACAGGACGGAATGAGCTCCCGTCTTTGTCCCAGCGTCTGCCAACCTAGCAGTTTGAAAGCAAGAAATTGCAAGCAGATCAATAGGAACCACTTGGGTGGGAAGGTAAGCAGCGTTCCGTGCGCTCCGGTTTCTAGTCATGCCTGCCTGCCACGTGACCACGGAAACGTCTTCAGAAGCAGACAACGCTGGCTCTTCGGCTTTGAAACATATGAGCACTGAGCCCTAGAGTCGGATACGACTGGCTTCCGAGCAAGGGAAACCTTTACCTTTAACCTACGGGTGGATTTGTGCGTGTGCGCGAGGGAAGGGAGGTTTCTCTTGATGGACTTGGATGGCCATCATCCCCACTCTGATTAAAACGAAGGGAATCCAAAGGAAAGTGACACACACACACACACACACAGAAACCCCAGGAAACAGGGAATAGTCCAGTTGCTGACCTCTAACCAGATGCATCAGTTTTCCGTTTACGGCTCTTGTCGTGGTCGGCAGGGTTCCCAGGAGATCACGGCGCCCGACCCCTGCCAACTGGATCTCAGGCACACGCCCCCCCCCTCAAAAAAAAGGGCTTCCCATTTTTACTTCCCTCTATATAGCTTTCTCATTTTTATTTGAAAATGCTGGAAGTTTCAGAGGTGGGGGAGCGATGCTCTTGGCAAACGGAAGGGTGAAATGCACTGAGGGCTCTCCTTTTTCCTTGCCTTTCTAGGAGGAAGCGGATGGCCAGGAGGAAGCCTCCCTTCCGTCCTTCCTCCCTTCCTTCTTCTGGAGACGACACAGGTTGACCACAGAGTGCGGAGTACCACGGACTATGATGTGTTTTTATTTCTGCCGGTTGGCATGACGGAGAAATGGGTGCCACGCAGGGTCCAGGGAGCCGGTCCGATGTCTGCGCGAGGAGCTCTGTGAGGCCATTGAGTCTAGCGTTAGGCCTCAACCCATTTCTACTGGTAAACATTTCCCGCCTACTAACGGAAGAGCACCTCTTTTTCAAAATGTCTGCAACCAGGGTGAGGGTGCAGATTGGCACGCTGGGCTCCTTGGACTTGCAGGCTGTAGAGGTGATTGTGAAACCCATGGCTGGGCTTCTCAGGGAAGGGCGCAGAGGTGTCACCTTTGGGGTGTTTCTTCCCGAAAGCGCCCGGAAGGGCTGGCATTAGCTGGGGCATCAGATGGCCTGGCCCAGAAGGGGAAACTCAGGATCACACGTGTTGACCTACAGATAAATATTTATTGGTAGGCCACGCCAATGCTCAACAACGCCTGAGGCTGAGATTGAGGGGGGGGGGTTTGCAGAGAGTTCCCAGAGGATGTGCAAAGTGCCCCTCCGTGGTGGGTTTTTCCTGGAGGAGGAGAAAGGAAAAAATAAATCCACCGGCTGCACGTCGATGCGTGCAAAAAAATCCACAAACACACAAGAGCGCAACGCCTCAAAGGAGCGGGAGATCTGGGGGTGTCTGCCAGCATCCAGAGATCATTATCAGCATTACGTTAGCCCGCTGGGCCCCGAGCCCAACCGCATGAGGAGGAGGACTCTGGATGGGAGGCCATGAAGTGAGGCTGGGTGGGGTAAGGAGGGTGGTGGTGGTTAGATGATGTGGCAAATCTTGGGCTGGAAATGGGAGCTGGGTCTACACCAGGAGGGAAGGGGGGGCTTCAGAAAGGATTACCACATTCTGTGGGAGTTTGCAAAGGTTTGTTTTGGTGTTTTTTTGGTGGGGGGGCGGTTAATGTTTTGTTGCTGTGATACAGATACTGTGATTTGTGACGATGATAGGTTGAAATTTTTTTATTATGCTAATGTGGATAATTTATTTTTATTCTGTATTTACATTGTATCTTGTTATTGGTTACTTTAAATGTTGTAAACCGCTTTGGGTCCCCCATTGGGATGAGAAAGGCGCTATAGAAATTTCAATAAATAAATAATGTGGAGCCTTGTAATTGTAGCTGTATATTTTGTATTTTTATTAGCCACCCAGAGTCGCTCTGCGACTTGGGCGGCATACAAGTCTAACAACAACAACAACAACAACAACAATCACTTCCGGCGAGACTTCCGGGCACGGATGGCCTGCCAGCCCTGCAGTGCTGGCCAGGAGCCCTGCTGCACCCCTTGGGTGATCATGTGTGGGGTGCCCTGGGAACTAGCCCCAGCAGCCACCTGCCGAAGGTGTGACTGAGGCCTCCTTTGGGAAAATCCAGAAGAAAAGAGTGGCTTCCGTGGCTTTCCAGCCCGATTCGGAGGGCGGCAACGGGGGTTGTCTGGGTGTGTGCTGCTTTTCCCCTCCAGCTTTACCTGGTCAGCGCAGGCGGCGCATGCGAAAGTCAGCCCAGCAAGAAGAAGTAAAAATCCTCCGTGGTGGGTTTTTCCTGGAGGAGGAGAAAGGAAAAGATCAGGGAGGGAGGGAGTAATACTGGAGTCATCATCATCATCATAATGCTCTAATAATACCCTGTGCTCAAAAGGGACCACAGTGGCTCAAGGGGTTAAGACCTCGCTGCCTGGGGGGAGGTGGCAGGTCAGCAGTTCCAAACCCAAGTACTGCATGAGGGAGTGAGCTCCTGTCCTCTGTCCTAGCTCCTGCCAACCTAGCAGTTTGAAATTGCAAGTAGATGAATAGGTACCAATTGGGTGGGAAAGGTAAACAGCGTTCTGTGCACTCCGGTGTCTAGTCCTGCCAGCCTCATGTCCACGAAAATGTCTGCAAAATGCAGACAGATATAAGCAGAGATGAGCACTGAACCCTAGAGTCAGATACAACTGGCTTTCGAGCAAGGCTGACCCTTGACCTTACCCTGTCATCTGGACATCTTAGAAGGGCCCTCCCCCCAAACCCACCCCCCCACCCTGAGGGAGGTGCCCCTCGTACATCCCGCCACCCAGACTAGCCTCTGAGCATGTCCAAAGTGCTCTTCCCCCACGGCCACACACGGAGGGAGGTTTCTGAGCCGGGCTGGGGTGGGGTGGGGTAAGCAATCAGCCTGTACCAAACGGACACACACACACACACCCCTACCCGGGCACCTTTTCCAACCCACGCGGGGGGGGGGGGGCTGAGTCCTTAGTCAGGGGCCTCGGAACGAAGGCAGAACGGCTCTCGAATCATCACGGCTTGCCAGGCAGCCAGCCAAGAGGCAGGCATAGGACCGGCCGCTCTAGGACTCCCGTCTCCGCCACTCCGTGTGCCAGGCAAGGGGCGTCCCGATGACGCAGCGTTGCCGTGGAAACGAGGGAGGAGAGGGGTGTCGGACCCATATACCTGACGGACCGACCCTCCGACAGCCTAATGCTAGAGCGTCTCCATGGGGCATTTCCGGACATGGCGCGTGGGACGCATATCACTGACGGACCGACCCTCCGACATCGTAATGCTAGAGCGTCTCCATGGGGCACTTTCGGAAACGGCGCGTCGGACGCATATCTTTGACGGACAAGGGCACGCGTCTCCATGGAAACCGCAAAGCCAAAAGACAGAGAGTCGCCTTTCGAACGGCTAGAGCGTCTCTGCCAAAGACTAATGCTAAGAGCGGCGCCCGCCCGTGTTTTCTTCATTATCGCTATCGCCGTCTTGTGGTGGCCAGGGCCTGGAGGCCACGAGTTCCAGCGCTGTTTTCCAGGCTGAAGGTAGGTCGGATCATTGGGGTGGGGCGGCAGGGGGACACCCCACGTTTCCTAAGGGAACCCCAGGAGGAGGGGGGGTGAGATCGTGGCCCCACCGCCCCCGAGACAGAGGCAGTGGCAGTGGGGCGCCTGTGTAGCTTGATGGAGACTCTGCTTACCGTGCGCATGCGCATGGGCTCCGGTATCTAGTCATGCCTGCCACATGACCACGGAAACGTCTGAAGATGTAGAGCGGGGCAAAATGGGGGCGGCGGCAAGGAGGGGGCACTTTGCACATGCTCTGGGAACCCTCTGCAAAGTCTCCGCCCCCATCTCGGCCTCAGGCGTCATTGATAAATGGCGCGACCTACAGATAAATTTTTTTTCTTTTGACTTTTTCCTCGTAAACCAGACCAGATCTTTCCCAAATTTGGCCCTGGGGGAGGGGGAGGTTGTCCTTTGTGCCCCCCGTCCGATCCAGGCCCCCGCCCTGCTCTCTCAAGCCGAAAGGAAGTGAAATCAAGCCCCACAAACTCTGCATCTGTGGGGCAGCACTGCCTGGTGACCCCCACACCACCCACCCACCCACCCTTTGCCCCTCTGATTTTTGGGCTCACGTGGCTGGGTGGAGAGAAAGAAAGAGGGATAAATAGAGGCTCCCCCCACCACACAATCCAAAGATGGGGGTGGGGGTTGGCAGATAGCAGGAGCCTCTCCCAAATTCCCCAAAGTCCCAATTTAATCGGAGGAGTGGGAAAGACCCGTGGTCCTTTCCCACTGTACGTCCCGTAGTGTGGCCCTCAACGCTTTAAGTTTGGGCCGCACGTGGGGGTCGATTTTCAAGAACTCTCTCTGGGGAATTATAGAATAGGAGGACCCCGAGTCAATTTCCATCCTAATAGGGGTCCCTTGTACTAGTACCTCAACGAAGTAATGGGGCTGTCCCGCAGACACGCTGAACACAGGAGCGTCGCCCTCTGTCGTCCGAGATGCGGCCCACGCCGTCCTGCTTCCTCGTGGTCCGGGCGCCATCTTTGGACCTCGCTGGACGGTCCGGTCTGGCCGAACGGTCTTGTGACTGTCTCCGGCCCTCTTTCCCTTTCCTGCACGCCTTGGCGATGTGCCCCCGACGGCCGCAGTTGTAGCACTCGGTTTTTCTGAATGGGCACCTCACGCGCTCATGGGCCGCTCCGCACCCATCGCAACGGCGCCCTCCCCTTCGGACCTTCTGGACCTCCTCGCCGTCGCTGCTTTCCGAAGACGACTTCGAGGTCCGTCGGGTTGCGTGCACCGACTGTCCGGACTTTCCGTGCAACGAGTTTTCCGCTTTGCCGGCCCTCGGACGCCACTCACGCCACTTGTGCATCTCATCTATTCCAGCATTCGTGGATTCCGCGGCTTCCGCGGCCTCTACAACCTCTGTCAGTGTGGGTGGTGGCTCCTTGTTCATCAGGCTGCGCTGCACTTCCTTGTCCTTCAGGCCACACAGAATTCCGTCCCTGAGGGCCATCTCTAGAAAGTGGTCCCATCTGCAGGGGGTGGCGGCTACTCTCATAGCTGTTACGAAGGCTTCTACCGACTCGTCCGGCGCTTGAACTCGCCTCCAAAACGCGCTCCGAGCGGGAAACATTGCCCTCGAGGGTCGGAAACGCTCACGCAGCAGTTTCATGATGTCATCGGCTTTGAACTCACCCATCCCACCTTCGTCGCCAATTTAGTGTATGAGAGTCAGGACACAGGAAACAGCCAAGGGCTGGGTTAACTCAGGTTTATTGCATAGTGGACAGAGGGAACATGAGGTAATGGCGGACGAACAGCTCTATATATATGGTAGTAACGTATTTGAATGTGGCTCCACGATAGCCCATTGGCTACTGCCCGCGTGACGTCATGGCTGGTCACGCCCTTCTTGTCCAGGTGTAGGTAGCGGCGGGAAACTTCCCGCGCTGTGGCCTTTGATGGGTTTGAACCAAGAGAGCTTGGACGCTCGCTGCTGCCAGCTGGTGGTCATTAGCTCGCGTCCATTTACAGGGTTTATAGTGATCAGCTGAAGGTTACATTGTTACTCGTAGGCAAGGTTACATTGGTTCAGATACATTGTTATCACATGTAGAAGGGTACACTGTTAGAACACAACAGGGGTGCTGCTCTCTGCCGCAGTTGGGGGACTGTGGATTGAGGAGTGCCCCCCCCCCATTTGCTGCCCAGGCTGTGTGCCAAGGGGGGTGTTGGGGGTCCCAACGGCTTCCCTCTGCTGTGGGTCACTGCTGTGGGTGGAAGATGGGTCATGGGTTCTGGTCTTGTTATGGCATCAGCACCCCATAGGACGTGGGTCCAACTGCCCCTTGCCCGCGCCTGGGAGGTGGGAGGGGAGGGGAGAGACACATGGGAGACTGACCGTGCCGCCTTTCTTTAAGTAGGGAACAGACCAGTGGACGATGGGGGCCGAGCCATGGCCTGCAGCCACCCCACCGCCTTCCGGGCCCCGGTGCCTGGACCCCGTGGGCCAGATGGACAGTTCATGTGGGGACGGAGACGGAGGTGCATCCGGTGAGCTTGTGGGGAGATTTTGGGTTGGGGGCTGGCAGAGGGTTTTTCGTGGGGCAGCCCCATGGGTGCCAGGTAGAGTTTCCATTGGCAGGAGCAGTCTACCGTTAAATACGATCCCATGTGGGTCCAGAGTGTCAGTGGTGGGCAGAAAGAACACAGGTACATATAGGGGGTCTCTCTGTGGAGTAATTTGGCCCCCTCCCCAGCTGGAACTGCAGTGGCTCAAG
This sequence comes from Bradypodion pumilum, assembly GCA_035047305.1. NCBI lineage: Eukaryota > Metazoa > Chordata > Lepidosauria > Squamata > Chamaeleonidae > Bradypodion > Bradypodion pumilum. The sequence continues at coordinate 16,684,321 of JAWDJD010000015.1, forward strand.
AGGTTAAGACGCTGACTGGGTGGCGGAAAGTCAGCAGTTCGATTCTTGAGTACTACAGGACGGAATGAGCTCCCGTCTTTGTCCCAGCGTCTGCCAACCTAGCAGTTTGAAAGCAAGAAATTGCAAGCAGATCAATAGGAACCACTTGGGTGGGAAGGTAAGCAGCGTTCCGTGCGCTCCGGTTTCTAGTCATGCCTGCCTGCCACGTGACCACGGAAACGTCTTCAGAAGCAGACAACGCTGGCTCTTCGGCTTTGAAACATATGAGCACTGAGCCCTAGAGTCGGATACGACTGGCTTCCGAGCAAGGGAAACCTTTACCTTTAACCTACGGGTGGATTTGTGCGTGTGCGCGAGGGAAGGGAGGTTTCTCTTGATGGACTTGGATGGCCATCATCCCCACTCTGATTAAAACGAAGGGAATCCAAAGGAAAGTGACACACACACACACACACACAGAAACCCCAGGAAACAGGGAATAGTCCAGTTGCTGACCTCTAACCAGATGCATCAGTTTTCCGTTTACGGCTCTTGTCGTGGTCGGCAGGGTTCCCAGGAGATCACGGCGCCCGACCCCTGCCAACTGGATCTCAGGCACACGCCCCCCCCCTCAAAAAAAAGGGCTTCCCATTTTTACTTCCCTCTATATAGCTTTCTCATTTTTATTTGAAAATGCTGGAAGTTTCAGAGGTGGGGGAGCGATGCTCTTGGCAAACGGAAGGGTGAAATGCACTGAGGGCTCTCCTTTTTCCTTGCCTTTCTAGGAGGAAGCGGATGGCCAGGAGGAAGCCTCCCTTCCGTCCTTCCTCCCTTCCTTCTTCTGGAGACGACACAGGTTGACCACAGAGTGCGGAGTACCACGGACTATGATGTGTTTTTATTTCTGCCGGTTGGCATGACGGAGAAATGGGTGCCACGCAGGGTCCAGGGAGCCGGTCCGATGTCTGCGCGAGGAGCTCTGTGAGGCCATTGAGTCTAGCGTTAGGCCTCAACCCATTTCTACTGGTAAACATTTCCCGCCTACTAACGGAAGAGCACCTCTTTTTCAAAATGTCTGCAACCAGGGTGAGGGTGCAGATTGGCACGCTGGGCTCCTTGGACTTGCAGGCTGTAGAGGTGATTGTGAAACCCATGGCTGGGCTTCTCAGGGAAGGGCGCAGAGGTGTCACCTTTGGGGTGTTTCTTCCCGAAAGCGCCCGGAAGGGCTGGCATTAGCTGGGGCATCAGATGGCCTGGCCCAGAAGGGGAAACTCAGGATCACACGTGTTGACCTACAGATAAATATTTATTGGTAGGCCACGCCAATGCTCAACAACGCCTGAGGCTGAGATTGAGGGGGGGGGGTTTGCAGAGAGTTCCCAGAGGATGTGCAAAGTGCCCCTCCGTGGTGGGTTTTTCCTGGAGGAGGAGAAAGGAAAAAATAAATCCACCGGCTGCACGTCGATGCGTGCAAAAAAATCCACAAACACACAAGAGCGCAACGCCTCAAAGGAGCGGGAGATCTGGGGGTGTCTGCCAGCATCCAGAGATCATTATCAGCATTACGTTAGCCCGCTGGGCCCCGAGCCCAACCGCATGAGGAGGAGGACTCTGGATGGGAGGCCATGAAGTGAGGCTGGGTGGGGTAAGGAGGGTGGTGGTGGTTAGATGATGTGGCAAATCTTGGGCTGGAAATGGGAGCTGGGTCTACACCAGGAGGGAAGGGGGGGCTTCAGAAAGGATTACCACATTCTGTGGGAGTTTGCAAAGGTTTGTTTTGGTGTTTTTTTGGTGGGGGGGCGGTTAATGTTTTGTTGCTGTGATACAGATACTGTGATTTGTGACGATGATAGGTTGAAATTTTTTTATTATGCTAATGTGGATAATTTATTTTTATTCTGTATTTACATTGTATCTTGTTATTGGTTACTTTAAATGTTGTAAACCGCTTTGGGTCCCCCATTGGGATGAGAAAGGCGCTATAGAAATTTCAATAAATAAATAATGTGGAGCCTTGTAATTGTAGCTGTATATTTTGTATTTTTATTAGCCACCCAGAGTCGCTCTGCGACTTGGGCGGCATACAAGTCTAACAACAACAACAACAACAACAACAATCACTTCCGGCGAGACTTCCGGGCACGGATGGCCTGCCAGCCCTGCAGTGCTGGCCAGGAGCCCTGCTGCACCCCTTGGGTGATCATGTGTGGGGTGCCCTGGGAACTAGCCCCAGCAGCCACCTGCCGAAGGTGTGACTGAGGCCTCCTTTGGGAAAATCCAGAAGAAAAGAGTGGCTTCCGTGGCTTTCCAGCCCGATTCGGAGGGCGGCAACGGGGGTTGTCTGGGTGTGTGCTGCTTTTCCCCTCCAGCTTTACCTGGTCAGCGCAGGCGGCGCATGCGAAAGTCAGCCCAGCAAGAAGAAGTAAAAATCCTCCGTGGTGGGTTTTTCCTGGAGGAGGAGAAAGGAAAAGATCAGGGAGGGAGGGAGTAATACTGGAGTCATCATCATCATCATAATGCTCTAATAATACCCTGTGCTCAAAAGGGACCACAGTGGCTCAAGGGGTTAAGACCTCGCTGCCTGGGGGGAGGTGGCAGGTCAGCAGTTCCAAACCCAAGTACTGCATGAGGGAGTGAGCTCCTGTCCTCTGTCCTAGCTCCTGCCAACCTAGCAGTTTGAAATTGCAAGTAGATGAATAGGTACCAATTGGGTGGGAAAGGTAAACAGCGTTCTGTGCACTCCGGTGTCTAGTCCTGCCAGCCTCATGTCCACGAAAATGTCTGCAAAATGCAGACAGATATAAGCAGAGATGAGCACTGAACCCTAGAGTCAGATACAACTGGCTTTCGAGCAAGGCTGACCCTTGACCTTACCCTGTCATCTGGACATCTTAGAAGGGCCCTCCCCCCAAACCCACCCCCCCACCCTGAGGGAGGTGCCCCTCGTACATCCCGCCACCCAGACTAGCCTCTGAGCATGTCCAAAGTGCTCTTCCCCCACGGCCACACACGGAGGGAGGTTTCTGAGCCGGGCTGGGGTGGGGTGGGGTAAGCAATCAGCCTGTACCAAACGGACACACACACACACACCCCTACCCGGGCACCTTTTCCAACCCACGCGGGGGGGCCTGAGTCCTTAGTCAGGGGCCTCGGAACGAAGGCAGAACGGCTCTCGAATCATCACGGCTTGCCAGGCAGCCAGCCAAGAGGCAGGCATAGGACCGGCCGCTCTAGGACTCCCGTCTCCGCCACTCCGTGTGCCAGGCAAGGGGCGTTCCGATGACGCAGCGTTGCCGTGGAAACGAGGGAGGAGAGGGGTGTCGGACCCATATACCTGACGGACCGACCCTCCGACAGCCTAATGCTAGAGCGTCTCCATGGGGCATTTCCGGACATGGCGCGTGGGACGCATATCACTGACGGACCGACCCTCCGACATCGTAATGCTAGAGCGTCTCCATGGGGCACTTTCGGAAATGGCGCGTCGGACGCATATCTTTGACGGACAAGGGCACGCGTCTCCATGGAAACCGCAAAGCCAAAAGACAGAGAGTCGCCTTTCGAACGGCTAGAGCGTCTCTGCCAAAGACTAATGCTAAGAGCGGCGCCCGCCCGTGTTTTCTTCATTATCGCTATCGCCGTCTTGTGGTGGCCAGGGCCTGGAGGCCACGAGTTCCAGCGCTGTTTTCCAGGCTGAAGGTAGGTCGGATCATTGGGGTGGGGCGGCAGGGGGACACCCCACGTTTCCTAAGGGAACCCCAGGAGGAGGGGGGGTGAGATCGTGGCCCCACCGCCCCCGAGACAGAGGCAGTGGCAGTGGGGCGCCTGTGTAGCTTGATGGAGACTCTGCTTACCGTGCGCATGCGCATGGGCTCCGGTATCTAGTCATGCCTGCCACATGACCACGGAAACGTCTGAAGATGTAGAGCGGGGCAAAATGGGGGCGGCGGCAAGGAGGGGGCACTTTGCACATGCTCTGGGAACCCTCTGCAAAGTCTCCGCCCCCCTCTCGGCCTCAGGCGTCATTGATAAATGGCGCGACCTACAGATAAATTTTTTTTCTTTTGACTTTTTCCTCGTAAACCAGACCAGATCTTTCCCAAATTTGGCCCTGGGGGAGGGGGAGGTTGTCCTTTGTGCCCCCCGTCCGATCCAGGCCCCCGCCCTGCTCTCTCAAGCCGAAAGGAAGTGAAATCAAGCCCCACAAACTCTGCATCTGTGGGGCAGCACAGCCTGGTGACCCCCACACCACCCACCCACCCACCCTTTGTCCCTCTGATTTTTGGGCTCACGTGGGTGGGTGGAGAGAAAGAAAGAGGGATAAATAGAGGCTCCCCCCACCACACAATCCAAAGATGGGGGTGGGGGGTGGGGGGCAGATAGCAGGAGCCTCTCCCAAATTCCCCAAAGTCCCAATTTAATCGGAGGAGTGGGAAAGACAGAAGATAGATCCGTGGTCCTTTCCGGGGTGCTGCTCTCTGCCGCAGTTGGGGGACTGTGGATTGAGGAGTGCCGCCCCCCCATTTGCTGCCCAGGCTGTGTGCCAAGGGGGGTGTTGGGGGTCCCAACGGCTTCCCTCTGCTGTGGGTCACTGCTGTGGGTGGAAGATGGGTCATGGGTTCTGGTCTTGTTATGGCATCAGCACCCCATAGGACGTGGGTCCAACTGCCCCTTGCCCGCGCCTGGGAGGTGGGAGGGGAGGGGAGAGACACATGGGAGACTGACCGTGCCGCCTTTCTTTAAGTAGGGAACAGACCAGTGGACGCTGGGGCCGAGCCATGGCCTGCAGCCACCCCACCGCCTTCCGGGCCCCGGTGCCTGGACCCCGTGGGCCAGATGGACAGTTCATGTGGGGACGGAGACGGAGGTGCATCCGGTGAGCTTGTGGGGAGATTTTGGGTTGGGGGCTGGCAGAGGGTTTTTCGTGGGGCAGCCCCATGGGTGCCAGGTAGAGTTTCCATTGGCAGGAGCAGTCTACCGTTAAATACGATCCCATGTGGGTCCAGAGTGTCAGTGGTGGGCAGAAAGAACACAGGTACATATAGGGGGTCTCTCTGTGGAGTAATTTGGCCCCCTCCCCAGCTGGAACTGCAGTGGCTCAAGAGGTTAAGACGCTGACTGGGTGGCGGAAAGTCAGCAGTTCGATTCTTGAGTACTACAGGACGGAATGAGCTCCCGTCTTTGTCCCAGCGTCTGCCAACCTAGCAGTTTGAAAGCAAGAAATTGCAAGCAGATCAATAGGAACCACTTGGGTGGGAAGGTAAGCAGCGTTCCGTGCGCTCCGGTTTCTAGTCATGCCTGCCTGCCACGTGACCACGGAAACGTCTTCAGAAGCAGACAACGCTGGCTCTTCGGCTTTGAAACATATGAGCACTGAGCCCTAGAGTCGGATACGACTGGCTTCCGAGCAAGGGAAACCTTTACCTTTAACCTACGGGTGGATTTGTGCGTGTGCGCGAGGGAAGGGAGGTTTCTCTTGATGGACTTGGATGGCCATCATCCCCACTCTGATTAAAACGAAGGGAATCCAAAGGAAAGTGACACACACACACACACACACACACAGAAACCCCAGGAAACAGGGAATAGTCCAGTTGCTGACCTCTAACCAGATGCATCAGTTTTCCGTTTACGGCTCTTGTCGTGGTCGGCAGGGTTCCCAGGAGATCACGGCGCCCGACCCCTGCCAACTGGATCTCAGGCACACGCCCCCCCCCCCAAAAAAAAAGGGCTTCCCATTTTTACTTCCCTCTATATAGCTTTCTCATTTTTATTTGAAAATGCTGGAAGTTTCAGAGGTGGGGGAGCGATGCTCTTGGCAAACGGAAGGGTGAAATGCACTGAGGGCTCTCCTTTTTCCTTGCCTTTCTAGGAAGAAGCGGATGGCCAGGAGGAAGCCTCCCTTCCGTCCTTCCTCCCTTCCTTCTTCTGGAGACGACACAGGTTGACCACAGAGTGCGGAGTACCACGGACTATGATGTGTTTTTATTTCTGCCGGTTGGCATGACGGAGAAATGGGTGCCACGCAGGGTCCAGGGAGCCGGTCCGATGTCTGCGCGAGGAGCTCTGTGAGGCCATTGAGTCTAGCGTTAGGCCTCAACCCATTTCTACTGGTAAACATTTCCCGCCTACTAACGGAAGAGCACCTCTTTTTCAAAATGTCTGCAACCAGGGTGAGGGTGCAGATTGGCACGCTGGGCTCCTTGGACTTGCAGGCTGTAGAGGTGATTGTGAAACCCATGGCTGGGCTTCTCAGGGAAGGGCGCAGAGGTGTCACCTTTGGGGTGTTTCTTCCCGAAAGCGCCCGGAAGGGCTGGCATTAGCTGGGGCATCAGATGGCCTGGCCCAGAAGGGGAAACTCAGGATCACACGTGTTGACCTACAGATAAATATTTATTGGTAGGCCACGCCAATGCTCAACAACGCCTGAGGCTGAGATTGAGGGGGGGGGGGTTTGCAGAGAGTTCCCAGAGGATGTGCAAAGTGCCCCTCCGTGGTGGGTTTTTCCTGGAGGAGGAGAAAGGAAAAAATAAATCCACCGGCTGCACGTCGATGCGTGCAAAAAAATCCACAAACACACAAGAGCGCAACGCCTCAAAGGAGCGGGAGATCTGGGGGTGTCTGCCAGCATCCAGAGATCATTATCAGCATTACGTTAGCCCGCTGGGCCCCGAGCCCAACCGCATGAGGAGGAGGACTCTGGATGGGAGGCCATGAAGTGAGGCTGGGTGGGGTAAGGAGGGTGGTGGTGGTTAGATGATGTGGCAAATCTTGGGCTGGAAATGGGAGCTGGGTCTACACCAGGAGGGAAGGGGGGGCTTCAGAAAGGATTACCACATTCTGTGGGAGTTTGCAAAGGTTTGTTTTGGTGTTTTTTTGGTGGGGGGGCGGTTAATGTTTTGTTGCTGTGATACAGATACTGTGATTTGTGACGATGATAGGTTGAAATTTTTTTATTATGCTAATGTGGATAATTTATTTTTATTCTGTATTTACATTGTATCTTGTTATTGGTTACTTTAAATGTTGTAAACCGCTTTGGGTCCCCCATTGGGATGAGAAAGGCGCTATAGAAATTTCAATAAATAAATAATGTGGAGCCTTGTAATTGAAGCTGTATATTTTGTATTTTTATTAGCCTCCCAAAGTTGCTCTGCGACTTGGGCGGCATACAAGTCTAACAACAACAACAACAATCACTTCCGGCGAGACTTCCGGGCACGGATGGCCTGCCAGCCCTGCAGTGCTGGCCAGGAGCCCTGCTGCACCCCTTGGGTGATCATGTGTGGGGTGCCCTGGGAACTAGCCCCAGCAGCCACCTGCCGAAGGTGTGACTGAGGCCTCCTTTGGGAAAATCCAGAAGAAAAGAGTGGCTTCCGTGGCTTTCCAGCCCGATTCGGAGGGCGGCAACGGAGGTTGTCTGGGTGTGTGCTGCTTTTCCCCTCCAGCTTTACCTGGTCAGCGCAGGCGAAAGTCAGCCCAGCAAGAAGAAGTAAAAATCCTCCGTGGTGGGTTTTTCCTGGAGGAGGAGAAAGGAAAAGATCAGGGAGGGAGGGAGTAATACTGGAGTCATCATCATCATCATAATGCTCTAATAATACCCTGTGCTCAAAAGGGACCACAGTGGCTCAAGGGGTTAAGACCTCGCTGCCTGGGGGGAGGTGGCAGGTCAGCAGTTCCAAACCCAAGTACTGCATGAGGGAGTGAGCTCCTGTCCTCTGTCCTAGCTCCTGCCAACCTAGCAGTTTGAAATTGCAAGTAGATGAATAGGTACCAATTGGGTGGGAAAGGTAAACAGTGTTCTGTGCACTCCGGTGTCTAGTCCTGCCAGCCTCATGTCCACGAAAATGTCTGCAAAATGCAGACAGATATAAGCAGAGATGAGCACTGAACCCTAGAGTCAGATACAACTGGCTTTCGAGCAAGGCTGACCCTTGACCTTACCCTGTCATCTGGACATCTTAGAAGGGCCCTCCCCCCAAACCCACCCCCCCACCCTGAGGGAGGTGCCCCTCGTACATCCCGCCACCCAGACTAGCCTCTGAGCATGTCCAAAGTGCTCTTCCCCCACGGCCACACACGGAGGGAGGTTTCTGAGCCGGGCTGGGGTGGGGTGGGGTAAGCAATCAGCCTGTACCAAACGGACACACACACACACACCCCTACCCGGGCACCTTTTCCAACCCACGCGGGGGGGGGGGGCTGAGTCCTTAGTCAGGGGCCTCGGAACGAAGGCAGAACGGCTCTCGAATCATCACGGCTTGCCAGGCAGCCAGCCAAGAGGCAGGCATAGGACCGGCCGCTCTAGGACTCCCGTCTCCGCCACTCCGTGTGCCAGGCAAGGGGCGTCCCGATGACGCAGCGTTGCCGTGGAAACGAGGGAGGAGAGGGGTGTCGGACCCATATACCTGACGGACCGACCCTCCGACAGCCTAATGCTAGAGCGTCTCCATGGGGCATTTCCGGACATGGCGCGTGGGACGCATATCACTGACGGACCGACCCTCCGACATCGTAATGCTAGAGCGTCTCCATGGGGCACTTTCGGAAACGGCGCGTCGGACGCATATCTTTGACGGACAAGGGCACGCGTCTCCATGGAAACCGCAAAGCCAAAAGACAGAGAGTCGCCTTTCGAACGGCTAGAGCGTCTCTGCCAAAGACTAATGCTAAGAGCGGCGCCCGCCCGTGTTTTCTTCATTATCGCTATCGCCGTCTTGTGGTGGCCAGGGCCTGGAGGCCACGAGTTCCAGCGCTGTTTTCCAGGCTGAAGGTAGGTCGGATCATTGGGGTGGGGCGGCAGGGGGACACCCCACGTTTCCTAAGGGAACCCCAGGAGGAGGGGGGGTGAGATCGTGGCCCCACCGCCCCCGAGACAGAGGCAGTGGCAGTGGGGCGCCTGTGTAGCTTGATGGAGACTCTGCTTACCGTGCGCATGCGCATGGGCTCCGGTATCTAGTCATGCCTGCCACATGACCACGGAAACGTCTGAAGATGTAGAGCGGGGCAAAATGGGGGCGGCGGCAAGGAGGGGGCACTTTGCACATGCTCTGGGAACCCTCTGCAAAGTCTCCGCCCCCATCTCGGCCTCAGGCGTCATTGATAAATGGCGCGACCTACAGATAAATTTTTTTTCTTTTGACTTTTTCCTCGTAAACCAGACCAGATCTTTCCCAAATTTGGCCCTGGGGGAGGGGGAGGTTGTCCTTTGTGCCCCCCGTCCGATCCAGGCCCCCGCCCTGCTCTCTCAAGCCGAAAGGAAGTGAAATCAAGCCCCACAAACTCTGCATCTGTGGGGCAGCACAGCCTGGTGACCCCCACACCACCCACCCACCCACCCTTTGCCCCTCTGATTTTTGGGCTCACGTGGGTGGGTGGAGAGAAAGAAAGAGGGATAAATAGAGGCTCCCCCCACCACACAATCCAAAGATGGGGGTGGGGGTTGGCAGATAGCAGGAGCCTCTCCCAAATTCCCCAAAGTCCCAATTTAATCGGAGGAGTGGGAAAGACCCGTGGTCCTTTCCCACTGTACGTCCCGTAGTGTGGCCCTCAACGCTTTAAGTTTGGGCCGCACGTGGGGGTCGATTTTCAAGAACTCTCTCTGGGGAATTATAGAATAGGAGGACCCCGAGTCAATTTCCATCCTAATAGGGGTCCCTTGTACTAGTACCTCAACGAAGTAATGGGGCTGTCCCGCAGACACGCTGAACACAGGAGCGTCGCCCTCTGTCGTCCGAGATGCGGCCCACGCCGTCCTGCTTCCTCGTGGTCCGGGCGCCATCTTTGGACCTCGCTGGACGGTCCGGTCTGGCCGAACGGTCTTGTGACTGTCTCCGGCCCTCTTTCCCTTTCCTGCACGCCTTGGCGATGTGCCCCCGACGGCCGCAGTTGTAGCACTCGGTTTTTCTGAATGGGCACCTCACGCGCTCATGGGCCGCTCCGCACCCATCGCAACGGCGCCCTCCCCTTCGGACCTTCTGGACCTCCTCGCCGTCGCTGCTTTCCGAAGACGACTTCGAGGTCCGTCGGGTTGCGTGCACCGACTGTCCGGACTTTCCGTGCAACGAGTTTTCCGCTTTGCCGGCCCTCGGACGCCACTCACGCCACTTGTGCATCTCATCTATTCCAGCATTCGTGGATTCCGCGGCTTCCGCGGCCTCTACAACCTCTGTCAGTGTGGGTGGTGGCTCCTTGTTCATCAGGCTGCGCTGCACTTCCTTGTCCTTCAGGCCACACAGAATTCCGTCCCTGAGGGCCATCTCTAGAAAGTGGTCCCATCTGCAGGGGGTGGCGGCTACTCTCATAGCTGTTACGAAGGCTTCTACCGACTCGTCCGGCGCTTGAACTCGCCTCCAAAACGCGCTCCGAGCGGGAAACATTGCCCTCGAGGGTCGGAAACGCTCACGCAGCAGTTTCATGATGTCATCGGCTTTGAACTCACCCATCCCACCTTCGTCGCCAATTTAGTGTATGAGAGTCAGGACACAGGAAACAGCCAAGGGCTGGGTTAACTCAGGTTTATTGCATAGTGGACAGAGGGAACATGAGGTAATGGCGGACGAACAGCTCTATATATATGGTAGTAACGTATTTGAATGTGGCTCCACGATAGCCCATTGGCTACTGCCCGCGTGACGTCATGGCTGGTCACGCCCTTCTTGTCCAGGTGTAGGTAGCGGCGGGAAACTTCCCGCGCTGTGGCCTTTGATGGGTTTGAACCAAGAGAGCTTGGACGCTCGCTGCTGCCAGCTGGTGGTCATTAGCTCGCGTCCATTTACAGGGTTTATAGTGATCAGCTGAAGGTTACATTGTTACTCGTAGGCAAGGTTACATTGGTTCAGATACATTGTTATCACATGTAGAAGGGTACACTGTTAGAACACAACAGGGGTGCTGCTCTCTGCCGCAGTTGGGGGACTGTGGATTGAGGAGTGCCCCCCCCCATTTGCTGCCCAGGCTGTGTGCCAAGGGGGGTGTTGGGGGTCCCAACGGCTTCCCTCTGCTGTGGGTCACTGCTGTGGGTGGAAGATGGGTCATGGGTTCTGGTCTTGTTATGGCATCAGCACCCCATAGGACGTGGGTCCAACTGCCCCTTGCCCGCGCCTGGGAGGTGGGAGGGGAGGGGAGAGACACATGGGAGACTGACCGTGCCGCCTTTCTTTAAGTAGGGAACAGACCAGTGGACGATGGGGGCCGAGCCATGGCCTGCAGCCACCCCACCGCCTTCCGGGCCCCGGTGCCTGGACCCCGTGGGCCAGATGGACAGTTCATGTGGGGACGGAGACGGAGGTGCATCCGGTGAGCTTGTGGGGAGATTTTGGGTTGGGGGCTGGCAGAGGGTTTTTCGTGGGGCAGCCCCATGGGTGCCAGGTAGAGTTTCCATTGGCAGGAGCAGTCTACCGTTAAATACGATCCCATGTGGGTCCAGAGTGTCAGTGGTGGGCAGAAAGAACACAGGTACATATAGGGGGTCTCTCTGTGGAGTAATTTGGCCCCCTCCCCAGCTGGAACTGCAGTGGCTCAAGAGGTTAAGACGCTGACTGGGTGGCGGAAAGTCAGCAGTTCGATTCTTGAGTACTACAGGACGGAATGAGCTCCCGTCTTTGTCCCAGCGTCTGCCAACCTAGCAGTTTGAAAGCAAGAAATTGCAAGCAGATCAATAGGAACCACTTGGGTGGGAAGGTAAGCAGCGTTCCGTGCGCTCCGGTTTCTAGTCATGCCTGCCTGCCACGTGACCACGGAAACGTCTTCAGAAGCAGACAACGCTGGCTCTTCGGCTTTGAAACATATGAGCACTGAGCCCTAGAGTCGGATACGACTGGCTTCCGAGCAAGGGAAACCTTTACCTTTAACCTACGGGTGGATTTGTGCGTGTGCGCGAGGGAAGGGAGGTTTCTCTTGATGGACTTGGATGGCCATCATCCCCACTCTGATTAAAACGAAGGGAATCCAAAGGAAAGTGACACACACACACACACACACAGAAACCCCAGGAAACAGGGAATAGTCCAGTTGCTGACCTCTAACCAGATGCATCAGTTTTCCGTTTACGGCTCTTGTCGTGGTCGGCAGGGTTCCCAGGAGATCACGGCGCCCGACCCCTGCCAACTGGATCTCAGGCACACGCCCCCCCCCTCAAAAAAAAGGGCTTCCCATTTTTACTTCCCTCTATATAGCTTTCTCATTTTTATTTGAAAATGCTGGAAGTTTCAGAGGTGGGGGAGCGATGCTCTTGGCAAACGGAAGGGTGAAATGCACTGAGGGCTCTCCTTTTTCCTTGCCTTTCTAGGAGGAAGCGGATGGCCAGGAGGAAGCCTCCCTTCCGTCCTTCCTCCCTTCCTTCTTCTGGAGACGACACAGGTTGACCACAGAGTGCGGAGTACCACGGACTATGATGTGTTTTTATTTCTGCCGGTTGGCATGACGGAGAAATGGGTGCCACGCAGGGTCCAGGGAGCCGGTCCAATGTCTGCGCGAGGAGCTCTGTGAGGCCATTGAGTCTAGCGTTAGGCCTCAACCCATTTCTACTGGTAAACATTTCCCGCCTACTAACGGAAGAGCACCTCTTTTTCAAAATGTCTGCAACCAGGGTGAGGGTGCAGATTGGCACGCTGGGCTCCTTGGACTTGCAGGCTGTAGAGGTGATTGTGAAACCCATGGCTGGGCTTCTCAGGGAAGGGCGCAGAGGTGTCACCTTTGGGGTGTTTCTTCCCGAAAGCGCCCGGAAGGGCTGGCATTAGCTGGGGCATCAGATGGCCTGGCCCAGAAGGGGAAACTCAGGATCACACGTGTTGACCTACAGATAAATATTTATTGGTAGGCCACGCCAATGCTCAACAACGCCTGAGGCTGAGATTGAGGGGGGGGGGGTTTGCAGAGAGTTCCCAGAGGATGTGCAAAGTGCCCCTCCGTGGTGGGTTTTTCCTGGAGGAGGAGAAAGGAAAAAATAAATCCACCGGCTGCACGTCGATGCGTGCAAAAAAATCCACAAACACACAAGAGCGCAACGCCTCAAAGGAGCGGGAGATCTGGGGGTGTCTGCCAGCATCCAGAGATCATTATCAGCATTACGTTAGCCCGCTGGGCCCCGAGCCCAACCGCATGAGGAGGAGGACTCTGGATGGGAGGCCATGAAGTGAGGCTGGGTGGGGTAAGGAGGGTGGTGGTGGTTAGATGATGTGGCAAATCTTGGGCTGGAAATGGGAGCTGGGTCTACACCAGGAGGGAAGGGGGGGCTTCAGAAAGGATTACCACATTCTGTGGGAGTTTGCAAAGGTTTGTTTTGGTGTTTTTTTGGTGGGGGGGCGGTTAATGTTTTGTTGCTGTGATACAGATACTGTGATTTGTGACGATGATAGGTTGAAATTTTTTTATTATGCTAATGTGGATAATTTATTTTTATTCTGTATTTACATTGTATCTTGTTATTGGTTACTTTAAATGTTGTAAACCGCTTTGGGTCCCCCATTGGGATGAGAAAGGCGCTATAGAAATTTCAATAAATAAATAATGTGGAGCCTTGTAATTGTAGCTGTATATTTTGTATTTTTATTAGCCACCCAGAGTCGCTCTGCGACTTGGGCGGCATACAAGTCTAACAACAACAACAACAACAACAACAATCACTTCCGGCGAGACTTCCGGGCACGGATGGCCTGCCAGCCCTGCAGTGCTGGCCAGGAGCCCTGCTGCACCCCTTGGGTGATCATGTGTGGGGTGCCCTGGGAACTAGCCCCAGCAGCCACCTGCCGAAGGTGTGACTGAGGCCTCCTTTGGGAAAATCCAGAAGAAAAGAGTGGCTTCCGTGGCTTTCCAGCCCGATTCGGAGGGCGGCAACGGGGGTTGTCTGGGTGTGTGCTGCTTTTCCCCTCCAGCTTTACCTGGTCAGCGCAGGCGGCGCATGCGAAAGTCAGCCCAGCAAGAAGAAGTAAAAATCCTCCGTGGTGGGTTTTTCCTGGAGGAGGAGAAAGGAAAAGATCAGGGAGGGAGGGAGTAATACTGGAGTCATCATCATCATCATAATGCTCTAATAATACCCTGTGCTCAAAAGGGACCACAGTGGCTCAAGGGGTTAAGACCTCGCTGCCTGGGGGGAGGTGGCAGGTCAGCAGTTCCAAACCCAAGTACTGCATGAGGGAGTGAGCTCCTGTCCTCTGTCCTAGCTCCTGCCAACCTAGCAGTTTGAAATTGCAAGTAGATGAATAGGTACCAATTGGGTGGGAAAGGTAAACAGCGTTCTGTGCACTCCGGTGTCTAGTCCTGCCAGCCTCATGTCCACGAAAATGTCTGCAAAATGCAGACAGATATAAGCAGAGATGAGCACTGAACCCTAGAGTCAGATACAACTGGCTTTCGAGCAAGGCTGACCCTTGACCTTACCCTGTCATCTGGACATCTTAGAAGGGCCCTCCCCCCAAACCCACCCCCCCACCCTGAGGGAGGTGCCCCTCGTACATCCCGCCACCCAGACTAGCCTCTGAGCATGTCCAAAGTGCTCTTCCCCCACGGCCACACACGGAGGGAGGTTTCTGAGCCGGGCTGGGGTGGGGTGGGGTAAGCAATCAGCCTGTACCAAACGGACACACACACACACACCCCTACCCGGGCACCTTTTCCAACCCACGCGGGGGGGGGGGGCTGAGTCCTTAGTCAGGGGCCTCGGAACGAAGGCAGAACGGCTCTCGAATCATCACGGCTTGCCAGGCAGCCAGCCAAGAGGCAGGCATAGGACCGGCCGCTCTAGGACTCCCGTCTCCGCCACTCCGTGTGCCAGGCAAGGGGCGTCCCGATGACGCAGCGTTGCCGTGGAATCGAGGGAGGAGAGGGGTGTCGGACCCATATACCTGACGGACCGACCCTCCGACAGCCTAATGCTAGAGCGTCTCCATGGGGCATTTCCGGACATGGCGCGTGGGACGCATATCACTGACGGACCGACCCTCCGACATCGTAATGCTAGAGCGTCTCCATGGGGCACTTTCGGAAACGGCGCGTCGGACGCATATCTTTGACGGACAAGGGCACGCGTCTCCATGGAAACCGCAAAGCCAAAAGACAGAGAGTCGCCTTTCGAACGGCTAGAGCGTCTCTGCCAAAGACTAATGCTAAGAGCGGCGCCCGCCCGTGTTTTCTTCATTATCGCTATCGCCGTCTTGTGGTGGCCAGGGCCTGGAGGCCACGAGTTCCAGCGCTGTTTTCCAGGCTGAAGGTAGGTCGGATCATTGGGGTGGGGCGGCAGGGGGACACCCCACGTTTCCTAAGGGAACCCCAGGAGGAGGGGGGGTGAGATCGTGGCCCCACCGCCCCCGAGACAGAGGCAGTGGCAGTGGGGCGCCTGTGTAGCTTGATGGAGACTCTGCTTACCGTGCGCATGCGCATGGGCTCCGGTATCTAGTCATGCCTGCCACATGACCACGGAAACGTCTGAAGATGTAGAGCGGGGCAAAATGGGGGCGGCGGCAAGGAGGGGGCACTTTGCACATGCTCTGGGAACCCTCTGCAAAGTCTCCGCCCCCATCTCGGCCTCAGGCGTCATTGATAAATGGCGCGACCTACAGATAAATTTTTTTTCTTTTGACTTTTTCCTCGTAAACCAGACCAGATCTTTCCCAAATTTGGCCCTGGGGGAGGGGGAGGTTGTCCTTTGTGCCCCCCGTCCGATCCAGGCCCCCGCCCTGCTCTCTCAAGCCGAAAGGAAGTGAAATCAAGCCCCACAAACTCTGCATCTGTGGGGCAGCACAGCCTGGTGACCCCCACACCACCCACCCACCCACCCTTTGCCCCTCTGATTTTTGGGCTCACGTGGCTGGGTGGAGAGAAAGAAAGAGGGATAAATAGAGGCTCCCCCCACCACACAATCCAAAGATGGGGGTGGGGGTTGGCAGATAGCAGGAGCCTCTCCCAAATTCCCCAAAGTCCCAATTTAATCGGAGGAGTGGGAAAGACCCGTGGTCCTTTCCCACTGTACGTCCCGTAGTGTGGCCCTCAACGCTTTAAGTTTGGGCCGCACGTGGGGGTCGATTTTCAAGAACTCTCTCTGGGGAATTATAGAATAGGAGGACCCCGAGTCAATTTCCATCCTAATAGGGGTCCCTTGTACTAGTACCTCAACGAAGTAATGGGGCTGTCCCGCAGACACGCTGAACACAGGAGCGTCGCCCTCTGTCGTCCGAGATGCGGCCCACGCCGTCCTGCTTCCTCGTGGTCCGGGCGCCATCTTTGGACCTCGCTGGACGGTCCGGTCTGGCCGAACGGTCTTGTGACTGTCTCCGGCCCTCTTTCCCTTTCCTGCACGCCTTGGCGATGTGCCCCCGATGGCCGCAGTTGTAGCACTCGGTTTTTCTGAATGGGCACCTCACGCGCTCATGGGCCGCTCCGCAACCATCGCAGCGGCGCCCTCCCCTTCGGACCTTCTGGACCTCCTCGCCGTCGCTGCTTTCCGAAGACGACTTCGAGGTCCGTCGGGTTGCGTGCACCGACTGTCCGGACTTTCCGTGCAACGAGTTTTCCGCTTTGCCGGCCCTCGGACGCCACTCACGCCACTTGTGCATCTCATCTATTCCAGCATTCGTGGATTCCGCGGCTTCCGCGGCCTCTACAACCTCTGTCAGTGTGGGTGGTGGCTCCTTGTTCATCAGGCTGCGCTGCACTTCCTTGTCCTTCAGGCCACACAGAATTCCGTCCCTGAGGGCCATCTCTAGAAAGTGGTCCCATCTGCAGGGGGTGGCGGCTACTCTCATAGCTGTTACGAAGGCTTCTACCGACTCGTCCGGCGCTTGAACTCGCCTCCAAAACGCGCTCCGAGCGGGAAACATTGCCCTCGAGGGTCGGAAACGCTCACGCAGCAGTTTCATGATGTCATCGGCTTTGAACTCACCCATCCCACCTTCGTCGCCAATTTAGTGTATGAGAGTCAGGACACAGGAAACAGCCAAGGGCTGGGTTAACTCAGGTTTATTGCATAGTGGACAGAGGGAACATGAGGTAATGGCGGACGAACAGCTCTATATATATGGTAGTAACGTATTTGAATGTGGCTCCACGATAGCCCATTGGCTACTGCCCGCGTGACGTCATGGCTGGTCACGCCCTTCTTGTCCAGGTGTAGGTAGCGGCGGGAAACTTCCCGCGCTGTGGCCTTTGATGGGTTTGAACCAAGAGAGCTTGGACGCTCGCTGCTGCCAGCTGGTGGTCATTAGCTCGCGTCCATTTACAGGGTTTATAGTGATCAGCTGAAGGTTACATTGTTACTCGTAGGCAAGGTTACATTGGTTCAGATACATTGTTATCACATGTAGAAGGGTACACTGTTAGAACACAACAGGGGTGCTGCTCTCTGCCGCAGTTGGGGGACTGTGGATTGAGGAGTGCCCCCCCCCCATTTGCTGCCCAGGCTGTGTGCCAAGGGGGGTGTTGGGGGTCCCAACGGCTTCCCTCTGCTGTGGGTCACTGCTGTGGGTGGAAGATGGGTCATGGGTTCTGGTCTTGTTATGGCATCAGCACCCCATAGGACGTGGGTCCAACTGCCCCTTGCCCGCGCCTGGGAGGTGGGAGGGGAGGGGAGAGACACATGGGAGACTGACCGTGCCGCCTTTCTTTAAGTAGGGAACAGACCAGTGGACGCTGGGGCCGAGCCATGGCCTGCAGCCACCCCACCGCCTTCCGGGCCCCGGTGCCTGGACCCCGTGGGCCAGATGGACAGTTCATGTGGGGACGGAGACGGTGGTGCATCCGGTGAGCTTGTGGGGAGATTTTGGGTTGGGGGCTGGCAGAGGGTTTTTCGTGGGGCAGCCCCATGGGTGCCAGGTAGAGTTTCCATTGGCAGGAGCAGTCTACCGTTAAATACGATCCCATGTGGGTCCAGAGTGTCAGTGGTGGGCAGAAAGAACACAGGTACATATAGGGGGTCTCTCTGTGGAGTAATTTGGCCCCCTCCCCAGCTGGAACTGCAGTGGCTCAAGAGGTTAAGACGCTGACTGGGTGGCGGAAAGTCAGCAGTTCGATTCTTGAGTACTACAGGACGGAATGAGCTCCCGTCTTTGTCCCAGCGTCTGCCAACCTAGCAGTTTGAAAGCAAGAAATTGCAAGCAGATCAATAGGAACCACTTGGGTGGGAAGGTAAGCAGCGTTCCGTGCGCTCCGGTTTCTAGTCATGCCTGCCTGCCACGTGACCACGGAAACGTCTTCAGAAGCAGACAACGCTGGCTCTTCGGCTTTGAAACATATGAGCACTGAGCCCTAGAGTCGGATACGACTGGCTTCCGAGCAAGGGAAACCTTTACCTTTAACCTACGGGTGGATTTGTGCGTGTGCGCGAGGGAAGGGAGGTTTCTCTTGATGGACTTGGATGGCCATCATCCCCACTCTGATTAAAACGAAGGGAATCCAAAGGAAAGTGACACACACACACACACACACAGAAACCCCAGGAAACAGGGAATAGTCCAGTTGCTGACCTCTAACCAGATGCATCAGTTTTCCGTTTACGGCTCTTGTCGTGGTCGGCAGGGTTCCCAGGAGATCACGGCGCCCGACCCCTGCCAACTGGATCTCAGGCACACGCCCCCCCCCCCAAAAAAAAAAGGGCTTCCCATTTTTACTTCCCTCTATATAGCTTTCTCATTTTTATTTGAAAATGCTGGAAGTTTCAGAGGTGGGGGAGCGATGCTCTTGGCAAACGGAAGGGTGAAATGCACTGAGGGCTCTCCTTTTTCCTTGCCTTTCTAGGAGGAAGCGGATGGCCAGGAGGAAGCCTCCCTTCCGTCCTTCCTCCCTTCCTTCTTCTGGAGACGACACAGGTTGACCACAGAGTGCGGAGTACCACGGACTATGATGTGTTTTTATTTCTGCCGGTTGGCATGACGGAGAAATGGGTGCCACGCAGGGTCCAGGGAGCCGGTCCGATGTCTGCGCGAGGAGCTCTGTGAGGCCATTGAGTCTAGCGTTAGGCCTCAACCCATTTCTACTGGTAAACATTTCCCGCCTACTAACGGAAGAGCACCTCTTTTTCAAAATGTCTGCAACCAGGGTGAGGGTGCAGATTGGCACGCTGGGCTCCTTGGACTTGCAGGCTGTAGAGGTGATTGTGAAACCCATGGCTGGGCTTCTCAGGGAAGGGCGCAGAGGTGTCACCTTTGGGGTGTTTCTTCCCGAAAGCGCCCGGAAGGGCTGGCATCAGCTGGGGCATCAGATGGCCTGGCCCAGAAGGGGAAACTCAGGATCACACGTGTTGACCTACAGATAAATATTTATTGGTAGGCCACGCCAATGCTCAACAATGCCTGAGGCTGAGATTGAGGGGGGGGGGGTTGCAGAGAGTTCCCAGAGGATGTGCAAAGTGCCCCTCCGTGGTGGGTTTTTCCTGGAGGAGGAGAAAGGAAAAAATAAATCCACCGGCTGCACGTCGATGCGTGCAAAAAAATCCACAAACACACAAGAGCGCAACGCCTCAAAGGAGCGGGAGATCTGGGGGTGTCTGCCAGCATCCAGAGATCATTATCAGCATTACGTTAGCCCGCTGGGCCCCGAGCCCAACCGCATGAGGAGGAGGACTCTGGATGGGAGGCCATGAAGTGAGGCTGGGTGGGGTAAGGAGGGTGGTGGTGGTTAGATGATGTGGCAAATCTTGGGCTGGAAATGGGAGCTGGGTCTACACCAGGAGGGAAGGGGGGGCTTCAGAAAGGATTACCACATTCTGTGGGAGTTTGCAAAGGTTTGTTTTGGTGTTTTTTTGGTGGGGGGGCGGTTAATGTTTTGTTGCTGTGATACAGATACTGTGATTTGTGACGATGATAGGTTGAAATTTTTTTATTATGCTAATGTGGATAATTTATTTTTATTCTGTATTTACATTGTATCTTGTTATTGGTTACTTTAAATGTTGTAAACCGCTTTGGGTCCCCCATTGGGATGAGAAAGGCGCTATAGAAATTTCAATAAATAAATAATGTGGAGCCTTGTAATTGTAGCTGTATATTTTGTATTTTTATTAGCCACCCAGAGTCGCTCTGCGACTTGGGCGGCATACAAGTCTAACAACAACAACAACAACAACAACAATCACTTCCGGCGAGACTTCCGGGCACGGATGGCCTGCCAGCCCTGCAGTGCTGGCCAGGAGCCCTGCTGCACCCCTTGGGTGATCATGTGTGGGGTGCCCTGGGAACTAGCCCCAGCAGCCACCTGCCGAAGGTGTGACTGAGGCCTCCTTTGGGAAAATCCAGAAGAAAAGAGTGGCTTCCGTGGCTTTCCAGCCCGATTCGGAGGGCGGCAACGGGGGTTGTCTGGGTGTGTGCTGCTTTTCCCCTCCAGCTTTACCTGGTCAGCGCAGGCGGCGCATGCGAAAGTCAGCCCAGCAAGAAGAAGTAAAAATCCTCCGTGGTGGGTTTTTCCTGGAGGAGGAGAAAGGAAAAGATCAGGGAGGGAGGGAGTAATACTGGAGTCATCATCATCATCATAATGCTCTAATAATACCCTGTGCTCAAAAGGGACCACAGTGGCTCAAGGGGTTAAGACCTCGCTGCCTGGGGGGAGGTGGCAGGTCAGCAGTTCCAAACCCAAGTACTGCATGAGGGAGTGAGCTCCTGTCCTCTGTCCTAGCTCCTGCCAACCTAGCAGTTTGAAATTGCAAGTAGATGAATAGGTACCAATTGGGTGGGAAAGGTAAACAGCGTTCTGTGCACTCCGGTGTCTAGTCCTGCCAGCCTCATGTCCACGAAAATGTCTGCAAAATGCAGACAGATATAAGCAGAGATGAGCACTGAACCCTAGAGTCAGATACAACTGGCTTTCGAGCAAGGCTGACCCTTGACCTTACCCTGTCATCTGGACATCTTAGAAGGGCCCTCCCCCCAAACCCACCCCCCCACCCTGAGGGAGGTGCCCCTCGTACATCCCGCCACCCAGACTAGCCTCTGAGCATGTCCAAAGTGCTCTTCCCCCACGGCCACACACGGAGGGAGGTTTCTGAGCCGGGCTGGGGTGGGGTGGGGTAAGCAATCAGCCTGTACCAAACGGACACACACACACACACCCCTACCCGGGCACCTTTTCCAACCCACGCGGGGGGGGGGGGCTGAGTCCTTAGTCAGGGGCCTCGGAACGAAGGCAGAACGGCTCTCGAATCATCACGGCTTGCCAGGCAGCCAGCCAAGAGGCAGGCATAGGACCGGCCGCTCTAGGACTCCCGTCTCCGCCACTCCGTGTGCCAGGCAAGGGGCGTTCCGATGACGCAGCGTTGCCGTGGAAACGAGGGAGGAGAGGGGTGTCGGACCCATATACCTGACGGACCGACCCTCCGACAGCCTAATGCTAGAGCGTCTCCATGGGGCATTTCCGGACATGGCGCGTGGGACGCATATCACTGACGGACCGACCCTCCGACATCGTAATGCTAGAGCGTCTCCATGGGGCACTTTCGGAAATGGCGCGTCGGACGCATATCTTTGACGGACAAGGGCACGCGTCTCCATGGAAACCGCAAAGCCAAAAGACAGAGAGTCGCCTTTCGAACGGCTAGAGCGTCTCTGCCAAAGACTAATGCTAAGAGCGGCGCCCGCCCGTGTTTTCTTCATTATCGCTATCGCCGTCTTGTGGTGGCCAGGGCCTGGAGGCCACGAGTTCCAGCGCTGTTTTCCAGGCTGAAGGTAGGTCGGATCATTGGGGTGGGGCGGCAGGGGGACACCCCACGTTTCCTAAGGGAACCCCAGGAGGAGGGGGGGTGAGATCGTGGCCCCACCGCCCCCGAGACAGAGGCAGTGGCAGTGGGGCGCCTGTGTAGCTTGATGGAGACTCTGCTTACCGTGCGCATGCGCATGGGCTCCGGTATCTAGTCATGCCTGCCACATGACCACGGAAACGTCTGAAGATGTAGAGCGGGGCAAAATGGGGGCGGCGGCAAGGAGGGGGCACTTTGCACATGCTCTGGGAACCCTCTGCAAAGTCTCCGCCCCCCTCTCGGCCTCAGGCGTCATTGATAAATGGCGCGACCTACAGATAAATTTTTTTTCTTTTGACTTTTTCCTCGTAAACCAGACCAGATCTTTCCCAAATTTGGCCCTGGGGGAGGGGGAGGTTGTCCTTTGTGCCCCCCGTCCGATCCAGGCCCCCACCCTGCTCTCTCAAGCCGAAAGGAAGTGAAATCAAGCCCCACAAACTCTGCATCTGTGGGGCAGCACAGCCTGGTGACCCCCACACCACCCACCCACCCACCCTTTGTCCCTCTGATTTTTGGGCTCACGTGGGTGGGTGGAGAGAAAGAAAGAGGGATAAATAGAGGCTCCCCCCACCACACAATCCAAAGATGGGGGTGGGGGGTGGGGGGCAGATAGCAGGAGCCTCTCCCAAATTCCCCAAAGTCCCAATTTAATCGGAGGAGTGGGAAAGACAGAAGATAGATCCGTGGTCCTTTCCGGGGTGCTGCTCTCTGCCGCAGTTGGGGGACTGTGGATTGAGGAGTGCCCCCCCCCATTTGCTGCCCAGGCTGTGTGCCAAGGGGGGTGTTGGGGGTCCCAACGGCTTCCCTCTGCTGTGGGTCACTGCTGTGGGTGGAAGATGGGTCATGGGTTCTGGTCTTGTTATGGCATCAGCACCCCATAGGACGTGGGTCCAACTGCCCCTTGCCCGCGCCTGGGAGGTGGGAGGGGAGGGGAGAGACACATGGGAGACTGACCGTGCCGCCTTTCTTTAAGTAGGGAACAGACCAGTGGACGCTGGGGCCGAGCCATGGCCTGCAGCCACCCCACCGCCTTCCGGGCCCCGGTGCCTGGACCCCGTGGGCCAGATGGACAGTTCATGTGGGGACGGAGACGGTGGTGCATCCGGTGAGCTTGTGGGGAGATTTTGGGTTGGGGGCTGGCAGAGGGTTTTTCGTGGGGCAGCCCCATGGGTGCCAGGTAGAGTTTCCATTGGCAGGAGCAGTCTACCGTTAAATACGATCCCATGTGGGTCCAGAGTGTCAGTGGTGGGCAGAAAGAACACAGGTACATATAGGGGGTCTCTCTGTGGAGTAATTTGGCCCCCTCCCCAGCTGGAACTGCAGTGGCTCAAGAGGTTAAGACGCTGACTGGGTGGCGGAAAGTCAGCAGTTCGATTCTTGAGTACTACAGGACGGAATGAGCTCCCGTCTTTGTCCCAGCGTCTGCCAACCTAGCAGTTTGAAAGCAAGAAATTGCAAGCAGATCAATAGGAACCACTTGGGTGGGAAGGTAAGCAGCGTTCCGTGCGCTCCGGTTTCTAGTCATGCCTGCCTGCCACGTGACCACGGAAACGTCTTCAGAAGCAGACAACGCTGGCTCTTCGGCTTTGAAACATATGAGCACTGAGCCCTAGAGTCGGATACGACTGGCTTCCGAGCAAGGGAAACCTTTACCTTTAACCTACGGGTGGATTTGTGCGTGTGCGCGAGGGAAGGGAGGTTTCTCTTGATGGACTTGGATGGCCATCATCCCCACTCTGATTAAAACGAAGGGAATCCAAAGGAAAGTGACACACACACACACACACACAGAAACCCCAGGAAACAGGGAATAGTCCAGTTGCTGACCTCTAACCAGATGCATCAGTTTTCCGTTTACGGCTCTTGTCGTGGTCGGCAGGGTTCCCAGGAGATCACGGCGCCCGACCCCTGCCAACTGGATCTCAGGCACACGCCCCCCCCCTCAAAAAAAAGGGCTTCCCATTTTTACTTCCCTCTATATAGCTTTCTCATTTTTATTTGAAAATGCTGGAAGTTTCAGAGGTGGGGGAGCGATGCTCTTGGCAAACGGAAGGGTGAAATGCACTGAGGGCTCTCCTTTTTCCTTGCCTTTCTAGGAGGAAGCGGATGGCCAGGAGGAAGCCTCCCTTCCGTCCTTCCTCCCTTCCTTCTTCTGGAGACGACACAGGTTGACCACAGAGTGCGGAGTACCACGGACTATGATGTGTTTTTATTTCTGCCGGTTGGCATGACGGAGAAATGGGTGCCACGCAGGGTCCAGGGAGCCGGTCCGATGTCTGCGCGAGGAGCTCTGTGAGGCCATTGAGTCTAGCGTTAGGCCTCAACCCATTTCTACTGGTAAACATTTCCCGCCTACTAACGGAAGAGCACCTCTTTTTCAAAATGTCTGCAACCAGGGTGAGGGTGCAGATTGGCACGCTGGGCTCCTTGGACTTGCAGGCTGTAGAGGTGATTGTGAAACCCATGGCTGGGCTTCTCAGGGAAGGGCGCAGAGGTGTCACCTTTGGGGTGTTTCTTCCCGAAAGCGCCCGGAAGGGCTGGCATTAGCTGGGGCATCACATGGCCTGGCCCAGAAGGGGAAACTCAGGATCACACGTGTTGACCTACAGATAAATATTTATTGGTAGGCCACGCCAATGCTCAACAACGCCTGAGGCTGAGATTGAGGGGGGGGTTTGCAGAGAGTTCCCAGAGGATGTGCAAAGTGCCCCTCCGTGGTGGGTTTTTCCTGGAGGAGGAGAAAGGAAAAAATAAATCCACCGGCTGCACGTCGATGCGTGCAAAAAAATCCACAAACACACAAGAGCGCAACGCCTCAAAGGAGCGGGAGATCTGGGGGTGTCTGCCAGCATCCAGAGATCATTATCAGCATTACGTTAGCCCGCTGGGCCCCGAGCCCAACCGCATGAGGAGGAGGACTCTGGATGGGAGGCCATGAAGTGAGGCTGGGTGGGGTAAGGAGGGTGGTGGTGGTTAGATGATGTGGCAAATCTTGGGCTGGAAATGGGAGCTGGGTCTACACCAGGAGGGAAGGGGGGGCTTCAGAAAGGATTACCACATTCTGTGGGAGTTTGCAAAGGTTTGTTTTGGTGTTTTTTTGGTGGGGGGGCGGTTAATGTTTTGTTGCTGTGATACAGATACTGTGATTTGTGACGATGATAGGTTGACATTTTTTTATTATGCTAATGTGGATAATTTATTTTTATTCTGTATTTACATTGTATCTTGTTATTGGTTACTTTAAATGTTGTAAACCGCTTTGGGTCCCCCATTGGGATGAGAAAGGCGCTATAGAAATTTCAATAAATAAATAATGTGGAGCCTTGTAATTGTAGCTGTATATTTTGTATTTTTATTAGCCACCCAGAGTCGCTCTGCGACTTGGGCGGCATACAAGTCTAACAACAACAACAACAACAACAATCATTTCCGGCGAGACTTCCGGGCACGGATGGCCTGCCAGCCCTGCAGTGCTGGCCAGGAGCCCTGCTGCACCCCTTGGGTGATCATGTGTGGGGTGCCCTGGGAACTAGCCCCAGCAGCCACCTGCCGAAGGTGTGACTGAGGCCTCCTTTGGGAAAATCCAGAAGAAAAGAGTGGCTTCCGTGGCTTTCCAGCCCGATTCGGAGGGCGGCAACGGGGGTTGTCTGGGTGTGTGCTGCTTTTCCCCTCCAGCTTTACCTGGTCAGCGCAGGCGGCGCATGCGAAAGTCAGCCCAGCAAGAAGTAAAAATCCTCCGTGGTGGGTTTTTCCTGGAGGAGGAGAAAGGAAAAGATCAGGGAGGGAGGGAGTAATACTGGAGTCATCATCATCATCATAATGCTCTAATAATACCCTGTGCTCAAAAGGGACCACAGTGGCTCAAGGGGTTAAGACCTCGCTGCCTGGGGGGAGGTGGCAGGTCAGCAGTTCCAAACCCAAGTACTGCATGAGGGAGTGAGCTCCTGTCCTCTGTCCTAGCTCCTGCCAACCTAGCAGTTTGAAATTGCAAGTAGATGAATAGGTACCAATTGGGTGGGAAAGGTAAACAGCGTTCTGTGCACTCCGGTGTCTAGTCCTGCCAGCCTCATGTCCACGAAAATGTCTGCAAAATGCAGACAGATATAAGCAGGGATGAGCACTGAACCCTAGAGTCAGATACAACTGGCTTTCGAGCAAGGCTGACCCTTGACCTTACCCTGTCATCTGGACATCTTAGAAGGGCCCTCCCCCCAAACCCACCCCCCCACCCTGAGGGAGGTGCCCCTCGTACATCCCGCCACCCAGACTAGCCTCTGAGCATGTCCAAAGTGCTCTTCCCCCACGGCCACACACGGAGGGAGGTTTCTGAGCCGGGCTGGGGTGGGGTGGGGTAAGCAATCAGCCTGTACCAAACGGACACACACACACACACCCCTACCCGGGCACCTTTTCCAACCCCCGCGGGGGGGGGGGGGGCTGAGTCCTTAGTCAGGGGCCTCGGAACGAAGGCAGAACGGCTCTCGAATCATCACGGCTTGCCAGGCAGCCAGCCAAGAGGCAGGCATAGGACCGGCCGCTCTAGGACTCCCGTCTCCGCCACTCCGTGTGCCAGGCAAGGGGCGTTCCGATGACGCAGCGTTGCCGTGGAAACGAGGGAGGAGAGGGGTGTCGGACCCATATACCTGACGGACCGACCCTCCGACAGCCTAATGCTAGAGCGTCTCCATGGGGCATTTCCGGACATGGCGCGTGGGACGCATATCTTTGACGGACAAGGGCACGCGTCTCCATGGAAACCGCAAAGCCAAAAGACAGAGAGTCGCCTTTCGAACGGCTAGAGCGTCTCTGCCAAAGACTAATGCTAAGAGCGGCGCCCGCCCGTGTTTTCTTCATTATCGCTATCGCCGTCTTGTGGTGGCCAGGGCCTGGAGGCCACGAGTTCCAGCGCTGTTTTCCAGGCTGAAGGTAGGTCGGATCATTGGGGTGGGGCGGCAGGGGGACACCCCACGTTTCCTAAGGGAACCCCAGGAGGGGGGGGTGAGATCGTGGCCCCACCGCCCCCGAGACAGAGGCAGTGGCAGTGGGGCGCCTGTGTAGCTTGATGGAGACTCTGCTTACCGTGCGCATGCGCATGGGCTCCGGTATCTAGTCATGCCTGCCACATGACCACGGAAACGTCTGAAGATGTAGAGCGGGGCAAAATGGGGGCGGCGGCAAGGAGGGGGCACTTTGCACATGCTCTGGGAACCCTCTGCAAAGTCTCCGCCCCCATCTCGGCCTCAGGCGTCATTGATAAATGGCGCGACCTACAGATAAATTTTTTTTCTTTTGACTTTTTCCTCGTAAACCAGACCAGATCTTTCCCAAATTTGGCCCTGGGGGAGGGGGAGGTTGTCCTTTGTGCCCCCCGTCCGATCCAGGCCCCCGCCCTGCTCTCTCAAGCCGAAAGGAAGTGAAATCAAGCCCCACAAACTCTGCATCTGTGGGGCAGCACAGCCTGGTGACCCCCACACCACCCACCCACCCACCCTTTGTCCCTCTGATTTTTGGGCTCACGTGGGTGGGTGGAGAGAAAGAAAGAGGGATAAATAGAGGCTCCCCCCACCACACAATCCAAAGATGGGGGTGGGGGGTGGGGGGCAGATAGCAGGAGCCTCTCCCAAATTCCCCAAAGTCCCAATTTAATCGGAGGAGTGGGAAAGACAGAAGATAGATCCGTGGTCCTTTCCGGGGTGCTGCTCTCTGCCGCAGTTGGGGGACTGTGGATTGAGGAGTGCCCCCCCCATTTGCTGCCCAGGCTGTGTGCCAAGGGGGGTGTTGGGGGTCCCAACGGCTTCCCTCTGCTGTGGGTCACTGCTGTGGGTGGAAGATGGGTCATGGGTTCTGGTCTTGTTATGGCATCAGCACCCCATAGGACGTGGGTCCAACTGCCCCTTGCCCGCGCCTGGGAGGTGGGAGGGGAGGGGAGAGACACATGGGAGACTGACCGTGCCGCCTTTCTTTAAGTAGGGAACAGACCAGTGGACGCTGGGGCCGAGCCATGGCCTGCAGCCACCCCACCGCCTTCCGGGCCCCGGTGCCTGGACCCCGTGGGCCAGATGGACAGTTCATGTGGGGACGGAGACGGTGGTGCATCCGGTGAGCTTGTGGGGAGATTTTGGGTTGGGGGCTGGCAGAGGGTTTTTCGTGGGGCAGCCCCATGGGTGCCAGGTAGAGTTTCCATTGGCAGGAGCAGTCTACCGTTAAATACGATCCCATGTGGGTCCAGAGTGTCAGTGGTGGGCAGAAAGAACACAGGTACATATAGGGGGTCTCTCTGTGGAGTAATTTGGCCCCCTCCCCAGCTGGAACTGCAGTGGCTCAAGAGGTTAAGACGCTGACTGGGTGGCGGAAAGTCAGCAGTTCGATTCTTGAGTACTACAGGACGGAATGAGCTCCCGTCTTTGTCCCAGCGTCTGCCAACCTAGCAGTTTGAAAGCAAGAAATTGCAAGCAGATCAATAGGAACCACTTGGGTGGGAAGGTAAGCAGCGTTCCGTGCGCTCCGGTTTCTAGTCATGCCTGCCTGCCACGTGACCACGGAAACGTCTTCAGAAGCAGACAACGCTGGCTCTTCGGCTTTGAAACATATGAGCACTGAGCCCTAGAGTCGGATACGACTGGCTTCCGAGCAAGGGAAACCTTTACCTTTAACCTACGGGTGGATTTGTGCGTGTGCGCGAGGGAAGGGAGGTTTCTCTTGATGGACTTGGATGGCCATCATCCCCACTCTGATTAAAACGAAGGGAATCCAAAGGAAAGTGACACACACACACACACACACAGAAACCCCAGGAAACAGGGAATAGTCCAGTTGCTGACCTCTAACCAGATGCATCAGTTTTCCGTTTACGGCTCTTGTCGTGGTCGGCAGGGTTCCCAGGAGATCACGGCGCCCGACCCCTGCCAACTGGATCTCAGGCACACGCCCCCCCCCTCAAAAAAAAGGGCTTCCCATTTTTACTTCCCTCTATATAGCTTTCTCATTTTTATTTGAAAATGCTGGAAGTTTCAGAGGTGGGGGAGCGATGCTCTTGGCAAACGGAAGGGTGAAATGCACTGAGGGCTCTCCTTTTTCCTTGCCTTTCTAGGAGGAAGCGGATGGCCAGGAGGAAGCCTCCCTTCCGTCCTTCCTCCCTTCCTTCTTCTGGAGACGACACAGGTTGACCACAGAGTGCGGAGTACCACGGACTATGATGTGTTTTTATTTCTGCCGGTTGGCATGACGGAGAAATGGGTGCCACGCAGGGTCCAGGGAGCCGGTCCGATGTCTGCGCGAGGAGCTCTGTGAGGCCATTGAGTCTAGCGTTAGGCCTCAACCCATTTCTACTGGTAAACATTTCCCGCCTACTAACGGAAGAGCACCTCTTTTTCAAAATGTCTGCAACCAGGGTGAGGGTGCAGATTGGCACGCTGGGCTCCTTGGACTTGCAGGCTGTAGAGGTGATTGTGAAACCCATGGCTGGGCTTCTCAGGGAAGGGCGCAGAGGTGTCACCTTTGGGGTGTTTCTTCCCGAAAGCGCCCGGAAGGGCTGGCATTAGCTGGGGCATCACATGGCCTGGCCCAGAAGGGGAAACTCAGGATCACACGTGTTGACCTACAGATAAATATTTATTGGTAGGCCACGCCAATGCTCAACAACGCCTGAGGCTGAGATTGAGGGGGGGGTTTGCAGAGAGTTCCCAGAGGATGTGCAAAGTGCCCCTCCGTGGTGGGTTTTTCCTGGAGGAGGAGAAAGGAAAAAATAAATCCACCGGCTGCACGTCGATGCGTGCAAAAAAATCCACAAACACACAAGAGCGCAACGCCTCAAAGGAGCGGGAGATCTGGGGGTGTCTGCCAGCATCCAGAGATCATTATCAGCATTACGTTAGCCCGCTGGGCCCCGAGCCCAACCGCATGAGGAGGAGGACTCTGGATGGGAGGCCATGAAGTGAGGCTGGGTGGGGTAAGGAGGGTGGTGGTGGTTAGATGATGTGGCAAATCTTGGGCTGGAAATGGGAGCTGGGTCTACACCAGGAGGGAAGGGGGGGCTTCAGAAAGGATTACCACATTCTGTGGGAGTTTGCAAAGGTTTGTTTTGGTGTTTTTTTGGTGGGGGGGCGGTTAATGTTTTGTTGCTGTGATACAGATACTGTGATTTGTGACGATGATAGGTTGACATTTTTTTATTATGCTAATGTGGATAATTTATTTTTATTCTGTATTTACATTGTATCTTGTTATTGGTTACTTTAAATGTTGTAAACCGCTTTGGGTCCCCCATTGGGATGAGAAAGGCGCTATAGAAATTTCAATAAATAAATAATGTGGAGCCTTGTAATTGTAGCTGTATATTTTGTATTTTTATTAGCCACCCAGAGTCGCTCTGCGACTTGGGCGGCATACAAGTCTAACAACAACAACAACAACAACAATCATTTCCGGCGAGACTTCCGGGCACGGATGGCCTGCCAGCCCTGCAGTGCTGGCCAGGAGCCCTGCTGCACCCCTTGGGTGATCATGTGTGGGGTGCCCTGGGAACTAGCCCCAGCAGCCACCTGCCGAAGGTGTGACTGAGGCCTCCTTTGGGAAAATCCAGAAGAAAAGAGTGGCTTCCGTGGCTTTCCAGCCCGATTCGGAGGGCGGCAACGGGGGTTGTCTGGGTGTGTGCTGCTTTTCCCCTCCAGCTTTACCTGGTCAGCGCAGGCGGCGCATGCGAAAGTCAGCCCAGCAAGAAGAAGTAAAAATCCTCCGTGGTGGGTTTTTCCTGGAGGAGGAGAAAGGAAAAGATCAGGGAGGGAGGGAGTAATACTGGAGTCATCATCATCATCATAATGCTCTAATAATACCCTGTGCTCAAAAGGGACCACAGTGGCTCAAGGGGTTAAGACCTCGCTGCCTGGGGGGAGGTGGCAGGTCAGCAGTTCCAAACCCAAGTACTGCATGAGGGAGTGAGCTCCTGTCCTCTGTCCTAGCTCCTGCCAACCTAGCAGTTTGAAATTGCAAGTAGATGAATAGGTACCAATTGGGTGGGAAAGGTAAACAGCGTTCTGTGCACTCCGGTGTCTAGTCCTGCCAGCCTCATGTCCACGAAAATGTCTGCAAAATGCAGACAGATATAAGCAGGGATGAGCACTGAACCCTAGAGTCAGATACAACTGGCTTTCGAGCAAGGCTGACCCTTGACCTTACCCTGTCATCTGGACATCTTAGAAGGGCCCTCCCCCCAAACCCACCCCCCCACCCTGAGGGAGGTGCCCCTCGTACATCCCGCCACCCAGACTAGCCTCTGAGCATGTCCAAAGTGCTCTTCCCCCACGGCCACACACGGAGGGAGGTTTCTGAGCCGGGCTGGGGTGGGGTGGGGTAAGCAATCAGCCTGTACCAAACGGACACACACACACACACCCCTACCCGGGCACCTTTTCCAACCCCCGCGGGGGGGGGGGGCTGAGTCCTTAGTCAGGGGCCTCGGAACGAAGGCAGAACGGCTCTCGAATCATCACGGCTTGCCAGGCAGCCAGCCAAGAGGCAGGCATAGGACCGGCCGCTCTAGGACTCCCGTCTCCGCCACTCCGTGTGCCAGGCAAGGGGCGTTCCGATGACGCAGCGTTGCCGTGGAAACGAGGGAGGAGAGGGGTGTCGGACCCATATACCTGACGGACCGACCCTCCGACAGCCTAATGCTAGAGCGTCTCCATGGGGCATTTCCGGACATGGCGCGTGGGACGCATATCTTTGACGGACAAGGGCACGCGTCTCCATGGAAACCGCAAAGCCAAAAGACAGAGAGTCGCCTTTCGAACGGCTAGAGCGTCTCTGCCAAAGACTAATGCTAAGAGCGGCGCCCGCCCGTGTTTTCTTCATTATCGCTATCGCCGTCTTGTGGTGGCCAGGGCCTGGAGGCCACGAGTTCCAGCGCTGTTTTCCAGGCTGAAGGTAGGTCGGATCATTGGGGTGGGGCGGCAGGGGGACACCCCACGTTTCCTAAGGGAACCCCAGGAGGGGGGGGGTGAGATCGTGGCCCCACCGCCCCCGAGACAGAGGCAGTGGCAGTGGGGCGCCTGTGTAGCTTGATGGAGACTCTGCTTACCGTGCGCATGCGCATGGGCTCCGGTATCTAGTCATGCCTGCCACATGACCACGGAAACGTCTGAAGATGTAGAGCGGGGCAAAATGGGGGCGGCGGCAAGGAGGGGGCACTTTGCACATGCTCTGGGAACCCTCTGCAAAGTCTCCGCCCCCATCTCGGCCTCAGGCGTCATTGATAAATGGCGCGACCTACAGATAAATTTTTTTTCTTTTGACTTTTTCCTCGTAAACCAGACCAGATCTTTCCCAAATTTGGCCCTGGGGGAGGGGGAGGTTGTCCTTTGTGCCCCCCGTCCGATCCAGGCCCCCGCCCTGCTCTCTCAAGCCGAAAGGAAGTGAAATCAAGCCCCACAAACTCTGCATCTGTGGGGCAGCACTGCCTGGTGACCCCCACACCACCCACCCACCCACCCACCCTTTGTCCCTCTGATTTTTGGGCTCACGTGGGTGGGTGGAGAGAAAGAAAGAGGGATAAATAGAGGCTCCCCCCACCACACAATCCAAAGATGGGGGTGGGGGGTGGGGGGCAGATAGCAGGAGCCTCTCCCAAATTCCCCAAAGTCCCAATTTAATCGGAGGAGTGGGAAAGACAGAAGATAGATCCGTGGTCCTTTCCGGGGTGCTGCTCTCTGCCGCAGTTGGGGGACTGTGGATTGAGGAGTGCCCCCCCCCATTTGCTGCCCAGGCTGTGTGCCAAGGGGGGTGTTGGGGGTCCCAACGGCTTCCCTCTGCTGTGGGTCACTGCTGTGGGTGGAAGATGGGTCATGGGTTCTGGTCTTGTTATGGCATCAGCACCCCATAGGACGTGGGTCCAACTGCCCCTTGCCCGCGCCTGGGAGGTGGGAGGGGAGGGGAGAGACACATGGGAGACTGACCGTGCCGCCTTTCTTTAAGTAGGGAACAGACCAGTGGACGCTGGGGCCGAGCCATGGCCTGCAGCCACCCCACCGCCTTCCGGGCCCCGGTGCCTGGACCCCGTGGGCCAGATGGACAGTTCATGTGGGGACGGAGACGGAGGTGCATCCGGTGAGCTTGTGGGGAGATTTTGGGTTGGGGGCTGGCAGAGGGTTTTTCGTGGGGCAGCCCCATGGGTGCCAGGTAGAGTTTCCATTGGCAGGAGCAGTCTACCGTTAAATACGATCCCATGTGGGTCCAGAGTGTCAGTGGTGGGCAGAAAGAACACAGGTACATATAGGGGGTCTCTCTGTGGAGTAATTTGGCCCCCTCCCCAGCTGGAACTGCAGTGGCTCAAGAGGTTAAGACGCTGACTGGGTGGCGGAAAGTCAGCAGTTCGATTCTTGAGTACTACAGGACGGAATGAGCTCCCGTCTTTGTCCCAGCGTCTGCCAACCTAGCAGTTTGAAAGCAAGAAATTGCAAGCAGATCAATAGGAACCACTTGGGTGGGAAGGTAAGCAGCGTTCCGTGCGCTCCGGTTTCTAGTCATGCCTGCCTGCCACGTGACCACGGAAACGTCTTCAGAAGCAGACAACGCTGGCTCTTCGGCTTTGAAACATATGA
Source organism: Bradypodion pumilum (assembly GCA_035047305.1). Classification (NCBI taxonomy): domain Eukaryota; kingdom Metazoa; phylum Chordata; class Lepidosauria; order Squamata; family Chamaeleonidae; genus Bradypodion; species Bradypodion pumilum. Next base: position 16,717,609 of record JAWDJD010000015.1, read on the forward strand.
GCACTGAGCCCTAGAGTCGGATACGACTGGCTTCCGAGCAAGGGAAACCTTTACCTTTAACCTACGGGTGGATTTGTGCGTGTGCGCGAGGGAAGGGAGGTTTCTCTTGATGGACTTGGATGGCCATCATCCCCACTCTGATTAAAACGAAGGGAATCCAAAGGAAAGTGACACACACACACACACACACAGAAACCCCAGGAAACAGGGAATAGTCCAGTTGCTGACCTCTAACCAGATGCATCAGTTTTCCGTTTACGGCTCTTGTCGTGGTCGGCAGGGTTCCCAGGAGATCACGGCGCCCGACCCCTGCCAACTGGATCTCAGGCACACGCCCCCCCCTCAAAAAAAAGGGCTTCCCATTTTTACTTCCCTCTATATAGCTTTCTCATTTTTATTTGAAAATGCTGGAAGTTTCAGAGGTGGGGGAGCGATGCTCTTGGCAAACGGAAGGGTGAAATGCACTGAGGGCTCTCCTTTTTCCTTGCCTTTCTAGGAGGAAGCGGATGGCCAGGAGGAAGCCTCCCTTCCGTCCTTCCTCCCTTCCTTCTTCTGGAGACGACACAGGTTGACCACAGAGTGCGGAGTACCACGGACTATGATGTGTTTTTATTTCTGCCGGTTGGCATGACGGAGAAATGGGTGCCACGCAGGGTCCAGGGAGCCGGTCCGATGTCTGCGCGAGGAGCTCTGTGAGGCCATTGAGTCTAGCGTTAGGCCTCAACCCATTTCTACTGGTAAACATTTCCCGCCTACTAACGGAAGAGCACCTCTTTTTCAAAATGTCTGCAACCAGGGTGAGGGTGCAGATTGGCACGCTGGGCTCCTTGGACTTGCAGGCTGTAGAGGTGATTGTGAAACCCATGGCTGGGCTTCTCAGGGAAGGGCGCAGAGGTGTCACCTTTGGGGTGTTTCTTCCCGAAAGCGCCCGGAAGGGCTGGCATTAGCTGGGGCATCAGATGGCCTGGCCCAGAAGGGGAAACTCAGGATCACACGTGTTGACCTACAGATAAATATTTATTGGTAGGCCACGCCAATGCTCAACAACGCCTGAGGCTGAGATTGAGGGGGGGGGGGGGGGGTTTGCAGAGAGTTCCCAGAGGATGTGCAAAGTGCCCCTCCGTGGTGGGTTTTTCCTGGAGGAGGAGAAAGGAAAAAATAAATCCACCGGCTGCACGTCGATGCGTGCAAAAAAATCCACAAACACACAAGAGCGCAACGCCTCAAAGGAGCGGGAGATCTGGGGGTGTCTGCCAGCATCCAGAGATCATTATCAGCATTACGTTAGCCCGCTGGGCCCCGAGCCCAACCGCATGAGGAGGAGGACTCTGGATGGGAGGCCATGAAGTGAGGCTGGGTGGGGTAAGGAGGGTGGTGGTGGTTAGATGATGTGGCAAATCTTGGGCTGGAAATGGGAGCTGGGTCTACACCAGGAGGGAAGGGGGGGCTTCAGAAAGGATTACCACATTCTGTGGGAGTTTGCAAAGGTTTGTTTTGGTGTTTTTTTGGTGGGGGGGCGGTTAATGTTTTGTTGCTGTGATACAGATACTGTGATTTGTGACGATGATAGGTTGAAATTTTTTTATTATGCTAATGTGGATAATTTATTTTTATTCTGTATTTACATTGTATCTTGTTATTGGTTACTTTAAATGTTGTAAACCGCTTTGGGTCCCCCATTGGGATGAGAAAGGCGCTATAGAAATTTCAATAAATAAATAACGTGGAGCCTTGTAATTGTAGCTGTATATTTTGTATTTTTATTAGCCACCCAGAGTCGCTCTGCGACTTGGGCGGCATACAAGTCTAACAACAACAACAACAACAACAATCACTTCCGGCGAGACTTCCGGGCACGGATGGCCTGCCAGCCCTGCAGTGCTGGCCAGGAGCCCTGCTGCACCCCTTGGGTGATCATGTGTGGGGTGCCCTGGGAACTAGCCCCAGCAGCCACCTGCCGAAGGTGTGACTGAGGCCTCCTTTGGGAAAATCCAGAAGAAAAGAGTGGCTTCCGTGGCTTTCCAGCCCGATTCGGAGGGCGGCAACGGGGGTTGTCTGGGTGTGTGCTGCTTTTCCCCTCCAGCTTTACCTGGTCAGCGCAGGCGGCGCATGCGAAAGTCAGCCCAGCAAGAAGAAGTAAAAATCCTCCGTGGTGGGTTTTTCCTGGAGGAGGAGAAAGGAAAAGATCAGGGAGGGAGGGAGTAATACTGGAGTCATCATCATCATCATAATGCTCTAATAATACCCTGTGCTCAAAAGGGACCACAGTGGCTCAAGGGGTTAAGACCTCGCTGCCTGGGGGGAGGTGGCAGGTCAGCAGTTCCAAACCCAAGTACTGCATGAGGGAGTGAGCTCCTGTCCTCTGTCCTAGCTCCTGCCAACCTAGCAGTTTGAAATTGCAAGTAGATGAATAGGTACCAATTGGGTGGGAAAGGTAAACAGCGTTCTGTGCACTCCGGTGTCTAGTCCTGCCAGCCTCATGTCCACGAAAATGTCTGCAAAATGCAGACAGATATAAGCAGAGATGAGCACTGAACCCTAGAGTCAGATACAACTGGCTTTCGAGCAAGGCTGACCCTTGACCTTACCCTGTCATCTGGACATCTTAGAAGGGCCCTCCCCCCAAACCCACCCCCCCACCCTGAGGGAGGTGCCCCTCGTACATCCCGCCACCCAGACTAGCCTCTGAGCATGTCCAAAGTGCTCTTCCCCCACGGCCACACACGGAGGGAGGTTTCTGAGCCGGGCTGGGGTGGGGTGGGGTAAGCAATCAGCCTGTACCAAACGGACACACACACACACACCCCTACCCGGGCACCTTTTCCAACCCCCGCGGGGGGGGGGGCCTGAGTCCTTAGTCAGGGGCCTCGGAACGAAGGCAGAACGGCTCTCGAATCATCACGGCTTGCCAGGCAGCCAGCCAAGAGGCAGGCATAGGACCGGCCGCTCTAGGACTCCCGTCTCCGCCACTCCGTGTGCCAGGCAAGGGGCGTTCCGATGACGCAGCGTTGCCGTGGAAACGAGGGAGGAGAGGGGTGTCGGACCCATATACCTGACGGACCGACCCTCCGACAGCCTAATGCTAGAGCGTCTCCATGGGGCATTTCCGGACATGGCGCGTGGGACGCATATCACTGACGGACCGACCCTCCGACATCGTAATGCTAGAGCGTCTCCATGGGGCACTTTCGGAAATGGCGCGTCGGACGCATATCTTTGACGGACAAGGGCACGCGTCTCCATGGAAACCGCAAAGCCAAAAGACAGAGAGTCGCCTTTCGAACGGCTAGAGCGTCTCTGCCAAAGACTAATGCTAAGAGCGGCGCCCGCCCGTGTTTTCTTCATTATCGCTATCGCCGTCTTGTGGTGGCCAGGGCCTGGAGGCCACGAGTTCCAGCGCTGTTTTCCAGGCTGAAGGTAGGCCGGATCATTGGGGTGGGGCGGCAGGGGGACACCCCACGTTTCCTAAGGGAACCCCAGGAGGAGGGGGGGTGAGATTGTGGCCCCACCGCCCCCGAGACAGAGGCAGTGGCAGTGGGGCGCCTGTGTAGCTTGATGGAGACTCTGCTTACCGTGCGCATGCGCATGGGCTCCGGTATCTAGTCATGCCTGCCACATGACCACGGAAACGTCTGAAGATGTAGAGCGGGGCAAAATGGGGGCGGCGGCAAGGAGGGGGCACTTTGCACATGCTCTGGGAACCCTCTGCAAAGTCTCCGCCCCCATCTCGGCCTCAGGCGTCATTGATAAATGGCGCGACCTACAGATAAATTTTTTTTCTTTTGACTTTTTCCTCGTAAACCAGACCAGATCTTTCCCAAATTTGGCCCTGGGGGAGGGGGAGGTTGTCCTTTGTGCCCCCCGTCCGATCCAGGCCCCCGCCCTGCTCTCTCAAGCCGAAAGGAAGTGAAATCAAGCCCCACAAACTCTGCATCTGTGGGGCAGCACAGCCTGGTGACCCCCACACCACCCACCCACCCACCCTTTGTCCCTCTGATTTTTGGGCTCACGTGGGTGGGTGGAGAGAAAGAAAGAGGGATAAATAGAGGCTCCCCCCACCACACAATCCAAAGATGGGGGTGGGGGGTGGGGGGCAGATAGCAGGAGCCTCTCCCAAATTCCCCAAAGTCCCAATTTAATCGGAGGAGTGGGAAAGACAGAAGATAGATCCGTGGTCCTTTCCGGGGTGCTGCTCTCTGCCGCAGTTGGGGGACTGTGGATTGAGGAGTGCCCCCCCCCATTTGCTGCCCAGGCTGTGTGCCAAGGGGGGTGTTGGGGGTCCCAACGGCTTCCCTCTGCTGTGGGTCACTGCTGTGGGTGGAAGATGGGTCATGGGTTCTGGTCTTGTTATGGCATCAGCACCCCATAGGACGTGGGTCCAACTGCCCCTTGCCCGCGCCTGGGAGGTGGGAGGGGAGGGGAGAGACACATGGGAGACTGACCGTGCCGCCTTTCTTTAAGTAGGGAACAGACCAGTGGACGCTGGGGCCGAGCCATGGCCTGCAGCCACCCCACCGCCTTCCGGGCCCCGGTGCCTGGACCCCGTGGGCCAGATGGACAGTTCATGTGGGGACGGAGACGGAGGTGCATCCGGTGAGCTTGTGGGGAGATTTTGGGTTGGGGGCTGGCAGAGGGTTTTTCGTGGGGCAGCCCCATGGGTGCCAGGTAGAGTTTCCATTGGCAGGAGCAGTCTACCGTTAAATACGATCCCATGTGGGTCCAGAGTGTCAGTGGTGGGCAGAAAGAACACAGGTACATATAGGGGGTCTCTCTGTGGAGTAATTTGGCCCCCTCCCCAGCTGGAACTGCAGTGGCTCAAGAGGTTAAGACGCTGACTGGGTGGCGGAAAGTCAGCAGTTCGATTCTTGAGTACTACAGGACGGAATGAGCTCCCGTCTTTGTCCCAGCGTCTGCCAACCTAGCAGTTTGAAAGCAAGAAATTGCAAGCAGATCAATAGGAACCACTTGGGTGGGAAGGTAAGCAGCGTTCCGTGCGCTCCGGTTTCTAGTCATGCCTGCCTGCCACGTGACCACGGAAACGTCTTCAGAAGCAGACAACGCTGGCTCTTCGGCTTTGAAACATATGAGCACTGAGCCCTAGAGTCGGATACGACTGGCTTCCGAGCAAGGGAAACCTTTACCTTTAACCTACGGGTGGATTTGTGCGTGTGCGCGAGGGAAGGGAGGTTTCTCTTGATGGACTTGGATGGCCATCATCCCCACTCTGATTAAAACGAAGGGAATCCAAAGGAAAGTGACACACACACACACACACACAGAAACCCCAGGAAACAGGGAATAGTCCAGTTGCTGACCTCTAACCAGATGCATCAGTTTTCCGTTTACGGCTCTTGTCGTGGTCGGCAGGGTTCCCAGGAGATCACGGCGCCCGACCCCTGCCAACTGGATCTCAGGCACACGCCCCCCCCCTCAAAAAAAAGGGCTTCCCATTTTTACTTCCCTCTATATAGCTTTCTCATTTTTATTTGAAAATGCTGGAAGTTTCAGAGGTGGGGGAGCGATGCTCTTGGCAAACGGAAGGGTGAAATGCACTGAGGGCTCTCCTTTTTCCTTGCCTTTCTAGGAGGAAGCGGATGGCCAGGAGGAAGCCTCCCTTCCGTCCTTCCTCCCTTCCTTCTTCTGGAGACGACACAGGTTGACCACAGAGTGCGGAGTACCACGGACTATGATGTGTTTTTATTTCTGCCGGTTGGCATGACGGAGAAATGGGTGCCACGCAGGGTCCAGGGAGCCGGTCCGATGTCTGCGCGAGGAGCTCTGTGAGGCCATTGAGTCTAGCGTTAGGCCTCAACCCATTTCTACTGGTAAACATTTCCCGCCTACTAACGGAAGAGCACCTCTTTTTCAAAATGTCTGCAACCAGGGTGAGGGTGCAGATTGGCACGCTGGGCTCCTTGGACTTGCAGGCTGTAGAGGTGATTGTGAAACCCATGGCTGGGCTTCTCAGGGAAGGGCGCAGAGGTGTCACCTTTGGGGTGTTTCTTCCCGAAAGCGCCCGGAAGGGCTGGCATTAGCTGGGGCATCACATGGCCTGGCCCAGAAGGGGAAACTCAGGATCACACGTGTTGACCTACAGATAAATATTTATTGGTAGGCCACGCCAATGCTCAACAACGCCTGAGGCTGAGATTGAGGGGGGGGTTTGCAGAGAGTTCCCAGAGGATGTGCAAAGTGCCCCTCCGTGGTGGGTTTTTCCTGGAGGAGGAGAAAGGAAAAAATAAATCCACCGGCTGCACGTCGATGCGTGCAAAAAAATCCACAAACACACAAGAGCGCAACGCCTCAAAGGAGCGGGAGATCTGGGGGTGTCTGCCAGCATCCAGAGATCATTATCAGCATTACGTTAGCCCGCTGGGCCCCGAGCCCAACCGCATGAGGAGGAGGACTCTGGATGGGAGGCCATGAAGTGAGGCTGGGTGGGGTAAGGAGGGTGGTGGTGGTTAGATGATGTGGCAAATCTTGGGCTGGAAATGGGAGCTGGGTCTACACCAGGAGGGAAGGGGGGGCTTCAGAAAGGATTACCACATTCTGTGGGAGTTTGCAAAGGTTTGTTTTGGTGTTTTTTTGGTGGGGGGGCGGTTAATGTTTTGTTGCTGTGATACAGATACTGTGATTTGTGACGATGATAGGTTGAAATTTTTTTATTATGCTAATGTGGATAATTTATTTTTATTCTGTATTTACATTGTATCTTGTTATTGGTTACTTTAAATGTTGTAAACCGCTTTGGGTCCCCCATTGGGATGAGAAAGGCGCTATAGAAATTTCAATAAATAAATAATGTGGAGCCTTGTAATTGTAGCTGTATATTTTGTATTTTTATTAGCCACCCAGAGTCGCTCTGCGACTTGGGCGGCATACAAGTCTAACAACAACAACAACAACAACAATCATTTCCGGCGAGACTTCCGGGCACGGATGGCCTGCCAGCCCTGCAGTGCTGGCCAGGAGCCCTGCTGCACCCCTTGGGTGATCATGTGTGGGGTGCCCTGGGAACTAGCCCCAGCAGCCACCTGCCGAAGGTGTGACTGAGGCCTCCTTTGGGAAAATCCAGAAGAAAAGAGTGGCTTCCGTGGCTTTCCAGCCCGATTCGGAGGGCGGCAACGGGGGTTGTCTGGGTGTGTGCTGCTTTTCCCCTCCAGCTTTACCTGGTCAGCGCAGGCGGCGCATGCGAAAGTCAGCCCAGCAAGAAGTAAAAATCCTCCGTGGTGGGTTTTTCCTGGAGGAGGAGAAAGGAAAAGATCAGGGAGGGAGGGAGTAATACTGGAGTCATCATCATCATCATAATGCTCTAATAATACCCTGTGCTCAAAAGGGACCACAGTGGCTCAAGGGGTTAAGACCTCGCTGCCTGGGGGGAGGTGGCAGGTCAGCAGTTCCAAACCCAAGTACTGCATGAGGGAGTGAGCTCCTGTCCTCTGTCCTAGCTCCTGCCAACCTAGCAGTTTGAAATTGCAAGTAGATGAATAGGTACCAATTGGGTGGGAAAGGTAAACAGCGTTCTGTGCACTCCGGTGTCTAGTCCTGCCAGCCTCATGTCCACGAAAATGTCTGCAAAATGCAGACAGATATAAGCAGGGATGAGCACTGAACCCTAGAGTCAGATACAACTGGCTTTCGAGCAAGGCTGACCCTTGACCTTACCCTGTCATCTGGACATCTTAGAAGGGCCCTCCCCCCAAACCCACCCCCCCACCCTGAGGGAGGTGCCCCTCGTACATCCCGCCACCCAGACTAGCCTCTGAGCATGTCCAAAGTGCTCTTCCCCCACGGCCACACACGGAGGGAGGTTTCTGAGCCGGGCTGGGGTGGGGTGGGGTAAGCAATCAGCCTGTACCAAACGGACACACACACACACACCCCTACCCGGGCACCTTTTCCAACCCACGCGGGGGGGGGGGGGCTGAGTCCTTAGTCAGGGGCCTCGGAACGAAGGCAGAACGGCTCTCGAATCATCACGGCTTGCCAGGCAGCCAGCCAAGAGGCAGGCATAGGACCGGCCGCTCTAGGACTCCCGTCTCCGCCACTCCGTGTGCCAGGCAAGGGGCGTTCCGATGACGCAGCGTTGCCGTGGAAACGAGGGAGGAGAGGGGTGTCGGACCCATATACCTGACGGACCGACCCTCCGACAGCCTAATGCTAGAGCGTCTCCATGGGGCATTTCCGGACATGGCGCGTGGGACGCATATCTTTGACGGACAAGGGCACGCGTCTCCATGGAAACCGCAAAGCCAAAAGACAGAGAGTCGCCTTTCGAACGGCTAGAGCGTCTCTGCCAAAGACTAATGCTAAGAGCGGCGCCCGCCCGTGTTTTCTTCATTATCGCTATCGCCGTCTTGTGGTGGCCAGGGCCTGGAGGCCACGAGTTCCAGCGCTGTTTTCCAGGCTGAAGGTAGGTCGGATCATTGGGGTGGGGCGGCAGGGGGACACCCCACGTTTCCTAAGGGAACCCCAGGAGGGGGGGGGGTGAGATCGTGGCCCCACCGCCCCCGAGACAGAGGCAGTGGCAGTGGGGCGCCTGTGTAGCTTGATGGAGACTCTGCTTACCGTGCGCATGCGCATGGGCTCCGGTATCTAGTCATGCCTGCCACATGACCACGGAAACGTCTGAAGATGTAGAGCGGGGCAAAATGGGGGCGGCGGCAAGGAGGGGGCACTTTGCACATGCTCTGGGAACCCTCTGCAAAGTCTCCGCCCCCATCTCGGCCTCAGGCGTCATTGATAAATGGCGCGACCTACAGATAAATTTTTTTTCTTTTGACTTTTTCCTCGTAAACCAGACCAGATCTTTCCCAAATTTGGCCCTGGGGGAGGGGGAGGTTGTCCTTTGTGCCCCCCGTCCGATCCAGGCCCCCGCCCTGCTCTCTCAAGCCGAAAGGAAGTGAAATCAAGCCCCACAAACTCTGCATCTGTGGGGCAGCACTGCCTGGTGACCCCCACACCACCCACCCACCCACCCTTTGTCCCTCTGATTTTTGGGCTCACGTGGGTGGGTGGAGAGAAAGAAAGAGGGATAAATAGAGGCTCCCCCCACCACACAATCCAAAGATGGGGGTGGGGGGTGGGGGGCAGATAGCAGGAGCCTCTCCCAAATTCCCCAAAGTCCCAATTTAATCGGAGGAGTGGGAAAGACAGAAGATAGATCCGTGGTCCTTTCCGGGGTGCTGCTCTCTGCCGCAGTTGGGGGACTGTGGATTGAGGAGTGCCCCCCCCCATTTGCTGCCCAGGCTGTGTGCCAAGGGGGGTGTTGGGGGTCCCAACGGCTTCCCTCTGCTGTGGGTCACTGCTGTGGGTGGAAGATGGGTCATGGGTTCTGGTCTTGTTATGGCATCAGCACCCCATAGGACGTGGGTCCAACTGCCCCTTGCCCGCGCCTGGGAGGTGGGAGGGGAGGGGAGAGACACATGGGAGACTGACCGTGCCGCCTTTCTTTAAGTAGGGAACAGACCAGTGGACGCTGGGGCCGAGCCATGGCCTGCAGCCACCCCACCGCCTTCCGGGCCCCGGTGCCTGGACCCCGTGGGCCAGATGGACAGTTCATGTGGGGACGGAGACGGAGGTGCATCCGGTGAGCTTGTGGGGAGATTTTGGGTTGGGGGCTGGCAGAGGGTTTTTCGTGGGGCAGCCCCATGGGTGCCAGGTAGAGTTTCCATTGGCAGGAGCAGTCTACCGTTAAATACGATCCCATGTGGGTCCAGAGTGTCAGTGGTGGGCAGAAAGAACACAGGTACATATAGGGGGTCTCTCTGTGGAGTAATTTGGCCCCCTCCCCAGCTGGAACTGCAGTGGCTCAAGAGGTTAAGACGCTGACTGGGTGGCGGAAAGTCAGCAGTTCGATTCTTGAGTACTACAGGACGGAATGAGCTCCCGTCTTTGTCCCAGCGTCTGCCAACCTAGCAGTTTGAAAGCAAGAAATTGCAAGCAGATCAATAGGAACCACTTGGGTGGGAAGGTAAGCAGCGTTCCGTGCGCTCCGGTTTCTAGTCATGCCTGCCTGCCACGTGACCACGGAAACGTCTTCAGAAGCAGACAACGCTGGCTCTTCGGCTTTGAAACATATGAGCACTGAGCCCTAGAGTCGGATACGACTGGCTTCCGAGCAAGGGAAACCTTTACCTTTAACCTACGGGTGGATTTGTGCGTGTGCGCGAGGGAAGGGAGGTTTCTCTTGATGGACTTGGATGGCCATCATCCCCACTCTGATTAAAACGAAGGGAATCCAAAGGAAAGTGACACACACACACACACACACAGAAACCCCAGGAAACAGGGAATAGTCCAGTTGCTGACCTCTAACCAGATGCATCAGTTTTCCGTTTACGGCTCTTGTCGTGGTCGGCAGGGTTCCCAGGAGATCACGGCGCCCGACCCCTGCCAACTGGATCTCAGGCACACGCCCCCCCCCAAAAAAAGGGCTTCCCATTTTTACTTCCCTCTATATAGCTTTCTCATTTTTATTTGAAAATGCTGGAAGTTTCAGAGGTGGGGGAGCGATGCTCTTGGCAAACGGAAGGGTGAAATGCACTGAGGGCTCTCCTTTTTCCTTGCCTTTCTAGGAGGAAGCGGATGGCCAGGAGGAAGCCTCCCTTCCGTCCTTCCTCCCTTCCTTCTTCTGGAGACGACACAGGTTGACCACAGAGTGCGGAGTACCACGGACTATGATGTGTTTTTATTTCTGCCGGTTGGCATGACGGAGAAATGGGTGCCACGCAGGGTCCAGGGAGCCGGTCCGATGTCTGCGCGAGGAGCTCTGTGAGGCCATTGAGTCTAGCGTTAGGCCTCAACCCATTTCTACTGGTAAACATTTCCCGCCTACTAACGGAAGAGCACCTCTTTTTCAAAATGTCTGCAACCAGGGTGAGGGTGCAGATTGGCACGCTGGGCTCCTTGGACTTGCAGGCTGTAGAGGTGATTGTGAAACCCATGGCTGGGCTTCTCAGGGAAGGGCGCAGAGGTGTCACCTTTGGGGTGTTTCTTCCCGAAAGCGCCCGGAAGGGCTGGCATTAGCTGGGGCATCAGATGGCCTGGCCCAGAAGGGGAAACTCAGGATCACACGTGTTGACCTACAGATAAATATTTATTGGTAGGCCACGCCAATGCTCAACAACGCCTGAGGCTGAGATTGAGGGGGGGGGGTTTGCAGAGAGTTCCCAGAGGATGTGCAAAGTGCCCCTCCGTGGTGGGTTTTTCCTGGAGGAGGAGAAAGGAAAAAATAAATCCACCGGCTGCACGTCGATGCGTGCAAAAAAATCCACAAACACACAAGAGCGCAACGCCTCAAAGGAGCGGGAGATCTGGGGGTGTCTGCCAGCATCCAGAGATCATTATCAGCATTACGTTAGCCCGCTGGGCCCCGAGCCCAACCGCATGAGGAGGAGGACTCTGGATGGGAGGCCATGAAGTGAGGCTGGGTGGGGTAAGGAGGGTGGTGGTGGTTAGATGATGTGGCAAATCTTGGGCTGGAAATGGGAGCTGGGTCTACACCAGGAGGGAAGGGGGGGCTTCAGAAAGGATTACCACATTCTGTGGGAGTTTGCAAAGGTTTGTTTTGGTGTTTTTTTGGTGGGGGGGGCGGTTAATGTTTTGTTGCTGTGATACAGATACTGTGATTTGTGACGATGATAGGTTGAAATTTTTTTATTATGCTAATGTGGATAATTTATTTTTATTCTGTATTTACATTGTATCTTGTTATTGGTTACTTTAAATGTTGTAAACCGCTTTGGGTCCCCCATTGGGATGAGAAAGGCGCTATAGAAATTTCAATAAATAAATAATGTGGAGCCTTGTAATTGTAGCTGTATATTTTGTATTTTTATTAGCCACCCAGAGTCGCTCTGCGACTTGGGCGGCATACAAGTCTAACAACAACAACAACAACAACAACAATCACTTCCGGCGAGACTTCCGGGCACGGATGGCCTGCCAGCCCTGCAGTGCTGGCCAGGAGCCCTGCTGCACCCCTTGGGTGATCATGTGTGGGGTGCCCTGGGAACTAGCCCCAGCAGCCACCTGCCGAAGGTGTGACTGAGGCCTCCTTTGGGAAAATCCAGAAGAAAAGAGTGGCTTCCGTGGCTTTCCAGCCCGATTCGGAGGGCGGCAACGGGGGTTGTCTGGGTGTGTGCTGCTTTTCCCCTCCAGCTTTACCTGGTCAGCGCAGGCGGCGCATGCGAAAGTCAGCCCAGCAAGAAGAAGTAAAAATCCTCCGTGGTGGGTTTTTCCTGGAGGAGGAGAAAGGAAAAGATCAGGGAGGGAGGGAGTAATACTGGAGTCATCATCATCATCATAATGCTCTAATAATACCCTGTGCTCAAAAGGGACCACAGTGGCTCAAGGGGTTAAGACCTCGCTGCCTGGGGGGAGGTGGCAGGTCAGCAGTTCCAAACCCAAGTACTGCATGAGGGAGTGAGCTCCTGTCCTCTGTCCTAGCTCCTGCCAACCTAGCAGTTTGAAATTGCAAGTAGATGAATAGGTACCAATTGGGTGGGAAAGGTAAACAGCGTTCTGTGCACTCCGGTGTCTAGTCCTGCCAGCCTCATGTCCACGAAAATGTCTGCAAAATGCAGACAGATATAAGCAGGGATGAGCACTGAACCCTAGAGTCAGATACAACTGGCTTTCGAGCAAGGCTGACCCTTGACCTTACCCTGTCATCTGGACATCTTAGAAGGGCCCTCCCCCCAAACCCACCCCCCCACCCTGAGGGAGGTGCCCCTCGTACATCCCGCCACCCAGACTAGCCTCTGAGCATGTCCAAAGTGCTCTTCCCCCACGGCCACACACGGAGGGAGGTTTCTGAGCCGGGCTGGGGTGGGGTGGGGTAAGCAATCAGCCTGTACCAAACGGACACACACACACACACCCCTACCCGGGCACCTTTTCCAACCCCCGCGGGGGGGGGGGGCTGAGTCCTTAGTCAGGGGCCTCGGAACGAAGGCAGAACGGCTCTCGAATCATCACGGCTTGCCAGGCAGCCAGCCAAGAGGCAGGCATAGGACCGGCCGCTCTAGGACTCCCGTCTCCGCCACTCCGTGTGCCAGGCAAGGGGCGTTCCGATGACGCAGCGTTGCCGTGGAAACGAGGGAGGAGAGGGGTGTCGGACCCATATACCTGACGGACCGACCCTCCGACAGCCTAATGCTAGAGCGTCTCCATGGGGCATTTCCGGACATGGCGCGTGGGACGCATATCACTGACGGACCGACCCTCCGACATCGTAATGCTAGAGCGTCTCCATGGGGCACTTTCGGAAATGGCGCGTCGGACGCATATCTTTGACGGACAAGGGCACGCGTCTCCATGGAAACCGCAAAGCCAAAAGACAGAGAGTCGCCTTTCGAACGGCTAGAGCGTCTCTGCCAAAGACTAATGCTAAGAGCGGCGCCCGCCCGTGTTTTCTTCATTATCGCTATCGCCGTCTTGTGGTGGCCAGGGCCTGGAGGCCACGAGTTCCAGCGCTGTTTTCCAGGCTGAAGGTAGGTCGGATCATTGGGGTGGGGCGGCAGGGGGACACCCCACGTTTCCTAAGGGAACCCCAGGAGGGGGGGGGGGGGGTGAGATCGTGGCCCCACCGCCCCCGAGACAGAGGCAGTGGCAGTGGGGCGCCTGTGTAGCTTGATGGAGACTCTGCTTACCGTGCGCATGCGCATGGGCTCCGGTATCTAGTCATGCCTGCCACATGACCACGGAAACGTCTGAAGATGTAGAGCGGGGCAAAATGGGGGCGGCGGCAAGGAGGGGGCACTTTGCACATGCTCTGGGAACCCTCTGCAAAGTCTCCGCCCCCATCTCGGCCTCAGGCGTCATTGATAAATGGCGCGACCTACAGATAAATTTTTTTTCTTTTGACTTTTTCCTCGTAAACCAGACCAGATCTTTCCCAAATTTGGCCCTGGGGGAGGGGGAGGTTGTCCTTTGTGCCCCCCGTCCGATCCAGGCCCCCGCCCTGCTCTCTCAAGCCGAAAGGAAGTGAAATCAAGCCCCACAAACTCTGCATCTGTGGGGCAGCACAGCCTGGTGACCCCCACACCACCCACCCACCCACCCTTTGCCCCTCTGATTTTTGGGCTCACGTGGCTGGGTGGAGAGAAAGAAAGAGGGATAAATAGAGGCTCCCCCCACCACACAATCCAAAGATGGGGGTGGGGGGTGGGGGGCAGATAGCAGGAGCCTCTCCCAAATTCCCCAAAGTCCCAATTTAATCGGAGGAGTGGGAAAGACAGAAGATAGATCCGTGGTCCTTTCCGGGGTGCTGCTCTCTGCCGCAGTTGGGGGACTGTGGATTGAGGAGTGCCCCCCCCATTTGCTGCCCAGGCTGTGTGCCAAGGGGGGTGTTGGGGGTCCCAACGGCTTCCCTCTGCTGTGGGTCACTGCTGTGGGTGGAAGATGGGTCATGGGTTCTGGTCTTGTTATGGCATCAGCACCCCATAGGACGTGGGTCCAACTGCCCCTTGCCCGCGCCTGGGAGGTGGGAGGGGAGGGGAGAGACACATGGGAGACTGACCGTGCCGCCTTTCTTTAAGTAGGGAACAGACCAGTGGACGCTGGGGCCGAGCCATGGCCTGCAGCCACCCCACCGCCTTCCGGGCCCCGGTGCCTGGACCCCGTGGGCCAGATGGACAGTTCATGTGGGGACGGAGACGGAGGTGCATCCGGTGAGCTTGTGGGGAGATTTTGGGTTGGGGGCTGGCAGAGGGTTTTTCGTGCCAGGTAGAGTTTCCATTGGCAGGAGCAGTCTACCGTTAAATACGATCCCATGTGGGTCCAGAGTGTCAGTGGTGGGCAGAAAGAACACAGGTACATATAGGGGGTCTCTCTGTGGAGTAATTTGGCCCCCTCCCCAGCTGGAACTGCAGTGGCTCAAGAGGTTAAGACGCTGACTGGGTGGCGGAAAGTCAGCAGTTCGATTCTTGAGTACTACAGGACGGAATGAGCTCCCGTCTTTGTCCCAGCGTCTGCCAACCTAGCAGTTTGAAAGCAAGAAATTGCAAGCAGATCAATAGGAACCACTTGGGTGGGAAGGTAAGCAGCGTTCCGTGCGCTCCGGTTTCTAGTCATGCCTGCCTGCCACGTGACCACGGAAACGTCTTCAGAAGCAGACAACGCTGGCTCTTCGGCTTTGAAACATATGAGCACTGAGCCCTAGAGTCGGATACGACTGGCTTCCGAGCAAGGGAAACCTTTACCTTTAACCTACGGGTGGATTTGTGCGTGTGCGCGAGGGAAGGGAGGTTTCTCTTGATGGACTTGGATGGCCATCATCCCCACTCTGATTAAAACGAAGGGAATCCAAAGGAAAGTCACACACACACACACACACACAGAAACCCCAGGAAACAGGGAATAGTCCAGTTGCTGACCTCTAACCAGATGCATCAGTTTTCCGTTTACGGCTCTTGTCGTGGTCGGCAGGGTTCCCAGGAGATCACGGCGCCCGACCCCTGCCAACTGGATCTCAGGCACACGCCCCCCCCCCCAAAAAAAAGGGCTTCCCATTTTTACTTCCCTCTATATAGCTTTCTCATTTTTATTTGAAAATGCTGGAAGTTTCAGAGGTGGGGGAGCGATGCTCTTGGCAAACGGAAGGGTGAAATGCACTGAGGGCTCTCCTTTTTCCTTGCCTTTCTAGGAAGAAGCGGATGGCCAGAAGGAAGCCTCCCTTCCGTCCTTCCTCCCTTCCTTCTTCTGGAGACGACACAGGTTGACCACAGAGTGCGGAGTACCACGGACTATGATGTGTTTTTATTTCTGCCGGTTGGCATGACGGAGAAATGGGTGCCACGCAGGGTCCAGGGAGCCGGTCCGATGTCTGCGCGAGGAGCTCTGTGAGGCCATTGAGTCTAGCGTTAGGCCTCAACCCATTTCTACTGGTAAACATTTCCCGCCTACTAACGGAAGAGCACCTCTTTTTCAAAATGTCTGCAACCAGGGTGAGGGTGCAGATTGGCACGCTGGGCTCCTTGGACTTGCAGGCTGTAGAGGTGATTGTGAAACCCATGGCTGGGCTTCTCAGGGAAGGGCGCAGAGGTGTCACCTTTGGGGTGTTTCTTCCCGAAAGCGCCCGGAAGGGCTGGCATTAGCTGGGGCATCAGATGGCCTGGCCCAGAAGGGGAAACTCAGGATCACACGTGTTGACCTACAGATAAATATTTATTGGTAGGCCACGCCAATGCTCAACAACGCCTGAGGCTGAGATTGAGGGGGGGGGGGGTTTGCAGAGAGTTCCCAGAGGATGTGCAAAGTGCCCCTCCGTGGTGGGTTTTTCCTGGAGGAGGAGAAAGGAAAAAATAAATCCACCGGCTGCACGTCGATGCGTGCAAAAAAATCCACAAACACACAAGAGCGCAACGCCTCAAAGGAGCGGGAGATCTGGGGGTGTCTGCCAGCATCCAGAGATCATTATCAGCATTACGTTAGCCCGCTGGGCCCCGAGCCCAACCGCATGAGGAGGAGGACTCTGGATGGGAGGCCATGAAGTGAGGCTGGGTGGGGTAAGGAGGGTGGTGGTGGTTAGATGATGTGGCAAATCTTGGGCTGGAAATGGGAGCTGGGTCTACACCAGGAGGGAAGGGGGGGGCTTCAGAAAGGATTACCACAT
The DNA here is from genome assembly GCA_035047305.1 of Bradypodion pumilum. Taxonomy (NCBI): domain Eukaryota; kingdom Metazoa; phylum Chordata; class Lepidosauria; order Squamata; family Chamaeleonidae; genus Bradypodion; species Bradypodion pumilum. Next base: position 16,734,227 of record JAWDJD010000015.1, read on the forward strand.
TCTGTGGGAGTTTGCAAAGGTTTGTTTTGGTGTTTTTTTGGTGGGGGGGCGGTTAATGTTTTGTTGCTGTGATACAGATACTGTGATTTGTGACGATGATAGGTTGAAATTTTTTTATTATGCTAATGTGGATAATTTATTTTTATTCTGTATTTACATTGTATCTTGTTATTGGTTACTTTAAATGTTGTAAACCGCTTTGGGTCCCCCATTGGGATGAGAAAGGCGCTATAGAAATTTCAATAAATAAATAATGTGGAGCCTTGTAATTGTAGCTGTATATTTTGTATTTTTATTAGCCACCCAGAGTCGCTCTGCGACTTGGGCGGCATACAAGTCTTAACAACAACAACAACAACAACAACAATCACTTCCGGCGAGACTTCCGGGCACGGATGGCCTGCCAGCCCTGCAGTGCTGGCCAGGAGCCCTGCTGCACCCCTTGGGTGATCATGTGTGGGGTGCCCTGGGAACTAGCCCCAGCAGCCACCTGCCGAAGGTGTGACTGAGGCCTCCTTTGGGAAAATCCAGAAGAAAAGAGTGGCTTCCGTGGCTTTCCAGCCCGATTCGGAGGGCGGCAACGGGGGTTGTCTGGGTGTGTGCTGCTTTTCCCCTCCAGCTTTACCTGGTCAGCGCAGGCGGCGCATGCGAAAGTCAGCCCAGCAAGAAGAAGTAAAAATCCTCCGTGGTGGGTTTTTCCTGGAGGAGGAGAAAGGAAAAGATCAGGGAGGGAGGGAGTAATACTGGAGTCATCATCATCATCATAATGCTCTAATAATACCCTGTGCTCAAAAGGGACCACAGTGGCTCAAGGGGTTAAGACCTCGCTGCCTGGGGGGAGGTGGCAGGTCAGCAGTTCCAAACCCAAGTACTGCATGAGGGAGTGAGCTCCTGTCCTCTGTCCTAGCTCCTGCCAACCTAGCAGTTTGAAATTGCAAGTAGATGAATAGGTACCAATTGGGTGGGAAAGGTAAACAGCGTTCTGTGCACTCCGGTGTCTAGTCCTGCCAGCCTCATGTCCACGAAAATGTCTGCAAAATGCAGACAGATATAAGCAGAGATGAGCACTGAACCCTAGAGTCAGATACAACTGGCTTTCGAGCAAGGCTGACCCTTGACCTTACCCTGTCATCTGGACATCTTAGAAGGGCCCTCCCCCCAAACCCACCCCCCCACCCTGAGGGAGGTGCCCCTCGTACATCCCGCCACCCAGACTAGCCTCTGAGCATGTCCAAAGTGCTCTTCCCCCACGGCCACACACGGAGGGAGGTTTCTGAGCCGGGCTGGGGTGGGGTGGGGTAAGCAATCAGCCTGTACCAAACGGACACACACACACACACCCCTACCCGGGCACCTTTTCCAACCCCCGCGGGGGGGGGGGGGCTGAGTCCTTAGTCAGGGGCCTCGGAACGAAGGCAGAACGGCTCTCGAATCATCACGGCTTGCCAGGCAGCCAGCCAAGAGGCAGGCATAGGACCGGCCGCTCTAGGACTCCCGTCTCCGCCACTCCGTGTGCCAGGCAAGGGGCGTCCCGATGACGCAGCGTTGCCGTGGAAACGAGGGAGGAGAGGGGTGTCGGACCCATATACCTGACGGACCGACCCTCCGACAGCCTAATGCTAGAGCGTCTCCATGGGGCATTTCCGGACATGGCGCGTGGGACGCATATCACTGACGGACCGACCCTCCGACATCGTAATGCTAGAGCGTCTCCATGGGGCACTTTCGGAAATGGCGCGTCGGACGCATATCTTTGACGGACAAGGGCACGCGTCTCCATGGAAACCGCAAAGCCAAAAGACAGAGAGTCGCCTTTCGAACGGCTAGAGCGTCTCTGCCAAAGACTAATGCTAAGAGCGGCGCCCGCCCGTGTTTTCTTCATTATCGCTATCGCCGTCTTGTGGTGGCCAGGGCCTGGAGGCCACGAGTTCCAGCGCTGTTTTCCAGGCTGAAGGTAGGCCGGATCATTGGGGTGGGGCGGCAGGGGGACACCCCACGTTTCCTAAGGGAACCCCAGGAGGAGGGGGGGTGAGATTGTGGCCCCACCGCCCCCGAGACAGAGGCAGTGGCAGTGGGGCGCCTGTGTAGCTTGATGGAGACTCTGCTTACCGTGCGCATGCGCATGGGCTCCGGTATCTAGTCATGCCTGCCACATGACCACGGAAACGTCTGAAGATGTAGAGCGGGGCAAAATGGGGGCGGCGGCAAGGAGGGGGCACTTTGCACATGCTCTGGGAACCCTCTGCAAAGTCTCCGCCCCCATCTCGGCCTCAGGCGTCATTGATAAATGGCGCGACCTACAGATAAATTTTTTTTCTTTTGACTTTTTCCTCGTAAACCAGACCAGATCTTTCCCAAATTTGGCCCTGGGGGAGGGGGAGGTTGTCCTTTGTGCCCCCCGTCCGATCCAGGCCCCCGCCCTGCTCTCTCAAGCCGAAAGGAAGTGAAATCAAGCCCCACAAACTCTGCATCTGTGGGGCAGCACAGCCTGGTGACCCCCACACCACCCACCCACCCACCCTTTGTCCCTCTGATTTTTGGGCTCACGTGGGTGGGTGGAGAGAAAGAAAGAGGGATAAATAGAGGCTCCCCCCACCACACAATCCAAAGATGGGGGTGGGGGGTGGGGGGCAGATAGCAGGAGCCTCTCCCAAATTCCCCAAAGTCCCAATTTAATCGGAGGAGTGGGAAAGACAGAAGATAGATCCGTGGTCCTTTCCGGGGTGCTGCTCTCTGCCGCAGTTGGGGGACTGTGGATTGAGGAGTGCCCCCCCCCATTTGCTGCCCAGGCTGTGTGCCAAGGGGGGTGTTGGGGGTCCCAACGGCTTCCCTCTGCTGTGGGTCACTGCTGTGGGTGGAAGATGGGTCATGGGTTCTGGTCTTGTTATGGCATCAGCACCCCATAGGACGTGGGTCCAACTGCCCCTTGCCCGCGCCTGGGAGGTGGGAGGGGAGGGGAGAGACACATGGGAGACTGACCGTGCCGCCTTTCTTTAAGTAGGGAACAGACCAGTGGACGCTGGGGCCGAGCCATGGCCTGCAGCCACCCCACCGCCTTCCGGGCCCCGGTGCCTGGACCCCGTGGGCCAGATGGACAGTTCATGTGGGGACGGAGACGGAGGTGCATCCGGTGAGCTTGTGGGGAGATTTTGGGTTGGGGGCTGGCAGAGGGTTTTTCGTGGGGCAGCCCCATGGGTGCCAGGTAGAGTTTCCATTGGCAGGAGCAGTCTACCGTTAAATACGATCCCATGTGGGTCCAGAGTGTCAGTGGTGGGCAGAAAGAACACAGGTACATATAGGGGGTCTCTCTGTGGAGTAATTTGGCCCCCTCCCCAGCTGGAACTGCAGTGGCTCAAGAGGTTAAGACGCTGACTGGGTGGCGGAAAGTCAGCAGTTCGATTCTTGAGTACTACAGGACGGAATGAGCTCCCGTCTTTGTCCCAGCGTCTGCCAACCTAGCAGTTTGAAAGCAAGAAATTGCAAGCAGATCAATAGGAACCACTTGGGTGGGAAGGTAAGCAGCGTTCCGTGCGCTCCGGTTTCTAGTCATGCCTGCCTGCCACGTGACCACGGAAACGTCTTCAGAAGCAGACAACGCTGGCTCTTCGGCTTTGAAACATATGAGCACTGAGCCCTAGAGTCGGATACGACTGGCTTCCGAGCAAGGGAAACCTTTACCTTTAACCTACGGGTGGATTTGTGCGTGTGCGCGAGGGAAGGGAGGTTTCTCTTGATGGACTTGGATGGCCATCATCCCCACTCTGATTAAAACGAAGGGAATCCAAAGGAAAGTGACACACACACACACACACACAGAAACCCCAGGAAACAGGGAATAGTCCAGTTGCTGACCTCTAACCAGATGCATCAGTTTTCCGTTTACGGCTCTTGTCGTGGTCGGCAGGGTTCCCAGGAGATCACGGCGCCCGACCCCTGCCAACTGGATCTCAGGCACACGCCCCCCCCCCAAAAAAAGGGCTTCCCATTTTTACTTCCCTCTATATAGCTTTCTCATTTTTATTTGAAAATGCTGGAAGTTTCAGAGGTGGGGGAGCGATGCTCTTGGCAAACGGAAGGGTGAAATGCACTGAGGGCTCTCCTTTTTCCTTGCCTTTCTAGGAGGAAGCGGATGGCCAGGAGGAAGCCTCCCTTCCGTCCTTCCTCCCTTCCTTCTTCTGGAGACGACACAGGTTGACCACAGAGTGCGGAGTACCACGGACTATGATGTGTTTTTATTTCTGCCGGTTGGCATGACGGAGAAATGGGTGCCACGCAGGGTCCAGGGAGCCGGTCCGATGTCTGCGCGAGGAGCTCTGTGAGGCCATTGAGTCTAGCGTTAGGCCTCAACCCATTTCTACTGGTAAACATTTCCCGCCTACTAACGGAAGAGCACCTCTTTTTCAAAATGTCTGCAACCAGGGTGAGGGTGCAGATTGGCACGCTGGGCTCCTTGGACTTGCAGGCTGTAGAGGTGATTGTGAAACCCATGGCTGGGCTTCTCAGGGAAGGGCGCAGAGGTGTCACCTTTGGGGTGTTTCTTCCCGAAAGCGCCCGGAAGGGCTGGCATTAGCTGGGGCATCAGATGGCCTGGCCCAGAAGGGGAAACTCAGGATCACACGTGTTGACCTACAGATAAATATTTATTGGTAGGCCACGCCAATGCTCAACAACGCCTGAGGCTGAGATTGAGGGGGGGGGGGTTTGCAGAGAGTTCCCAGAGGATGTGCAAAGTGCCCCTCCGTGGTGGGTTTTTCCTGGAGGAGGAGAAAGGAAAAAATAAATCCACCGGCTGCACGTCGATGCGTGCAAAAAAATCCACAAACACACAAGAGCGCAACGCCTCAAAGGAGCGGGAGATCTGGGGGTGTCTGCCAGCATCCAGAGATCATTATCAGCATTACGTTAGCCCGCTGGGCCCCGAGCCCAACCGCATGAGGAGGAGGACTCTGGATGGGAGGCCATGAAGTGAGGCTGGGTGGGGTAAGGAGGGTGGTGGTGGTTAGATGATGTGGCAAATCTTGGGCTGGAAATGGGAGCTGGGTCTACACCAGGAGGGAAGGGGGGGCTTCAGAAAGGATTACCACATTCTGTGGGAGTTTGCAAAGGTTTGTTTTGGTGTTTTTTTGGTGGGGGGGCGGTTAATGTTTTGTTGCTGTGATACAGATACTGTGATTTGTGACGATGATAGGTTGAAATTTTTTTATTATGCTAATGTGGATAATTTATTTTTATTCTGTATTTACATTGTATCTTGTTATTGGTTACTTTAAATGTTGTAAACCGCTTTGGGTCCCCCATTGGGATGAGAAAGGCGCTATAGAAATTTCAATAAATAAATAATGTGGAGCCTTGTAATTGTAGCTGTATATTTTGTATTTTTATTAGCCACCCAGAGTCGCTCTGCGACTTGGGCGGCATACAAGTCTAACAACAACAACAACAACAACAACAATCACTTCCGGCGAGACTTCCGGGCACGGATGGCCTGCCAGCCCTGCAGTGCTGGCCAGGAGCCCTGCTGCACCCCTTGGGTGATCATGTGTGGGGTGCCCTGGGAACTAGCCCCAGCAGCCACCTGCCGAAGGTGTGACTGAGGCCTCCTTTGGGAAAATCCAGAAGAAAAGAGTGGCTTCCGTGGCTTTCCAGCCCGATTCGGAGGGCGGCAACGGGGGTTGTCTGGGTGTGTGCTGCTTTTCCCCTCCAGCTTTACCTGGTCAGCGCAGGCGGCGCATGCGAAAGTCAGCCCAGCAAGAAGAAGTAAAAATCCTCCGTGGTGGGTTTTTCCTGGAGGAGGAGAAAGGAAAAGATCAGGGAGGGAGGGAGTAATACTGGAGTCATCATCATCATCATAATGCTCTAATAATACCCTGTGCTCAAAAGGGACCACAGTGGCTCAAGGGGTTAAGACCTCGCTGCCTGGGGGGAGGTGGCAGGTCAGCAGTTCCAAACCCAAGTACTGCATGAGGGAGTGAGCTCCTGTCCTCTGTCCTAGCTCCTGCCAACCTAGCAGTTTGAAATTGCAAGTAGATGAATAGGTACCAATTGGGTGGGAAAGGTAAACAGCGTTCTGTGCACTCCGGTGTCTAGTCCTGCCAGCCTCATGTCCACGAAAATGTCTGCAAAATGCAGACAGATATAAGCAGAGATGAGCACTGAACCCTAGAGTCAGATACAACTGGCTTTCGAGCAAGGCTGACCCTTGACCTTACCCTGTCATCTGGACATCTTAGACGGGCCCTCCCCCCAAACCCACCCCCCCACCCTGAGGGAGGTGCCCCTCGTACATCCCGCCACCCAGACTAGCCTCTGAGCATGTCCAAAGTGCTCTTCCCCCACGGCCACACACGGAGGGAGGTTTCTGAGCCGGGCTGGGGTGGGGTGGGGTAAGCAATCAGCCTGTACCAAACGGACACACACACACACACCCCTACCCGGGCACCTTTTCCAACCCACGCGGGGGGGGGGCCTGAGTCCTTAGTCAGGGGCCTCGGAACGAAGGCAGAACGGCTCTCGAATCATCACGGCTTGCCAGGCAGCCAGCCAAGAGGCAGGCATAGGACCGGCCGCTCTAGGACTCCCGTCTCCGCCACTCCGTGTGCCAGGCAAGGGGCGTTCCGATGACGCAGCGTTGCCGTGGAAACGAGGGAGGAGAGGGGTGTCGGACCCATATACCTGACGGACCGACCCTCCGACAGCCTAATGCTAGAGCGTCTCCATGGGGCATTTCCGGACATGGCGCGTGGGACGCATATCACTGACGGACCGACCCTCCGACATCGTAATGCTAGAGCGTCTCCATGGGGCACTTTCGGAAATGGCGCGTCGGACGCATATCTTTGACGGACAAGGGCACGCGTCTCCATGGAAACCGCAAAGCCAAAAGACAGAGAGTCGCCTTTCGAACGGCTAGAGCGTCTCTGCCAAAGACTAATGCTAAGAGCGGCGCCCGCCCGTGTTTTCTTCATTATCGCTATCGCCGTCTTGTGGTGGCCAGGGCCTGGAGGCCACGAGTTCCAGCGCTGTTTTCCAGGCTGAAGGTAGGTCGGATCATTGGGGTGGGGCGGCAGGGGGACACCCCACGTTTCCTAAGGGAACCCCAGGAGGGGGGGGGGGTGAGATCGTGGCCCCACCGCCCCCGAGACAGAGGCAGTGGCAGTGGGGCGCCTGTGTAGCTTGATGGAGACTCTGCTTACCGTGCGCATGCGCATGGGCTCCGGTATCTAGTCATGCCTGCCACATGACCACGGAAACGTCTGAAGATGTAGAGCGGGGCAAAATGGGGGCGGCGGCAAGGAGGGGGCACTTTGCACATGCTCTGGGAACCCTCTGCAAAGTCTCCGCCCCCATCTCGGCCTCAGGCGTCATTGATAAATGGCGCGACCTACAGATAAATTTTTTTTCTTTTGACTTTTTCCTCGTAAACCAGACCAGATCTTTCCCAAATTTGGCCCTGGGGGAGGGGGAGGTTGTCCTTTGTGCCCCCCGTCCGATCCAGGCCCCCGCCCTGCTCTCTCAAGCCGAAAGGAAGTGAAATCAAGCCCCACAAACTCTGCATCTGTGGGGCAGCACAGCCTGGTGACCCCCACACCACCCACCCACCCACCCTTTGCCCCTCTGATTTTTGGGCTCACGTGGGTGGGTGGAGAGAAAGAAAGAGGGATAAATAGAGGCTCCCCCCACCACACAATCCAAAGATGGGGGTGGGGGGTGGGGGGCAGATAGCAGGAGCCTCTCCCAAATTCCCCAAAGTCCCAATTTAATCGGAGGAGTGGGAAAGACAGAAGATAGATCCGTGGTCCTTTCCGGGGTGCTGCTCTCTGCCGCAGTTGGGGGACTGTGGATTGAGGAGTGCCCCCCCCATTTGCTGCCCAGGCTGTGTGCCAAGGGGGGTGTTGGGGGTCCCAACGGCTTCCCTCTGCTGTGGGTCACTGCTGTGGGTGGAAGATGGGTCATGGGTTCTGGTCTTGTTATGGCATCAGCACCCCATAGGACGTGGGTCCAACTGCCCCTTGCCCGCGCCTGGGAGGTGGGAGGGGAGGGGAGAGACACATGGGAGACTGACCGTGCCGCCTTTCTTTAAGTAGGGAACAGACCAGTGGACGCTGGGGCCGAGCCATGGCCTGCAGCCACCCCACCGCCTTCCGGGCCCCGGTGCCTGGACCCCGTGGGCCAGATGGACAGTTCATGTGGGGACGGAGACGGAGGTGCATCCGGTGAGCTTGTGGGGAGATTTTGGGTTGGGGGCTGGCAGAGGGTTTTTCGTGCCAGGTAGAGTTTCCATTGGCAGGAGCAGTCTACCGTTAAATACGATCCCATGTGGGTCCAGAGTGTCAGTGGTGGGCAGAAAGAACACAGGTACATATAGGGGGTCTCTCTGTGGAGTAATTTGGCCCCCTCCCCAGCTGGAACTGCAGTGGCTCAAGAGGTTAAGACGCTGACTGGGTGGCGGAAAGTCAGCAGTTCGATTCTTGAGTACTACAGGACGGAATGAGCTCCCGTCTTTGTCCCAGCGTCTGCCAACCTAGCAGTTTGAAAGCAAGAAATTGCAAGCAGATCAATAGGAACCACTTGGGTGGGAAGGTAAGCAGCGTTCCGTGCGCTCCGGTTTCTAGTCATGCCTGCCTGCCACGTGACCACGGAAACGTCTTCAGAAGCAGACAACGCTGGCTCTTCGGCTTTGAAACATATGAGCACTGAGCCCTAGAGTCGGATACGACTGGCTTCCGAGCAAGGGAAACCTTTACCTTTAACCTACGGGTGGATTTGTGCGTGTGCGCGAGGGAAGGGAGGTTTCTCTTGATGGACTTGGATGGCCATCATCCCCACTCTGATTAAAACGAAGGGAATCCAAAGGAAAGTGACACACACACACACACACACAGAAACCCCAGGAAACAGGGAATAGTCCAGTTGCTGACCTCTAACCAGATGCATCAGTTTTCCGTTTACGGCTCTTGTCGTGGTCGGCAGGGTTCCCAGGAGATCACGGCGCCCGACCCCTGCCAACTGGATCTCAGGCACACGCCCCCCCCCCAAAAAAAGGGCTTCCCATTTTTACTTCCCTCTATATAGCTTTCTCATTTTTATTTGAAAATGCTGGAAGTTTCAGAGGTGGGGGAGCGATGCTCTTGGCAAACGGAAGGGTGAAATGCACTGAGGGCTCTCCTTTTTCCTTGCCTTTCTAGGAGGAAGCGGATGGCCAGGAGGAAGCCTCCCTTCCGTCCTTCCTCCCTTCCTTCTTCTGGAGACGACACAGGTTGACCACAGAGTGCGGAGTACCACGGACTATGATGTGTTTTTATTTCTGCCGGTTGGCATGACGGAGAAATGGGTGCCACGCAGGGTCCAGGGAGCCGGTCCGATGTCTGCGCGAGGAGCTCTGTGAGGCCATTGAGTCTAGCGTTAGGCCTCAACCCATTTCTACTGGTAAACATTTCCCGCCTACTAACGGAAGAGCACCTCTTTTTCAAAATGTCTGCAACCAGGGTGAGGGTGCAGATTGGCACGCTGGGCTCCTTGGACTTGCAGGCTGTAGAGGTGATTGTGAAACCCATGGCTGGGCTTCTCAGGGAAGGGCGCAGAGGTGTCACCTTTGGGGTGTTTCTTCCCGAAAGCGCCCGGAAGGGCTGGCATTAGCTGGGGCATCAGATGGCCTGGCCCAGAAGGGGAAACTCAGGATCACACGTGTTGACCTACAGATAAATATTTATTGGTAGGCCACGCCAATGCTCAACAACGCCTGAGGCTGAGATTGAGGGGGGGGGTTTGCAGAGAGTTCCCAGAGGATGTGCAAAGTGCCCCTCCGTGGTGGGTTTTTCCTGGAGGAGGAGAAAGGAAAAAATAAATCCACCGGCTGCACGTCGATGCGTGCAAAAAAATCCACAAACACACAAGAGCGCAACGCCTCAAAGGAGCGGGAGATCTGGGGGTGTCTGCCAGCATCCAGAGATCATTATCAGCATTACGTTAGCCCGCTGGGCCCCGAGCCCAACCGCATGAGGAGGAGGACTCTGGATGGGAGGCCATGAAGTGAGGCTGGGTGGGGTAAGGAGGGTGGTGGTGGTTAGATGATGTGGCAAATCTTGGGCTGGAAATGGGAGCTGGGTCTACACCAGGAGGGAAGGGGGGGCTTCAGAAAGGATTACCACATTCTGTGGGAGTTTGCAAAGGTTTGTTTTGGTGTTTTTTTGGTGGGGGGGCGGTTAATGTTTTGTTGCTGTGATACAGATACTGTGATTTGTGACGATGATAGGTTGAAATTTTTTTATTATGCTAATGTGGATAATTTATTTTTATTCTGTATTTACATTGTATCTTGTTATTGGTTACTTTAAATGTTGTAAACCGCTTTGGGTCCCCCATTGGGATGAGAAAGGCGCTATAGAAATTTCAATAAATAAATAATGTGGAGCCTTGTAATTGTAGCTGTATATTTTGTATTTTTATTAGCCACCCAGAGTCGCTCTGCGACTTGGGCGGCATACAAGTCTAACAACAACAACAACAACAACAACAATCACTTCCGGCGAGACTTCCGGGCACGGATGGCCTGCCAGCCCTGCAGTGCTGGCCAGGAGCCCTGCTGCACCCCTTGGGTGATCATGTGTGGGGTGCCCTGGGAACTAGCCCCAGCAGCCACCTGCCGAAGGTGTGACTGAGGCCTCCTTTGGGAAAATCCAGAAGAAAAGAGTGGCTTCCGTGGCTTTCCAGCCCGATTCGGAGGGCGGCAACGGGGGTTGTCTGGGTGTGTGCTGCTTTTCCCCTCCAGCTTTACCTGGTCAGCGCAGGCGGCGCATGCGAAAGTCAGCCCAGCAAGAAGAAGTAAAAATCCTCCGTGGTGGGTTTTTCCTGGAGGAGGAGAAAGGAAAAGATCAGGGAGGGAGGGAGTAATACTGGAGTCATCATCATCATCATAATGCTCTAATAATACCCTGTGCTCAAAAGGGACCACAGTGGCTCAAGGGGTTAAGACCTCGCTGCCTGGGGGGAGGTGGCAGGTCAGCAGTTCCAAACCCAAGTACTGCATGAGGGAGTGAGCTCCTGTCCTCTGTCCTAGCTCCTGCCAACCTAGCAGTTTGAAATTGCAAGTAGATGAATAGGTACCAATTGGGTGGGAAAGGTAAACAGCGTTCTGTGCACTCCGGTGTCTAGTCCTGCCAGCCTCATGTCCACGAAAATGTCTGCAAAATGCAGACAGATATAAGCAGAGATGAGCACTGAACCCTAGAGTCAGATACAACTGGCTTTCGAGCAAGGCTGACCCTTGACCTTACCCTGTCATCTGGACATCTTAGACGGGCCCTCCCCCCAAACCCACCCCCCCACCCTGAGGGAGGTGCCCCTCGTACATCCCGCCACCCAGACTAGCCTCTGAGCATGTCCAAAGTGCTCTTCCCCCACGGCCACACACGGAGGGAGGTTTCTGAGCCGGGCTGGGGTGGGGTGGGGTAAGCAATCAGCCTGTACCAAACGGACACACACACACACACCCCTACCCGGGCACCTTTTCCAACCCCCGCGGGGGGGGGGGCCTGAGTCCTTAGTCAGGGGCCTCGGAACGAAGGCAGAACGGCTCTCGAATCATCACGGCTTGCCAGGCAGCCAGCCAAGAGGCAGGCATAGGACCGGCCGCTCTAGGACTCCCGTCTCCGCCACTCCGTGTGCCAGGCAAGGGGCGTTCCGATGACGCAGCGTTGCCGTGGAAACGAGGGAGGAGAGGGGTGTCGGACCCATATACCTGACGGACCGACCCTCCGACAGCCTAATGCTAGAGCGTCTCCATGGGGCATTTCCGGACATGGCGCGTGGGACGCATATCACTGACGGACCGACCCTCCGACATCGTAATGCTAGAGCGTCTCCATGGGGCACTTTCGGAAATGGCGCGTCGGACGCATATCTTTGACGGACAAGGGCACGCGTCTCCATGGAAACCGCAAAGCCAAAAGACAGAGAGTCGCCTTTCGAACGGCTAGAGCGTCTCTGCCAAAGACTAATGCTAAGAGCGGCGCCCGCCCGTGTTTTCTTCATTATCGCTATCGCCGTCTTGTGGTGGCCAGGGCCTGGAGGCCACGAGTTCCAGCGCTGTTTTCCAGGCTGAAGGTAGGTCGGATCATTGGGGTGGGGCGGCAGGGGGACACCCCACGTTTCCTAAGGGAACCCCAGGAGGGGGGGGGGGTGAGATCGTGGCCCCACCGCCCCCGAGACAGAGGCAGTGGCAGTGGGGCGCCTGTGTAGCTTGATGGAGACTCTGCTTACCGTGCGCATGCGCATGGGCTCCGGTATCTAGTCATGCCTGCCACATGACCACGGAAACGTCTGAAGATGTAGAGCGGGGCAAAATGGGGGCGGCGGCAAGGAGGGGGCACTTTGCACATGCTCTGGGAACCCTCTGCAAAGTCTCCGCCCCCATCTCGGCCTCAGGCGTCATTGATAAATGGCGCGACCTACAGATAAATTTTTTTTCTTTTGACTTTTTCCTCGTAAACCAGACCAGATCTTTCCCAAATTTGGCCCTGGGGGAGGGGGAGGTTGTCCTTTGTGCCCCCCGTCCGATCCAGGCCCCCGCCCTGCTCTCTCAAGCCGAAAGGAAGTGAAATCAAGCCCCACAAACTCTGCATCTGTGGGGCAGCACAGCCTGGTGACCCCCACACCACCCACCCACCCACCCTTTGTCCCTCTGATTTTTGGGCTCACGTGGGTGGGTGGAGAGAAAGAAAGAGGGATAAATAGAGGCTCCCCCCACCACACAATCCAAAGATGGGGGTGGGGGGTGGGGGGCAGATAGCAGGAGCCTCTCCCAAATTCCCCAAAGTCCCAATTTAATCGGAGGAGTGGGAAAGACAGAAGATAGATCCGTGGTCCTTTCCGGGGTGCTGCTCTCTGCCGCAGTTGGGGGACTGTGGATTGAGGAGTGCCCCCCCCATTTGCTGCCCAGGCTGTGTGCCAAGGGGGGTGTTGGGGGTCCCAACGGCTTCCCTCTGCTGTGGGTCACTGCTGTGGGTGGAAGATGGGTCATGGGTTCTGGTCTTGTTATGGCATCAGCACCCCATAGGACGTGGGTCCAACTGCCCCTTGCCCGCGCCTGGGAGGTGGGAGGGGAGGGGAGAGACACATGGGAGACTGACCGTGCCGCCTTTCTTTAAGTAGGGAACAGACCAGTGGACGCTGGGGCCGAGCCATGGCCTGCAGCCACCCCACCGCCTTCCGGGCCCCGGTGCCTGGACCCCGTGGGCCAGATGGACAGTTCATGTGGGGACGGAGACGGAGGTGCATCCGGTGAGCTTGTGGGGAGATTTTGGGTTGGGGGCTGGCAGAGGGTTTTTCGTGCCAGGTAGAGTTTCCATTGGCAGGAGCAGTCTACCGTTAAATACGATCCCATGTGGGTCCAGAGTGTCAGTGGTGGGCAGAAAGAACACAGGTACATATAGGGGGTCTCTCTGTGGAGTAATTTGGCCCCCTCCCCAGCTGGAACTGCAGTGGCTCAAGAGGTTAAGACGCTGACTGGGTGGCGGAAAGTCAGCAGTTCGATTCTTGAGTACTACAGGACGGAATGAGCTCCCGTCTTTGTCCCAGCGTCTGCCAACCTAGCAGTTTGAAAGCAAGAAATTGCAAGCAGATCAATAGGAACCACTTGGGTGGGAAGGTAAGCAGCGTTCCGTGCGCTCCGGTTTCTAGTCATGCCTGCCTGCCACGTGACCACGGAAACGTCTTCAGAAGCAGACAACGCTGGCTCTTCGGCTTTGAAACATATGAGCACTGAGCCCTAGAGTCGGATACGACTGGCTTCCGAGCAAGGGAAACCTTTACCTTTAACCTACGGGTGGATTTGTGCGTGTGCGCGAGGGAAGGGAGGTTTCTCTTGATGGACTTGGATGGCCATCATCCCCACTCTGATTAAAACGAAGGGAATCCAAAGGAAAGTCACACACACACACACACACACAGAAACCCCAGGAAACAGGGAATAGTCCAGTTGCTGACCTCTAACCAGATGCATCAGTTTTCCGTTTACGGCTCTTGTCGTGGTCGGCAGGGTTCCCAGGAGATCACGGCGCCCGACCCCTGCCAACTGGATCTCAGGCACACGCCCCCCCCCCAAAAAAAAGGGCTTCCCATTTTTACTTCCCTCTATATAGCTTTCTCATTTTTATTTGAAAATGCTGGAAGTTTCAGAGGTGGGGGAGCGATGCTCTTGGCAAACGGAAGGGTGAAATGCACTGAGGGCTCTCCTTTTTCCTTGCCTTTCTAGGAAGAAGCGGATGGCCAGAAGGAAGCCTCCCTTCCGTCCTTCCTCCCTTCCTTCTTCTGGAGACGACACAGGTTGACCACAGAGTGCGGAGTACCACGGACTATGATGTGTTTTTATTTCTGCCGGTTGGCATGACGGAGAAATGGGTGCCACGCAGGGTCCAGGGAGCCGGTCCGATGTCTGCGCGAGGAGCTCTGTGAGGCCATTGAGTCTAGCGTTAGGCCTCAACCCATTTCTACTGGTAAACATTTCCCGCCTACTAACGGAAGAGCACCTCTTTTTCAAAATGTCTGCAACCAGGGTGAGGGTGCAGATTGGCACGCTGGGCTCCTTGGACTTGCAGGCTGTAGAGGTGATTGTGAAACCCATGGCTGGGCTTCTCAGGGAAGGGCGCAGAGGTGTCACCTTTGGGGTGTTTCTTCCCGAAAGCGCCCGGAAGGGCTGGCATTAGCTGGGGCATCAGATGGCCTGGCCCAGAAGGGGAAACTCAGGATCACACGTGTTGACCTACAGATAAATATTTATTGGTAGGCCACGCCAATGCTCAACAACGCCTGAGGCTGAGATTGAGGGGGGGGTTTGCAGAGAGTTCCCAGAGGATGTGCAAAGTGCCCCTCCGTGGTGGGTTTTTCCTGGAGGAGGAGAAAGGAAAAAATAAATCCACCGGCTGCACGTCGATGCGTGCAAAAAAATCCACAAACACACAAGAGCGCAACGCCTCAAAGGAGCGGGAGATCTGGGGGTGTCTGCCAGCATCCAGAGATCATTATCAGCATTACGTTAGCCCGCTGGGCCCCGAGCCCAACCGCATGAGGAGGAGGACTCTGGATGGGAGGCCATGAAGTGAGGCTGGGTGGGGTAAGGAGGGTGGTGGTGGTTAGATGATGTGGCAAATCTTGGGCTGGAAATGGGAGCTGGGTCTACACCAGGAGGGAAGGGGGGGCTTCAGAAAGGATTACCACATTCTGTGGGAGTTTGCAAAGGTTTGTTTTGGTGTTTTTTTGGTGGGGGGGGCGGTTAATGTTTTGTTGCTGTGATACAGATACTGTGATTTGTGACGATGATAGGTTGAAATTTTTTTATTATGCTAATGTGGATAATTTATTTTTATTCTGTATTTACATTGTATCTTGTTATTGGTTACTTTAAATGTTGTAAACCGCTTTGGGTCCCCCATTGGGATGAGAAAGGCGCTATAGAAATTTCAATAAATAAATAATGTGGAGCCTTGTAATTGAAGCTGTATATTTTGTATTTTTATTAGCCTCCCAGAGTTGCTCTGCGACTTGGGCGGCATACAAGTCTAACAACAACAACAACAACAACAACAATCACTTCCGGCGAGACTTCCGGGCACGGATGGCCTGCCAGCCCTGCAGTGCTGGCCAGGAGCCCTGCTGCACCCCTTGGGTGATCATGTGTGGGGTGCCCTGGGAACTAGCCCCAGCAGCCACCTGCCGAAGGTGTGACTGAGGCCTCCTTTGGGAAAATCCAGAAGAAAAGAGTGGCTTCCGTGGCTTTCCAGCCCGATTCGGAGGGCGGCAACGGGGGTTGTCTGGGTGTGTGCTGCTTTTCCCCTCCAGCTTTACCTGGTCAGCGCAGGCGGCGCATGCGAAAGTCAGCCCAGCAAGAAGAAGTAAAAATCCTCCGTGGTGGGTTTTTCCTGGAGGAGGAGAAAGGAAAAGATCAGGGAGGGAGGGAGTAATACTGGAGTCATCATCATCATCATAATGCTCTAATAATACCCTGTGCTCAAAAGGGACCACAGTGGCTCAAGGGGTTAAGACCTCGCTGCCTGGGGGGAGGTGGCAGGTCAGCAGTTCCAAACCCAAGTACTGCATGAGGGAGTGAGCTCCTGTCCTCTGTCCTAGCTCCTGCCAACCTAGCAGTTTGAAATTGCAAGTAGATGAATAGGTACCAATTGGGTGGGAAAGGTAAACAGCGTTCTGTGCACTCCGGTGTCTAGTCCTGCCAGCCTCATGTCCACGAAAATGTCTGCAAAATGCAGACAGCTATAAGCAGAGATGAGCACTGAACCCTAGAGTCAGATACAACTGGCTTTCGAGCAAGGCTGACCCTTGACCTTACCCTGTCATCTGGACATCTTAGAAGGGCCCTCCCCCCAAACCCACCCCCCCACCCTGAGGGAGGTGCCCCTCGTACATCCCGCCACCCAGACTAGCCTCTGAGCATGTCCAAAGTGCTCTTCCCCCACGGCCACACACGGAGGGAGGTTTCTGAGCCGGGCTGGGGTGGGGTGGGGTAAGCAATCAGCCTGTACCAAACGGACACACACACACACACCCCTACCCGGGCACCTTTTCCAACCCCCGCGGGGGGGGGGGCCTGAGTCCTTAGTCAGGGGCCTCGGAACGAAGGCAGAACGGCTCTCGAATCATCACGGCTTGCCAGGCAGCCAGCCAAGAGGCAGGCATAGGACCGGCCGCTCTAGGACTCCCGTCTCCGCCACTCCGTGTGCCAGGCAAGGGGCGTCCCGATGACGCAGCGTTGCCGTGGAAACGAGGGAGGAGAGGGGTGTCGGACCCATATACCTGACGGACCGACCCTCCGACAGCCTAATGCTAGAGCGTCTCCATGGGGCATTTCCGGACATGGCGCGTGGGACGCATATCTTTGACGGACAAGGGCACGCGTCTCCATGGAAACCGCAAAGCCAAAAGACAGAGAGTCGCCTTTCGAACGGCTAGAGCGTCTCTGCCAAAGACTAATGCTAAGAGCGGCGCCCGCCCGTGTTTTCTTCATTATCGCTATCGCCGTCTTGTGGTGGCCAGGGCCTGGAGGCCACGAGTTCCAGCGCTGTTTTCCAGGCTGAAGGTAGGTCGGATCATTGGGGTGGGGCGGCAGGGGGACACCCCACGTTTCCTAAGGGAACCCCAGGAGGAGGGGGGGTGAGATCGTGGCCCCACCGCCCCCGAGACAGAGGCAGTGGCAGTGGGGCGCCTGTGTAGCTTGATGGAGACTCTGCTTACCGTGCGCATGCGCATGGGCTCCGGTATCTAGTCATGCCTGCCACATGACCACGGAAACGTCTGAAGATGTAGAGCGGGGCAAAATGGGGGCGGCGGCAAGGAGGGGGCACTTTGCACATGCTCTGGGAACCCTCTGCAAAGTCTCCGCCCCCATCTCGGCCTCAGGCGTCATTGATAAATGGCGCGACCTACAGATAAATTTTTTTTCTTTTGACTTTTTCCTCGTAAACCAGACCAGATCTTTCCCAAATTTGGCCCTGGGGGAGGGGGAGGTTGTCCTTTGTGCCCCCCGTCCGATCCAGGCCCCCGCCCTGCTCTCTCAAGCCGAAAGGAAGTGAAATCAAGCCCCACAAACTCTGCATCTGTGGGGCAGCACTGCCTGGTGACCCCCACACCACCCACCCACCCACCCTTTGTCCCTCTGATTTTTGGGCTCACGTGGGTGGGTGGAGAGAAAGAAAGAGGGATAAATAGAGGCTCCCCCCACCACACAATCTAAAGATGGGGGTGGGGGGTGGGGGGCAGATAGCAGGAGCCTCTCCCAAATTCCCCAAAGTCCCAATTTAATCGGAGGAGTGGGAAAGACAGAAGATAGATCCGTGGTCCTTTCCGGGGTGCTGCTCTCTGCCGCAGTTGGGGGACTGTGGATTGAGGAGTGCCCCCCCCCATTTGCTGCCCAGGCTGTGTGCCAAGGGGGGTGTTGGGGGTCCCAACGGCTTCCCTCTGCTGTGGGTCACTGCTGTGGGTGGAAGATGGGTCATGGGTTCTGGTCTTGTTATGGCATCAGCACCCCATAGGACGTGGGTCCAACTGCCCCTTGCCCGCGCCTGGGAGGTGGGAGGGGAGGGGAGAGACACATGGGAGACTGACCGTGCCGCCTTTCTTTAAGTAGGGAACAGACCAGTGGACGCTGGGGCCGAGCCATGGCCTGCAGCCACCCCACCGCCTTCCGGGCCCCGGTGCCTGGACCCCGTGGGCCAGATGGACAGTTCATGTGGGGACGGAGACGGAGGTGCATCCGGTGAGCTTGTGGGGAGATTTTGGGTTGGGGGCTGGCAGAGGGTTTTTCGTGCCAGGTAGAGTTTCCATTGGCAGGAGCAGTCTACCGTTAAATACGATCCCATGTGGGTCCAGAGTGTCAGTGGTGGGCAGAAAGAACACAGGTACATATAGGGGGTCTCTCTGTGGAGTAATTTGGCCCCCTCCCCAGCTGGAACTGCAGTGGCTCAAGAGGTTAAGACGCTGACTGGGTGGCGGAAAGTCAGCAGTTCGATTCTTGAGTACTACAGGACGGAATGAGCTCCCGTCTTTGTCCCAGCGTCTGCCAACCTAGCAGTTTGAAAGCAAGAAATTGCAAGCAGATCAATAGGAACCACTTGGGTGGGAAGGTAAGCAGCGTTCCGTGCGCTCCGGTTTCTAGTCATGCCTGCCTGCCACGTGACCACGGAAACGTCTTCAGAAGCAGACAACGCTGGCTCTTCGGCTTTGAAACATATGAGCACTGAGCCCTAGAGTCGGATACGACTGGCTTCCGAGCAAGGGAAACCTTTACCTTTAACCTACGGGTGGATTTGTGCGTGTGCGCGAGGGAAGGGAGGTTTCTCTTGATGGACTTGGATGGCCATCATCCCCACTCTGATTAAAACGAAGGGAATCCAAAGGAAAGTCACACACACACACACACACACAGAAACCCCAGGAAACAGGGAATAGTCCAGTTGCTGACCTCTAACCAGATGCATCAGTTTTCCGTTTACGGCTCTTGTCGTGGTCGGCAGGGTTCCCAGGAGATCACGGCGCCCGACCCCTGCCAACTGGATCTCAGGCACACGCCCCCCCCCCAAAAAAAAGGGCTTCCCATTTTTACTTCCCTCTATATAGCTTTCTCATTTTTATTTGAAAATGCTGGAAGTTTCAGAGGTGGGGGAGCGATGCTCTTGGCAAACGGAAGGGTGAAATGCACTGAGGGCTCTCCTTTTTCCTTGCCTTTCTAGGAAGAAGCGGATGGCCAGAAGGAAGCCTCCCTTCCGTCCTTCCTCCCTTCCTTCTTCTGGAGACGACACAGGTTGACCACAGAGTGCGGAGTACCACGGACTATGATGTGTTTTTATTTCTGCCGGTTGGCATGACGGAGAAATGGGTGCCACGCAGGGTCCAGGGAGCCGGTCCGATGTCTGCGCGAGGAGCTCTGTGAGGCCATTGAGTCTAGCGTTAGGCCTCAACCCATTTCTACTGGTAAACATTTCCCGCCTACTAACGGAAGAGCACCTCTTTTTCAAAATGTCTGCAACCAGGGTGAGGGTGCAGATTGGCACGCTGGGCTCCTTGGACTTGCAGGCTGTAGAGGTGATTGTGAAACCCATGGCTGGGCTTCTCAGGGAAGGGCGCAGAGGTGTCACCTTTGGGGTGTTTCTTCCCGAAAGCGCCCGGAAGGGCTGGCATTAGCTGGGGCATCAGATGGCCTGGCCCAGAAGGGGAAACTCAGGATCACACGTGTTGACCTACAGATAAATATTTATTGGTAGGCCACGCCAATGCTCAACAACGCCTGAGGCTGAGATTGAGGGGGGGGTTTGCAGAGAGTTCCCAGAGGATGTGCAAAGTGCCCCTCCGTGGTGGGTTTTTCCTGGAGGAGGAGAAAGGAAAAAATAAATCCACCGGCTGCACGTCGATGCGTGCAAAAAAATCCACAAACACACAAGAGCGCAACGCCTCAAAGGAGCGGGAGATCTGGGGGTGTCTGCCAGCATCCAGAGATCATTATCAGCATTACGTTAGCCCGCTGGGCCCCGAGCCCAACCGCATGAGGAGGAGGACTCTGGATGGGAGGCCATGAAGTGAGGCTGGGTGGGGTAAGGAGGGTGGTGGTGGTTAGATGATGTGGCAAATCTTGGGCTGGAAATGGGAGCTGGGTCTACACCAGGAGGGAAGGGGGGGCTTCAGAAAGGATTACCACATTCTGTGGGAGTTTGCAAAGGTTTGTTTTGGTGTTTTTTTGGTGGGGGGGGCGGTTAATGTTTTGTTGCTGTGATACAGATACTGTGATTTGTGACGATGATAGGTTGAAATTTTTTTATTATGCTAATGTGGATAATTTATTTTTATTCTGTATTTACATTGTATCTTGTTATTGGTTACTTTAAATGTTGTAAACCGCTTTGGGTCCCCCATTGGGATGAGAAAGGCGCTATAGAAATTTCAATAAATAAATAATGTGGAGCCTTGTAATTGAAGCTGTATATTTTGTATTTTTATTAGCCTCCCAGAGTTGCTCTGCGACTTGGGCGGCATACAAGTCTAACAACAACAACAACAACAACAACAATCACTTCCGGCGAGACTTCCGGGCACGGATGGCCTGCCAGCCCTGCAGTGCTGGCCAGGAGCCCTGCTGCACCCCTTGGGTGATCATGTGTGGGGTGCCCTGGGAACTAGCCCCAGCAGCCACCTGCCGAAGGTGTGACTGAGGCCTCCTTTGGGAAAATCCAGAAGAAAAGAGTGGCTTCCGTGGCTTTCCAGCCCGATTCGGAGGGCGGCAACGGGGGTTGTCTGGGTGTGTGCTGCTTTTCCCCTCCAGCTTTACCTGGTCAGCGCAGGCGGCGCATGCGAAAGTCAGCCCAGCAAGAAGAAGTAAAAATCCTCCGTGGTGGGTTTTTCCTGGAGGAGGAGAAAGGAAAAGATCAGGGAGGGAGGGAGTAATACTGGAGTCATCATCATCATCATAATGCTCTAATAATACCCTGTGCTCAAAAGGGACCACAGTGGCTCAAGGGGTTAAGACCTCGCTGCCTGGGGGGAGGTGGCAGGTCAGCAGTTCCAAACCCAAGTACTGCATGAGGGAGTGAGCTCCTGTCCTCTGTCCTAGCTCCTGCCAACCTAGCAGTTTGAAATTGCAAGTAGATGAATAGGTACCAATTGGGTGGGAAAGGTAAACAGCGTTCTGTGCACTCCGGTGTCTAGTCCTGCCAGCCTCATGTCCACGAAAATGTCTGCAAAATGCAGACAGCTATAAGCAGAGATGAGCACTGAACCCTAGAGTCAGATACAACTGGCTTTCGAGCAAGGCTGACCCTTGACCTTACCCTGTCATCTGGACATCTTAGAAGGGCCCTCCCCCCAAACCCACCCCCCCACCCTGAGGGAGGTGCCCCTCGTACATCCCGCCACCCAGACTAGCCTCTGAGCATGTCCAAAGTGCTCTTCCCCCACGGCCACACACGGAGGGAGGTTTCTGAGCCGGGCTGGGGTGGGGTGGGGTAAGCAATCAGCCTGTACCAAACGGACACACACACACACACCCCTACCCGGGCACCTTTTCCAACCCCCGCGGGGGGGGGGGCCTGAGTCCTTAGTCAGGGGCCTCGGAACGAAGGCAGAACGGCTCTCGAATCATCACGGCTTGCCAGGCAGCCAGCCAAGAGGCAGGCATAGGACCGGCCGCTCTAGGACTCCCGTCTCCGCCACTCCGTGTGCCAGGCAAGGGGCGTCCCGATGACGCAGCGTTGCCGTGGAAACGAGGGAGGAGAGGGGTGTCGGACCCATATACCTGACGGACCGACCCTCCGACAGCCTAATGCTAGAGCGTCTCCATGGGGCATTTCCGGACATGGCGCGTGGGACGCATATCTTTGACGGACAAGGGCACGCGTCTCCATGGAAACCGCAAAGCCAAAAGACAGAGAGTCGCCTTTCGAACGGCTAGAGCGTCTCTGCCAAAGACTAATGCTAAGAGCGGCGCCCGCCCGTGTTTTCTTCATTATCGCTATCGCCGTCTTGTGGTGGCCAGGGCCTGGAGGCCACGAGTTCCAGCGCTGTTTTCCAGGCTGAAGGTAGGTCGGATCATTGGGGTGGGGCGGCAGGGGGACACCCCACGTTTCCTAAGGGAACCCCAGGAGGAGGGGGGGTGAGATCGTGGCCCCACCGCCCCCGAGACAGAGGCAGTGGCAGTGGGGCGCCTGTGTAGCTTGATGGAGACTCTGCTTACCGTGCGCATGCGCATGGGCTCCGGTATCTAGTCATGCCTGCCACATGACCACGGAAACGTCTGAAGATGTAGAGCGGGGCAAAATGGGGGCGGCGGCAAGGAGGGGGCACTTTGCACATGCTCTGGGAACCCTCTGCAAAGTCTCCGCCCCCATCTCGGCCTCAGGCGTCATTGATAAATGGCGCGACCTACAGATAAATTTTTTTTCTTTTGACTTTTTCCTCGTAAACCAGACCAGATCTTTCCCAAATTTGGCCCTGGGGGAGGGGGAGGTTGTCCTTTGTGCCCCCCGTCCGATCCAGGCCCCCGCCCTGCTCTCTCAAGCCGAAAGGAAGTGAAATCAAGCCCCACAAACTCTGCATCTGTGGGGCAGCACTGCCTGGTGACCCCCACACCACCCACCCACCCACCCTTTGTCCCTCTGATTTTTGGGCTCACGTGGGTGGGTGGAGAGAAAGAAAGAGGGATAAATAGAGGCTCCCCCCACCACACAATCTAAAGATGGGGGTGGGGGGTGGGGGGCAGATAGCAGGAGCCTCTCCCAAATTCCCCAAAGTCCCAATTTAATCGGAGGAGTGGGAAAGACAGAAGATAGATCCGTGGTCCTTTCCGGGGTGCTGCTCTCTGCCGCAGTTGGGGGACTGTGGATTGAGGAGTGCCCCCCCCCATTTGCTGCCCAGGCTGTGTGCCAAGGGGGGTGTTGGGGGTCCCAACGGCTTCCCTCTGCTGTGGGTCACTGCTGTGGGTGGAAGATGGGTCATGGGTTCTGGTCTTGTTATGGCATCAGCACCCCATAGGACGTGGGTCCAACTGCCCCTTGCCCGCGCCTGGGAGGTGGGAGGGGAGGGGAGAGACACATGGGAGACTGACCGTGCCGCCTTTCTTTAAGTAGGGAACAGACCAGTGGACGCTGGGGCCGAGCCATGGCCTGCAGCCACCCCACCGCCTTCCGGGCCCCGGTGCCTGGACCCCGTGGGCCAGATGGACAGTTCATGTGGGGACGGAGACGGAGGTGCATCCGGTGAGCTTGTGGGGAGATTTTGGGTTGGGGGCTGGCAGAGGGTTTTTCGTGCCAGGTAGAGTTTCCATTGGCAGGAGCAGTCTACCGTTAAATACGATCCCATGTGGGTCCAGAGTGTCAGTGGTGGGCAGAAAGAACACAGGTACATATAGGGGGTCTCTCTGTGGAGTAATTTGGCCCCCTCCCCAGCTGGAACTGCAGTGGCTCAAGAGGTTAAGACGCTGACTGGGTGGCGGAAAGTCAGCAGTTCGATTCTTGAGTACTACAGGACGGAATGAGCTCCCGTCTTTGTCCCAGCGTCTGCCAACCTAGCAGTTTGAAAGCAAGAAATTGCAAGCAGATCAATAGGAACCACTTGGGTGGGAAGGTAAGCAGCGTTCCGTGCGCTCCGGTTTCTAGTCATGCCTGCCTGCCACGTGACCACGGAAACGTCTTCAGAAGCAGACAACGCTGGCTCTTCGGCTTTGAAACATATGAGCACTGAGCCCTAGAGTCGGATACGACTGGCTTCCGAGCAAGGGAAACCTTTACCTTTAACCTACGGGTGGATTTGTGCGTGTGCGCGAGGGAAGGGAGGTTTCTCTTGATGGACTTGGATGGCCATCATCCCCACTCTGATTAAAACGAAGGGAATCCAAAGGAAAGTCACACACACACACACACACACAGAAACCCCAGGAAACAGGGAATAGTCCAGTTGCTGACCTCTAACCAGATGCATCAGTTTTCCGTTTACGGCTCTTGTCGTGGTCGGCAGGGTTCCCAGGAGATCACGGCGCCCGACCCCTGCCAACTGGATCTCAGGCACACGCCCCCCCCCCCAAAAAAAAAAGGGCTTCCCATTTTTACTTCCCTCTATATAGCTTTCTCATTTTTATTTGAAAATGCTGGAAGTTTCAGAGGTGGGGGAGCGATGCTCTTGGCAAACGGAAGGGTGAAATGCACTGAGGGCTCTCCTTTTTCCTTGCCTTTCTAGGAAGAAGCGGATGGCCAGAAGGAAGCCTCCCTTCCGTCCTTCCTCCCTTCCTTCTTCTGGAGACGACACAGGTTGACCACAGAGTGCGGAGTACCACGGACTATGATGTGTTTTTATTTCTGCCGGTTGGCATGACGGAGAAATGGGTGCCACGCAGGGTCCAGGGAGCCGGTCCGATGTCTGCGCGAGGAGCTCTGTGAGGCCATTGAGTCTAGCGTTAGGCCTCAACCCATTTCTACTGGTAAACATTTCCCGCCTACTAACGGAAGAGCACCTCTTTTTCAAAATGTCTGCAACCAGGGTGAGGGTGCAGATTGGCACACTGGGCTCCTTGGACTTGCAGGCTGTAGAGGTGATTGTGAAACCCATGGCTGGGCTTCTCAGGGAAGGGCGCAGAGGTGTCACCTTTGGGGTGTTTCTTCCCGAAAGCGCCCGGAAGGGCTGGCATTAGCTGGGGCATCAGATGGCCTGGCCCAGAAGGGGAAACTCAGGATCACACGTGTTGACCTACAGATAAATATTTATTGGTAGGCCACGCCAATGCTCAACAACGCCTGAGGCTGAGATTGAGGGGGGGGGGTTTGCAGAGAGTTCCCAGAGGATGTGCAAAGTGCCCCTCCGTGGTGGGTTTTTCCTGGAGGAGGAGAAAGGAAAAAATAAATCCACCGGCTGCACGTCGATGCGTGCAAAAAAATCCACAAACACACAAGAGCGCAACGCCTCAAAGGAGCGGGAGATCTGGGGGTGTCTGCCAGCATCCAGAGATCATTATCAGCATTACGTTAGCCCGCTGGGCCCCGAGCCCAACCGCATGAGGAGGAGGACTCTGGATGGGAGGCCATGAAGTGAGGCTGGGTGGGGTAAGGAGGGTGGTGGTGGTTAGATGATGTGGCAAATCTTGGGCTGGAAATGGGAGCTGGGTCTACACCAGGAGGGAAGGGGGGGGCTTCAGAAAGGATTACCACATTCTGTGGGAGTTTGCAAAGGTTTGTTTTGGTGTTTTTTTGGTGGGGGGGCGGTTAATGTTTTGTTGCTGTGATACAGATACTGTGATTTGTGACGATGATAGGTTGAAATTTTTTTATTATGCTAATGTGGATAATTTATTTTTATTCTGTATTTACATTGTATCTTGTTATTGGTTACTTTAAATGTTGTAAACCGCTTTGGGTCCCCCATTGGGATGAGAAAGGCGCTATAGAAATTTCAATAAATAAATAATGTGGAGCCTTGTAATTGTAGCTGTATATTTTGTATTTTTATTAGCCACCCAGAGTCGCTCTGCGACTTGGGCGGCATACAAGTCTAACAACAACAACAACAACAACAACAATCACTTCCGGCGAGACTTCCGGGCACGGATGGCCTGCCAGCCCTGCAGTGCTGGCCAGGAGCCCTGCTGCACCCCTTGGGTGATCATGTGTGGGGTGCCCTGGGAACTAGCCCCAGCAGCCACCTGCCGAAGGTGTGACTGAGGCCTCCTTTGGGAAAATCCAGAAGAAAAGAGTGGCTTCCGTGGCTTTCCAGCCCGATTCGGAGGGCGGCAACGGGGGTTGTCTGGGTGTGTGCTGCTTTTCCCCTCCAGCTTTACCTGGTCAGCGCAGGCGGCGCATGCGAAAGTCAGCCCAGCAAGAAGAAGTAAAAATCCTCCGTGGTGGGTTTTTCCTGGAGGAGGAGAAAGGAAAAGATCAGGGAGGGAGGGAGTAATACTGGAGTCATCATCATCATCATAATGCTCTAATAATACCCTGTGCTCAAAAGGGACCACAGTGGCTCAAGGGGTTAAGACCTCGCTGCCTGGGGGGAGGTGGCAGGTCAGCAGTTCCAAACCCAAGTACTGCATGAGGGAGTGAGCTCCTGTCCTCTGTCCTAGCTCCTGCCAACCTAGCAGTTTGAAATTGCAAGTAGATGAATAGGTACCAATTGGGTGGGAAAGGTAAACAGCGTTCTGTGCACTCCGGTGTCTAGTCCTGCCAGCCTCATGTCCACGAAAATGTCTGCAAAATGCAGACAGATATAAGCAGAGATGAGCACTGAACCCTAGAGTCAGATACAACTGGCTTTCGAGCAAGGCTGACCCTTGACCTTACCCTGTCATCTGGACATCTTAGAAGGGCCCTCCCCCCAAACCCACCCCCCCACCCTGAGGGAGGTGCCCCTCGTACATCCCGCCACCCAGACTAGCCTCTGAGCATGTCCAAAGTGCTCTTCCCCCACGGCCACACACGGAGGGAGGTTTCTGAGCCGGGCTGGGGTGGGGTGGGGTAAGCAATCAGCCTGTACCAAACGGACACACACACACACACCCCTACCCGGGCACCTTTTCCAACCCACGCGGGGGGGGGGGCTGAGTCCTTAGTCAGGGGCCTCGGAACGAAGGCAGAACGGCTCTCGAATCATCACGGCTTGCCAGGCAGCCAGCCAAGAGGCAGGCATAGGACCGGCCGCTCTAGGACTCCCGTCTCCGCCACTCCGTGTGCCAGGCAAGGGGCGTCCCGATGACGCAGCGTTGCCGTGGAAACGAGGGAGGAGAGGGGTGTCGGACCCATATACCTGACGGACCGACCCTCCGACAGCCTAATGCTAGAGCGTCTCCATGGGGCATTTCCGGACATGGCGCGTGGGACGCATATCACTGACGGACCGACCCTCCGACATCGTAATGCTAGAGCGTCTCCATGGGGCACTTTCGGAAATGGCGCGTCGGACGCATATCTTTGACGGACAAGGGCACGCGTCTCCATGGAAACCGCAAAGCCAAAAGACAGAGAGTCGCCTTTCGAACGGCTAGAGCGTCTCTGCCAAAGACTAATGCTAAGAGCGGCGCCCGCCCGTGTTTTCTTCATTATCGCTATCGCCGTCTTGTGGTGGCCAGGGCCTGGAGGCCACGAGTTCCAGCGCTGTTTTCCAGGCTGAAGGTAGGTCGGATCATTGGGGTGGGGCGGCAGGGGGACACCCCACGTTTCCTAAGGGAACCCCAGGAGGAGGGGGGGTGAGATCGTGGCCCCACCGCCCCCGAGACAGAGGCAGTGGCAGTGGGGCGCCTGTGTAGCTTGATGGAGACTCTGCTTACCGTGCGCATGCGCATGGGCTCCGGTATCTAGTCATGCCTGCCACATGACCACGGAAACGTCTGAAGATGTAGAGCGGGGCAAAATGGGGGCGGCGGCAAGGAGGGGGCACTTTGCACATGCTCTGGGAACCCTCTGCAAAGTCTCCGCCCCCATCTCGGCCTCAGGCGTCATTGATAAATGGCGCGACCTACAGATAAATTTTTTTTCTTTTGACTTTTTCCTCGTAAACCAGACCAGATCTTTCCCAAATTTGGCCCTGGGGGAGGGGGAGGTTGTCCTTTGTGCCCCCCGTCCGATCCAGGCCCCCGCCCTGCTCTCTCAAGCCGAAAGGAAGTGAAATCAAGCCCCACAAACTCTGCATCTGTGGGGCAGCACAGCCTGGTGACCCCCACACCACCCACCCACCCACCCTTTGTCCCTCTGATTTTTGGGCTCACGTGGGTGGGTGGAGAGAAAGAAAGAGGGATAAATAGAGGCTCCCCCCACCACACAATCCAAAGATGGGGGTGGGGGGTGGGGGGCAGATAGCAGGAGCCTCTCCCAAATTCCCCAAAGTCCCAATTTAATCGGAGGAGTGGGAAAGACAGAAGATAGATCCGTGGTCCTTTCCGGGGTGCTGCTCTCTGCCGCAGTTGGGGGACTGTGGATTGAGGAGTGCCGCCCCCCCATTTGCTGCCCAGGCTGTGTGCCAAGGGGGGTGTTGGGGGTCCCAACGGCTTCCCTCTGCTGTGGGTCACTGCTGTGGGTGGAAGATGGGTCATGGGTTCTGGTCTTGTTATGGCATCAGCACCCCATAGGACGTGGGTCCAACTGCCCCTTGCCCGCGCCTGGGAGGTGGGAGGGGAGGGGAGAGACACATGGGAGACTGACCGTGCCGCCTTTCTTTAAGTAGGGAACAGACCAGTGGACGCTGGGGCCGAGCCATGGCCTGCAGCCACCCCACCGCCTTCCGGGCCCCGGTGCCTGGACCCCGTGGGCCAGATGGACAGTTCATGTGGGGACGGAGACGGAGGTGCATCCGGTGAGCTTGTGGGGAGATTTTGGGTTGGGGGCTGGCAGAGGGTTTTTCGTGGGGCAGCCCCATGGGTGCCAGGTAGAGTTTCCATTGGCAGGAGCAGTCTACCGTTAAATACGATCCCATGTGGGTCCAGAGTGTCAGTGGTGGGCAGAAAGAACACAGGTACATATAGGGGGTCTCTCTGTGGAGTAATTTGGCCCCCTCCCCAGCTGGAACTGCAGTGGCTCAAGAGGTTAAGACGCTGACTGGGTGGCGGAAAGTCAGCAGTTCGATTCTTGAGTACTACAGGACGGAATGAGCTCCCGTCTTTGTCCCAGCGTCTGCCAACCTAGCAGTTTGAAAGCAAGAAATTGCAAGCAGATCAATAGGAACCACTTGGGTGGGAAGGTAAGCAGCGTTCCGTGCGCTCCGGTTTCTAGTCATGCCTGCCTGCCACGTGACCACGGAAACGTCTTCAGAAGCAGACAACGCTGGCTCTTCGGCTTTGAAACATATGAGCACTGAGCCCTAGAGTCGGATACGACTGGCTTCCGAGCAAGGGAAACCTTTACCTTTAACCTACGGGTGGATTTGTGCGTGTGCGCGAGGGAAGGGAGGTTTCTCTTGATGGACTTGGATGGCCATCATCCCCACTCTGATTAAAACGAAGGGAATCCAAAGGAAAGTGACACACACACACACACACACACAGAAACCCCAGGAAACAGGGAATAGTCCAGTTGCTGACCTCTAACCAGATGCATCAGTTTTCCGTTTACGGCTCTTGTCGTGGTCGGCAGGGTTCCCAGGAGATCACGGCGCCCGACCCCTGCCAACTGGATCTCAGGCACACGCCCCCCCCCCCCCAAAAAAAGGGCTTCCCATTTTTACTTCCCTCTATATAGCTTTCTCATTTTTATTTGAAAATGCTGGAAGTTTCAGAGGTGGGGGAGCGATGCTCTTGGCAAACGGAAGGGTGAAATGCACTGAGGGCTCTCCTTTTTCCTTGCCTTTCTAGGAAGAAGCGGATGGCCAGGAGGAAGCCTCCCTTCCGTCCTTCCTCCCTTCCTTCTTCTGGAGACGACACAGGTTGACCACAGAGTGCGGAGTACCACGGACTATGATGTGTTTTTATTTCTGCCGGTTGGCATGACGGAGAAATGGGTGCCACGCAGGGTCCAGGGAGCCGGTCCGATGTCTGCGCGAGGAGCTCTGTGAGGCCATTGAGTCTAGCGTTAGGCCTCAACCCATTTCTACTGGTAAACATTTCCCGCCTACTAACGGAAGAGCACCTCTTTTTCAAAATGTCTGCAACCAGGGTGAGGGTGCAGATTGGCACGCTGGGCTCCTTGGACTTGCAGGCTGTAGAGGTGATTGTGAAACCCATGGCTGGGCTTCTCAGGGAAGGGCGCAGAGGTGTCACCTTTGGGGTGTTTCTTCCCGAAAGCGCCCGGAAGGGCTGGCATTAGCTGGGGCATCAGATGGCCTGGCCCAGAAGGGGAAACTCAGGATCACACGTGTTGACCTACAGATAAATATTTATTGGTAGACCACGCCAATGCTCAACAACGCCTGAGGCTGAGATTGAGGGGGGGGGGGTTTGCAGAGAGTTCCCAGAGGATGTGCAAAGTGCCCCTCCGTGGTGGGTTTTTCCTGGAGGAGGAGAAAGGAAAAAATAAATCCACCGGCTGCATGTCGATGCGTGCAAAAAAATCCACAAACACACAAGAGCGCAACGCCTCAAAGGAGCGGGAGATCTGGGGGTGTCTGCCAGCATCCAGAGATCATTATCAGCATTACGTTAGCCCGCTGGGCCCCGAGCCCAACCGCATGAGGAGGAGGACTCTGGATGGGAGGCCATGAAGTGAGGCTGGGTGGGGTAAGGAGGGTGGTGGTGGTTAGATGATGTGGCAAATCTTGGGCTGGAAATGGGAGCTGGGTCTACACCAGGAGGGAAGGGGGGGCTTCAGAAAGGATTACCACATTCTGTGGGAGTTTGCAAAGGTTTGTTTTGGTGTTTTTTTGGTGGGGGGGCGGTTAATGTTTTGTTGCTGTGATACAGATACTGTGATTTGTGACGATGATAGGTTGAAATTTTTTTATTATGCTAATGTGGATAATTTATTTTTATTCTGTATTTACATTGTATCTTGTTATTGGTTACTTTAAATGTTGTAAACCGCTTTGGGTCCCCCATTGGGATGAGAAAGGCGCTATAGAAATTTCAATAAATAAATAATGTGGAGCCTTGTAATTGAAGCTGTATATTTTGTATTTTTATTAGCCTCCCAAAGTTGCTCTGCGACTTGGGCGGCATACAAGTCTAACAACAACAACAACAATCACTTCCGGCGAGACTTCCGGGCACGGATGGCCTGCCAGCCCTGCAGTGCTGGCCAGGAGCCCTGCTGCACCCCTTGGGTGATCATGTGTGGGGTGCCCTGGGAACTAGCCCCAGCAGCCACCTGCCGAAGGTGTGACTGAGGCCTCCTTTGGGAAAATCCAGAAGAAAAGAGTGGCTTCCGTGGCTTTCCAGCCCGATTCGGAGGGCGGCAACGGGGGTTGTCTGGGTGTGTGCTGCTTTTCCCCTCCAGCTTTACCTGGTCAGCGCAGGCGAAAGTCAGCCCAGCAAGAAGAAGTAAAAATCCTCCGTGGTGGGTTTTTCCTGGAGGAGGAGAAAGGAAAAGATCAGGGAGGGAGGGAGTAATACTGGAGTCATCATCATCATCATAATGCTCTAATAATACCCTGTGCTCAAAAGGGACCACAGTGGCTCAAGGGGTTAAGACCTCGCTGCCTGGGGGGAGGTGGCAGGTCAGCAGTTCCAAACCCAAGTACTGCATGAGGGAGTGAGCTCCTGTCCTCTGTCCTAGCTCCTGCCAACCTAGCAGTTTGAAATTGCAAGTAGATGAATAGGTACCAATTGGGTGGGAAAGGTAAACAGTGTTCTGTGCACTCCGGTGTCTAGTCCTGCCAGCCTCATGTCCACGAAAATGTCTGCAAAATGCAGACAGATATAAGCAGAGATGAGCACTGAACCCTAGAGTCAGATACAACTGGCTTTCGAGCAAGGCTGACCCTTGACCTTACCCTGTCATCTGGACATCTTAGAAGGGCCCTCCCCCCAAACCCACCCCCCCACCCTGAGGGAGGTGCCCCTCGTACATCCCGCCACCCAGACTAGCCTCTGAGCATGTCCAAAGTGCTCTTCCCCCAGGGCCACACACGGAGGGAGGTTTCTGAGCCGGGCTGGGGTGGGGTGGGGTAAGCAATCAGCCTGTACCAAACGGACACACACACACACACCCCTACCCGGGCACCTTTTCCAACCCATGCGGGGGGGGGGGGCTGAGTCCTTAGTCAGGGGCCTCGGAACGAAGGCAGAACGGCTCTCGAATCATCACGGCTTGCCAGGCAGCCAGCCAAGAGGCAGGCATAGGACCGGCCGCTCTAGGACTCCCGTCTCCGCCACTCCGTGTGCCAGGCAAGGGGCGTCCCGATGACGCAGCGTTGCCGTGGAATCGAGGGAGGAGAGGGGTGTCGGACCCATATACCTGACGGACCGACCCTCCGACAGCCTAATGCTAGAGCGTCTCCATGGGGCATTTCCGGACATGGCGCGTGGGACGCATATCACTGACGGACCGACCCTCCGACATCGTAATGCTAGAGCGTCTCCATGGGGCACTTTCGGAAACGGCGCGTCGGACGCATATCTTTGACGGACAAGGGCACGCGTCTCCATGGAAACCGCAAAGCCAAAAGACAGAGAGTCGCCTTTCGAACGGCTAGAGCGTCTCTGCCAAAGACTAATGCTAAGAGCGGCGCCCGCCCGTGTTTTCTTCATTATCGCTATCGCCGTCTTGTGGTGGCCAGGGCCTTGAGGCCACGAGTTCCAGCGCTGTTTTCCAGGCTGAAGGTAGGCCGGATCATTGGGGTGGGGCGGCAGGGGGACACCCCACGTTTCCTAAGGGAACCCCAGGAGGAGGGGGGGTGAGATTGTGGCCCCACCGCCCCCGAGACAGAGGCAGTGGCAGTGGGGCGCCTGTGTAGCTTGATGGAGACTCTGCTTACCGTGCGCATGCGCATGGGCTCCGGTATCTAGTCATGCCTGCCACATGACCACGGAAACGTCTGAAGATGTAGAGCGGGGCAAAATGGGGGCGGCGGCAAGGAGGGGGCACTTTGCACATGCTCTGGGAACCCTCTGCAAAGTCTCCGCCCCCATCTCGGCCTCAGGCGTCATTGATAAATGG
This sequence comes from Bradypodion pumilum, assembly GCA_035047305.1. Taxonomy (NCBI): domain Eukaryota; kingdom Metazoa; phylum Chordata; class Lepidosauria; order Squamata; family Chamaeleonidae; genus Bradypodion; species Bradypodion pumilum. The sequence goes on from JAWDJD010000015.1 coordinate 16,766,776, forward strand.
CGCGACCTACAGATAAATTTTTTTTCTTTTGACTTTTTCCTCGTAAACCAGACCAGATCTTTCCCAAATTTGGCCCTGGGGGAGGGGGAGGTTGTCCTTTGTGCCCCCCGTCCGATCCAGGCCCCCGCCCTGCTCTCTCAAGCCGAAAGGAAGTGAAATCAAGCCCCACAAACTCTGCATCTGTGGGGCAGCACAGCCTGGTGACCCCCACACCACCCACCCACCCACCCTTTGCCCCTCTGATTTTTGGGCTCACGTGGCTGGGTGGAGAGAAAGAAAGAGGGATAAATAGAGGCTCCCCCCACCACACAATCCAAAGATGGGGGTGGGGGTTGGCAGATAGCAGGAGCCTCTCCCAAATTCCCCAAAGTCCCAATTTAATCGGAGGAGTGGGAAAGACCCGTGGTCCTTTCCCACTGTACGTCCCGTAGTGTGGCCCTCAACGCTTTAAGTTTGGGCCGCACGTGGGGGTCGATTTTCAAGAACTCTCTCTGGGGAATTATAGAATAGGAGGACCCCGAGTCAATTTCCATCCTAATAGGGGTCCCTTGTACTAGTACCTCAACGAAGTAATGGGGCTGTCCCGCAGACACGCTGAACACAGGAGCGTCGCCCTCTGTCGTCCGAGATGCGGCCCACGCCGTCCTGCTTCCTCGTGGTCCGGGCGCCATCTTTGGACCTCGCTGGACGGTCCGGTCTGGCCGAACGGTCTTGTGACTGTCTCCGGCCCTCTTTCCCTTTCCTGCACGCCTTGGCGATGTGCCCCCGACGGCCGCAGTTGTAGCACTCGGTTTTTCTGAATGGGCACCTCACGCGCTCATGGGCCGCTCCGCACCCATCGCAACGGCGCCCTCCCCTTCGGACCTTCTGGACCTCCTCGCCGTCGCTGCTTTCCGAAGACGACTTCGAGGTCCGTCGGGTTGCGTGCACCGACTGTCCGGACTTTCCGTGCAACGAGTTTTCCGCTTTGCCGGCCCTCGGACGCCACTCACGCCACTTGTGCATCTCATCTATTCCAGCATTCGTGGATTCCGCGGCTTCCGCGGCCTCTACAACCTCTGTCAGTGTGGGTGGTGGCTCCTTGTTCATCAGGCTGCGCTGCACTTCCTTGTCCTTCAGGCCACACAGAATTCCGTCCCTGAGGGCCATCTCTAGAAAGTGGTCCCATCTGCAGGGGGTGGCGGCTACTCTCATAGCTGTTACGAAGGCTTCTACCGACTCGTCCGGCGCTTGAACTCGCCTCCAAAACGCGCTCCGAGCGGGAAACATTGCCCTCGAGGGTCGGAAACGCTCACGCAGCAGTTTCATGATGTCATCGGCATTGAACTCACCCATCCCACCTTCGTCGCCAATTTAGTGTATGAGAGTCAGGACACAGGAAACAGCCAAGGGCTGGGTTAACTCAGGTTTATTGCATAGTGGACAGAGGGAACATGAGGTAATGGCGGACGAACAGCTCTATATATATGGTAGTAACGTATTTGAATGTGGCTCCACGATAGCCCATTGGCTACTGCCCGCGTGACGTCATGGCTGGTCACGCCCTTCTTGTCCAGGTGTAGGTAGCGGCGGGAAACTTCCCGCGCTGTGGCCTTTGATGGGTTTGAACCAAGAGAGCTTGGACGCTCGCTGCTGCCAGCTGGTGGTCATTAGCTCGCGTCCATTTACAGGGTTTATAGTGATCAGCTGAAGGTTACATTGTTACTCGTAGGCAAGGTTACATTGGTTCAGATACATTGTTATCACATGTAGAAGGGTACACTGTTAGAACACAACAGGGGTGCTGCTCTCTGCCGCAGTTGGGGGACTGTGGATTGAGGAGTGCCCCCCCCCCATTTGCTGCCCAGGCTGTGTGCCAAGGGGGGTGTTGGGGGTCCCAACGGCTTCCCTCTGCTGTGGGTCACTGCTGTGGGTGGAAGATGGGTCATGGGTTCTGGTCTTGTTATGGCATCAGCACCCCATAGGACGTGGGTCCAACTGCCCCTTGCCCGCGCCTGGGAGGTGGGAGGGGAGGGGAGAGACACATGGGAGACTGACCGTGCCGCCTTTCTTTAAGTAGGGAACAGACCAGTGGACGCTGGGGCCGAGCCATGGCCTGCAGCCACCCCACCGCCTTCCGGGCCCCGGTGCCTGGACCCCGTGGGCCAGATGGACAGTTCATGTGGGGACGGAGACGGAGGTGCATCCGGTGAGCTTGTGGGGAGATTTTGGGTTGGGGGCTGGCAGAGGGTTTTTCGTGGGGCAGCCCCATGGGTGCCAGGTAGAGTTTCCATTGGCAGGAGCAGTCTACCGTTAAATACGATCCCATGTGGGTCCAGAGTGTCAGTGGTGGGCAGAAAGAACACAGGTACATATAGGGGGTCTCTCTGTGGAGTAATTTGGCCCCCTCCCCAGCTGGAACTGCAGTGGCTCAAGAGGTTAAGACGCTGACTGGGTGGCGGAAAGTCAGCAGTTCGATTCTTGAGTACTACAGGACGGAATGAGCTCCCGTCTTTGTCCCAGCGTCTGCCAACCTAGCAGTTTGAAAGCAAGAAATTGCAAGCAGATCAATAGGAACCACTTGGGTGGGAAGGTAAGCAGCGTTCCGTGCGCTCCGGTTTCTAGTCATGCCTGCCTGCCACGTGACCACGGAAACGTCTTCAGAAGCAGACAACGCTGGCTCTTCGGCTTTGAAACATATGAGCACTGAGCCCTAGAGTCGGATACGACTGGCTTCCGAGCAAGGGAAACCTTTACCTTTAACCTACGGGTGGATTTGTGCGTGTGCGCGAGGGAAGGGAGGTTTCTCTTGATGGACTTGGATGGCCATCATCCCCACTCTGATTAAAATGAAGGGAATCCAAAGGAAAGTGACACACACACACACACACACAGAAACCCCAGGAAACAGGGAATAGTCCAGTTGCTGACCTCTAACCAGATGCATCAGTTTTCCGTTTACGGCTCTTGTCGTGGTCGGCAGGGTTCCCAGGAGATCACGGCGCCCGACCCCTGCCAACTGGATCTCAGGCACACGCCCCCCCCTCAAAAAAAAGGGCTTCCCATTTTTACTTCCCTCTATATAGCTTTCTCATTTTTATTTGAAAATGCTGGAAGTTTCAGAGGTGGGGGAGCGATGCTCTTGGCAAACGGAAGGGTGAAATGCACTGAGGGCTCTCCTTTTTCCTTGCCTTTCTAGGAGGAAGCGGATGGCCAGGAGGAAGCCTCCCTTCCGTCCTTCCTCCCTTCCTTCTTCTGGAGACGACACAGGTTGACCACAGAGTGCGGAGTACCACGGACTATGATGTGTTTTTATTTCTGCCGGTTGGCATGACGGAGAAATGGGTGCCACGCAGGGTCCAGGGAGCCGGTCCGATGTCTGCGCGAGGAGCTCTGTGAGGCCATTGAGTCTAGCGTTAGGCCTCAACCCATTTCTACTGGTAAACATTTCCCGCCTACTAACGGAAGAGCACCTCTTTTTCAAAATGTCTGCAACCAGGGTGAGGGTGCAGATTGGCACGCTGGGCTCCTTGGACTTGCAGGCTGTAGAGGTGATTGTGAAACCCATGGCTGGGCTTCTCAGGGAAGGGCGCAGAGGTGTCACCTTTGGGGTGTTTCTTCCCGAAAGCGCCCGGAAGGGCTGGCATCAGCTGGGGCATCAGATGGCCTGGCCCAGAAGGGGAAACTCAGGATCACACGTGTTGACCTACAGATAAATATTTATTGGTAGGCCACGCCAATGCTCAACAACGCCTGAGGCTGAGATTGAGGGGGGGGGGGTTTGCAGAGAGTTCCCAGAGGATGTGCAAAGTGCCCCTCCGTGGTGGGTTTTTCCTGGAGGAGGAGAAAGGAAAAAATAAATCCACCGGCTGCACGTCGATGCGTGCAAAAAAATCCACAAACACACAAGAGCGCAACGCCTCAAAGGAGCGGGAGATCTGGGGGTGTCTGCCAGCATCCAGAGATCATTATCAGCATTACGTTAGCCCGCTGGGCCCCGAGCCCAACCGCATGAGGAGGAGGACTCTGGATGGGAGGCCATGAAGTGAGGCTGGGTGGGGTAAGGAGGGTGGTGGTGGTTAGATGATGTGGCAAATCTTGGGCTGGAAATGGGAGCTGGGTCTACACCAGGAGGGAAGGGGGGGCTTCAGAAAGGATTACCACATTCTGTGGGAGTTTGCAAAGGTTTGTTTTGGTGTTTTTTTGGTGGGGGGGCGGTTAATGTTTTGTTGCTGTGATACAGATACTGTGATTTGTGACGATGATAGGTTGAAATTTTTTTATTATGCTAATGTGGATAATTTATTTTTATTCTGTATTTACATTGTATCTTGTTATTGGTTACTTTAAATGTTGTAAACCGCTTTGGGTCCCCCATTGGGATGAGAAAGGCGCTATAGAAATTTCAATAAATAAATAATGTGGAGCCTTGTAATTGTAGCTGTATATTTTGTATTTTTATTAGCCACCCAGAGTCGCTCTGCGACTTGGGCGGCATACAAGTCTAACAACAACAACAACAACAACAATCACTTCCGGCGAGACTTCCGGGCACGGATGGCCTGCCAGCCCTGCAGTGCTGGCCAGGAGCCCTGCTGCACCCCTTGGGTGATCATGTGTGGGGTGCCCTGGGAACTAGCCCCAGCAGCCACCTGCCGAAGGTGTGACTGAGGCCTCCTTTGGGAAAATCCAGAAGAAAAGAGTGGCTTCCGTGGCTTTCCAGCCCGATTCGGAGGGCGGCAACGGGGGTTGTCTGGGTGTGTGCTGCTTTTCCCCTCCAGCTTTACCTGGTCAGCGCAGGCGGCGCATGCGAAAGTCAGCCCAGCAAGAAGAAGTAAAAATCCTCCGTGGTGGGTTTTTCCTGGAGGAGGAGAAAGGAAAAGATCAGGGAGGGAGGGAGTAATACTGGAGTCATCATCATCATCATAATGCTCTAATAATACCCTGTGCTCAAAAGGGACCACAGTGGCTCAAGGGGTTAAGACCTCGCTGCCTGGGGGGAGGTGGCAGGTCAGCAGTTCCAAACCCAAGTACTGCATGAGGGAGTGAGCTCCTGTCCTCTGTCCTAGCTCCTGCCAACCTAGCAGTTTGAAATTGCAAGTAGATGAATAGGTACCAATTGGGTGGGAAAGGTAAACAGCGTTCTGTGCACTCCGGTGTCTAGTCCTGCCAGCCTCATGTCCACGAAAATGTCTGCAAAATGCAGACAGATATAAGCAGAGATGAGCACTGAACCCTAGAGTCAGATACAACTGGCTTTCGAGCAAGGCTGACCCTTGACCTTACCCTGTCATCTGGACATCTTAGAAGGGCCCTCCCCCCAAACCCACCCCCCCACCCTGAGGGAGGTGCCCCTCGTACATCCCGCCACCCAGACTAGCCTCTGAGCATGTCCAAAGTGCTCTTCCCCCACGGCCACACACGGAGGGAGGTTTCTGAGCCGGGCTGGGGTGGGGTGGGGTAAGCAATCAGCCTGTACCAAACGGACACACACACACACACCCCTACCCGGGCACCTTTTCCAACCCACGCGGGGGGGGGGGCTGAGTCCTTAGTCAGGGGCCTCGGAACGAAGGCAGAACGGCTCTCGAATCATCACGGCTTGCCAGGCAGCCAGCCAAGAGGCAGGCATAGGACCGGCCGCTCTAGGACTCCCGTCTCCGCCACTCCGTGTGCCAGGCAAGGGGCGTTCCGATGACGCAGCGTTGCCGTGGAAACGAGGGAGGAGAGGGGTGTCGGACCCATATACCTGACGGACCGACCCTCCGACAGCCTAATGCTAGAGCGTCTCCATGGGGCATTTCCGGACATGGCGCGTGGGACGCATATCACTGACGGACCGACCCTCCGACATCGTAATGCTAGAGCGTCTCCATGGGGCACTTTCGGAAATGGCGCGTCGGACGCATATCTTTGACGGACAAGGGCACGCGTCTCCATGGAAACCGCAAAGCCAAAAGACAGAGAGTCGCCTTTCGAACGGCTAGAGCGTCTCTGCCAAAGACTAATGCTAAGAGCGGCGCCCGCCCGTGTTTTCTTCATTATCGCTATCGCCGTCTTGTGGTGGCCAGGGCCTGGAGGCCACGAGTTCCAGCGCTGTTTTCCAGGCTGAAGGTAGGCCGGATCATTGGGGTGGGGCGGCAGGGGGACACCCCACGTTTCCTAAGGGAACCCCAGGAGGAGGGGGGGTGAGATCGTGGCCCCACCGCCCCCGAGACAGAGGCAGTGGCAGTGGGGCGCCTGTGTAGCTTGATGGAGACTCTGCTTACCGTGCGCATGCGCATGGGCTCCGGTATCTAGTCATGCCTGCCACATGACCACGGAAACGTCTGAAGATGTAGAGCGGGGCAAAATGGGGGCGGCGGCAAGGAGGGGGCACTTTGCACATGCTCTGGGAACCCTCTGCAAAGTCTCCGCCCCCATCTCGGCCTCAGGCGTCATTGATAAATGGCGCGACCTACAGATAAATTTTTTTTCTTTTGACTTTTTCCTCGTAAACCAGACCAGATCTTTCCCAAATTTGGCCCTGGGGGAGGGGGAGGTTGTCCTTTGTGCCCCCCGTCCGATCCAGGCCCCCGCCCTGCTCTCTCAAGCCGAAAGGAAGTGAAATCAAGCCCCACAAACTCTGCATCTGTGGGGCAGCACAGCCTGGTGACCCCCACACCACCCACCCACCCACCCTTTGCCCCTCTGATTTTTGGGCTCACGTGGCTGGGTGGAGAGAAAGAAAGAGGGATAAATAGAGGCTCCCCCCACCACACAATCCAAAGATGGGGGTGGGGGTTGGCAGATAGCAGGAGCCTCTCCCAAATTCCCCAAAGTCCCAATTTAATCGGAGGAGTGGGAAAGACCCGTGGTCCTTTCCCACTGTACGTCCCGTAGTGTGGCCCTCAACGCTTTAAGTTTGGGCCGCACGTGGGGGTCGATTTTCAAGAACTCTCTCTGGGGAATTATAGAATAGGAGGACCCCGAGTCAATTTCCATCCTAATAGGGGTCCCTTGTACTAGTACCTCAACGAAGTAATGGGGCTGTCCCGCAGACACGCTGAACACAGGAGCGTCGCCCTCTGTCGTCCGAGATGCGGCCCACGCCGTCCTGCTTCCTCGTGGTCCGGGCGCCATCTTTGGACCTCGCTGGACGGTCCGGTCTGGCCGAACGGTCTTGTGACTGTCTCCGGCCCTCTTTCCCTTTCCTGCACGCCTTGGCGATGTGCCCCCGACGGCCGCAGTTGTAGCACTCGGTTTTTCTGAATGGGCACCTCACGCGCTCATGGGCCGCTCCGCACCCATCGCAACGGCGCCCTCCCCTTCGGACCTTCTGGACCTCCTCGCCGTCGCTGCTTTCCGAAGACGACTTCGAGGTCCGTCGGGTTGCGTGCACCGACTGTCCGGACTTTCCGTGCAACGAGTTTTCCGCTTTGCCGGCCCTCGGACGCCACTCACGCCACTTGTGCATCTCATCTATTCCAGCATTCGTGGATTCCGCGGCTTCCGCGGCCTCTACAACCTCTGTCAGTGTGGGTGGTGGCTCCTTGTTCATCAGGCTGCGCTGCACTTCCTTGTCCTTCAGGCCACACAGAATTCCGTCCCTGAGGGCCATCTCTAGAAAGTGGTCCCATCTGCAGGGGGTGGCGGCTACTCTCATAGCTGTTACGAAGGCTTCTACCGACTCGTCCGGCGCTTGAACTCGCCTCCAAAACGCGCTCCGAGCGGGAAACATTGCCCTCGAGGGTCGGAAACGCTCACGCAGCAGTTTCATGATGTCATCGGCTTTGAACTCACCCATCCCACCTTCGTCGCCAATTTAGTGTATGAGAGTCAGGACACAGGAAACAGCCAAGGGCTGGGTTAACTCAGGTTTATTGCATAGTGGACAGAGGGAACATGAGGTAATGGCGGACGAACAGCTCTATATATATGGTAGTAACGTATTTGAATGTGGCTCCACGATAGCCCATTGGCTACTGCCCGCGTGACGTCATGGCTGGTCACGCCCTTCTTGTCCAGGTGTAGGTAGCGGCGGGAAACTTCCCGCGCTGTGGCCTTTGATGGGTTTGAACCAAGAGAGCTTGGACGCTCGCTGCTGCCAGCTGGTGGTCATTAGCTCGCGTCCATTTACAGGGTTTATAGTGATCAGCTGAAGGTTACATTGTTACTCGTAGGCAAGGTTACATTGGTTCAGATACATTGTTATCACATGTAGAAGGGTACACTGTTAGAACACAACAGGGGTGCTGCTCTCTGCCGCAGTTGGGGGACTGTGGATTGAGGAGTGCCCCCCCCCATTTGCTGCCCAGGCTGTGTGCCAAGGGGGGTGTTGGGGGTCCCAACGGCTTCCCTCTGCTGTGGGTCACTGCTGTGGGTGGAAGATGGGTCATGGGTTCTGGTCTTGTTATGGCATCAGCACCCCATAGGACGTGGGTCCAACTGCCCCTTGCCCGCGCCTGGGAGGTGGGAGGGGAGGGGAGAGACACATGGGAGACTGACCGTGCCGCCTTTCTTTAAGTAGGGAACAGACCAGTGGACGCTGGGGCCGAGCCATGGCCTGCAGCCACCCCACCGCCTTCCGGGCCCCGGTGCCTGGACCCCGTGGGCCAGATGGACAGTTCATGTGGGGACGGAGACGGAGGTGCATCCGGTGAGCTTGTGGGGAGATTTTGGGTTGGGGGCTGGCAGAGGGTTTTTCGTGGGGCAGCCCCATGGGTGCCAGGTAGAGTTTCCATTGGCAGGAGCAGTCTACCGTTAAATACGATCCCATGTGGGTCCAGAGTGTCAGTGGTGGGCAGAAAGAACACAGGTACATATAGGGGGTCTCTCTGTGGAGTAATTTGGCCCCCTCCCCAGCTGGAACTGCAGTGGCTCAAGAGGTTAAGACGCTGACTGGGTGGCGGAAAGTCAGCAGTTCGATTCTTGAGTACTACAGGACGGAATGAGCTCCCGTCTTTGTCCCAGCGTCTGCCAACCTAGCAGTTTGAAAGCAAGAAATTGCAAGCAGATCAATAGGAACCACTTGGGTGGGAAGGTAAGCAGCGTTCCGTGCGCTCCGGTTTCTAGTCATGCCTGCCTGCCACGTGACCACGGAAACGTCTTCAGAAGCAGACAACGCTGGCTCTTCGGCTTTGAAACATATGAGCACTGAGCCCTAGAGTCGGATACGACTGGCTTCCGAGCAAGGGAAACCTTTACCTTTAACCTACGGGTGGATTTGTGCGTGTGCGCGAGGGAAGGGAGGTTTCTCTTGATGGACTTGGATGGCCATCATCCCCACTCTGATTAAAACGAAGGGAATCCAAAGGAAAGTGACACACACACACACACACACAGAAACCCCAGGAAACAGGGAATAGTCCAGTTGCTGACCTCTAACCAGATGCATCAGTTTTCCGTTTACGGCTCTTGTCGTGGTCGGCAGGGTTCCCAGGAGATCACGGCGCCCGACCCCTGCCAACTGGATCTCAGGCACACGCCCCCCCCCTCAAAAAAAAGGGCTTCCCATTTTTACTTCCCTCTATATAGCTTTCTCATTTTTATTTGAAAATGCTGGAAGTTTCAGAGGTGGGGGAGCGATGCTCTTGGCAAACGGAAGGGTGAAATGCACTGAGGGCTCTCCTTTTTCCTTGCCTTTCTAGGAGGAAGCGGATGGCCAGGAGGAAGCCTCCCTTCCGTCCTTCCTCCCTTCCTTCTTCTGGAGACGACACAGGTTGACCACAGAGTGCGGAGTACCACGGACTATGATGTGTTTTTATTTCTGCCGGTTGGCATGACGGAGAAATGGGTGCCACGCAGGGTCCAGGGAGCCGGTCCGATGTCTGCGCGAGGAGCTCTGTGAGGCCATTGAGTCTAGCGTTAGGCCTCAACCCATTTCTACTGGTAAACATTTCCCGCCTACTAACGGAAGAGCACCTCTTTTTCAAAATGTCTGCAACCAGGGTGAGGGTGCAGATTGGCACGCTGGGCTCCTTGGACTTGCAGGCTGTAGAGGTGATTGTGAAACCCATGGCTGGGCTTCTCAGGGAAGGGCGCAGAGGTGTCACCTTTGGGGTGTTTCTTCCCGAAAGCGCCCGGAAGGGCTGGCATTAGCTGGGGCATCAGATGGCCTGGCCCAGAAGGGGAAACTCAGGATCACACGTGTTGACCTACAGATAAATATTTATTGGTAGGCCACGCCAATGCTCAACAACGCCTGAGGCTGAGATTGAGGGGGGGGGGTTTGCAGAGAGTTCCCAGAGGATGTGCAAAGTGCCCCTCCGTGGTGGGTTTTTCCTGGAGGAGGAGAAAGGAAAAAATAAATCCACCGGCTGCACGTCGATGCGTGCAAAAAAATCCACAAACACACAAGAGCGCAACGCCTCAAAGGAGCGGGAGATCTGGGGGTGTCTGCCAGCATCCAGAGATCATTATCAGCATTACGTTAGCCCGCTGGGCCCCGAGCCCAACCGCATGAGGAGGAGGACTCTGGATGGGAGGCCATGAAGTGAGGCTGGGTGGGGTAAGGAGGGTGGTGGTGGTTAGATGATGTGGCAAATCTTGGGCTGGAAATGGGAGCTGGGTCTACACCAGGAGGGAAGGGGGGGCTTCAGAAAGGATTACCACATTCTGTGGGAGTTTGCAAAGGTTTGTTTTGGTGTTTTTTTGGTGGGGGGGGCGGTTAATGTTTTGTTGCTGTGATACAGATACTGTGATTTGTGACGATGATAGGTTGAAATTTTTTTATTATGCTAATGTGGATAATTTATTTTTATTCTGTATTTACATTGTATCTTGTTATTGGTTACTTTAAATGTTGTAAACCGCTTTGGGTCCCCCATTGGGATGAGAAAGGCGCTATAGAAATTTCAATAAATAAATAATGTGGAGCCTTGTAATTGAAGCTGTATATTTTGTATTTTTATTAGCCTCCCAAAGTTGCTCTGCGACTTGGGCGGCATACAAGTCTAACAACAACAACAACAACAATCACTTCCGGCGAGACTTCCGGGCACGGATGGCCTGCCAGCCCTGCAGTGCTGGCCAGGAGCCCTGCTGCACCCCTTGGGTGATCATGTGTGGGGTGCCCTGGGAACTAGCCCCAGCAGCCACCTGCCGAAGGTGTGACTGAGGCCTCCTTTGGGAAAATCCAGAAGAAAAGAGTGGCTTCCGTGGCTTTCCAGCCCGATTCGGAGGGCGGCAACGGAGGTTGTCTGGGTGTGTGCTGCTTTTCCCCTCCAGCTTTACCTGGTCAGCGCAGGCGAAAGTCAGCCCAGCAAGAAGAAGTAAAAATCCTCCGTGGTGGGTTTTTCCTGGAGGAGGAGAAAGGAAAAGATCAGGGAGGGAGGGAGTAATACTGGAGTCATCATCATCATCATAATGCTCTAATAATACCCTGTGCTCAAAAGGGACCACAGTGGCTCAAGGGGTTAAGACCTCGCTGCCTGGGGGGAGGTGGCAGGTCAGCAGTTCCAAACCCAAGTACTGCATGAGGGAGTGAGCTCCTGTCCTCTGTCCTAGCTCCTGCCAACCTAGCAGTTTGAAATTGCAAGTAGATGAATAGGTACCAATTGGGTGGGAAAGGTAAACAGTGTTCTGTGCACTCCGGTGTCTAGTCCTGCCAGCCTCATGTCCACGAAAATGTCTGCAAAATGCAGACAGATATAAGCAGAGATGAGCACTGAACCCTAGAGTCAGATACAACTGGCTTTCGAGCAAGGCTGACCCTTGACCTTACCCTGTCATCTGGACATCTTAGAAGGGCCCTCCCCCCAAACCCACCCCCCCACCCTGAGGGAGGTGCCCCTCGTACATCCCGCCACCCAGACTAGCCTCTGAGCATGTCCAAAGTGCTCTTCCCCCAGGGCCACACACGGAGGGAGGTTTCTGAGCCGGGCTGGGGTGGGGTGGGGTAAGCAATCAGCCTGTACCAAACGGACACACACACACACACCCCTACCCGGGCACCTTTTCCAACCCATGCGGGGGGGGGGGGCTGAGTCCTTAGTCAGGGGCCTCGGAACGAAGGCAGAACGGCTCTCGAATCATCACGGCTTGCCAGGCAGCCAGCCAAGAGGCAGGCATAGGACCGGCCGCTCTAGGACTCCCGTCTCCGCCACTCCGTGTGCCAGGCAAGGGGCGTCCCGATGACGCAGCGTTGCCGTGGAATCGAGGGAGGAGAGGGGTGTCGGACCCATATACCTGACGGACCGACCCTCCGACAGCCTAATGCTAGAGCGTCTCCATGGGGCATTTCCGGACATGGCGCGTGGGACGCATATCACTGACGGACCGACCCTCCGACATCGTAATGCTAGAGCGTCTCCATGGGGCACTTTCGGAAACGGCGCGTCGGACGCATATCTTTGACGGACAAGGGCACGCGTCTCCATGGAAACCGCAAAGCCAAAAGACAGAGAGTCGCCTTTCGAACGGCTAGAGCGTCTCTGCCAAAGACTAATGCTAAGAGCGGCGCCCGCCCGTGTTTTCTTCATTATCGCTATCGCCGTCTTGTGGTGGCCAGGGCCTGGAGGCCACGAGTTCCAGCGCTGTTTTCCAGGCTGAAGGTAGGCCGGATCATTGGGGTGGGGCGGCAGGGGGACACCCCACGTTTCCTAAGGGAACCCCAGGAGGAGGGGGGGTGAGATTGTGGCCCCACCGCCCCCGAGACAGAGGCAGTGGCAGTGGGGCGCCTGTGTAGCTTGATGGAGACTCTGCTTACCGTGCGCATGCGCATGGGCTCCGGTATCTAGTCATGCCTGCCACATGACCACGGAAACGTCTGAAGATGTAGAGCGGGGCAAAATGGGGGCGGCGGCAAGGAGGGGGCACTTTGCACATGCTCTGGGAACCCTCTGCAAAGTCTCCGCCCCCATCTCGGCCTCAGGCGTCATTGATAAATGGCGCGACCTACAGATAAATTTTTTTTCTTTTGACTTTTTCCTCGTAAACCAGACCAGATCTTTCCCAAATTTGGCCCTGGGGGAGGGGGAGGTTGTCCTTTGTGCCCCCCGTCCGATCCAGGCCCCCGCCCTGCTCTCTCAAGCCGAAAGGAAGTGAAATCAAGCCCCACAAACTCTGCATCTGTGGGGCAGCACAGCCTGGTGACCCCCACACCACCCACCCACCCACCCTTTGCCCCTCTGATTTTTGGGCTCACGTGGCTGGGTGGAGAGAAAGAAAGAGGGATAAATAGAGGCTCCCCCCACCACACAATCCAAAGATGGGGGTGGGGGTTGGCAGATAGCAGGAGCCTCTCCCAAATTCCCCAAAGTCCCAATTTAATCGGAGGAGTGGGAAAGACCCGTGGTCCTTTCCCACTGTACGTCCCGTAGTGTGGCCCTCAACGCTTTAAGTTTGGGCCGCACGTGGGGGTCGATTTTCAAGAACTCTCTCTGGGGAATTATAGAATAGGAGGACCCCGAGTCAATTTCCATCCTAATAGGGGTCCCTTGTACTAGTACCTCAACGAAGTAATGGGGCTGTCCCGCAGACACGCTGAACACAGGAGCGTCGCCCTCTGTCGTCCGAGATGCGGCCCACGCCGTCCTGCTTCCTCGTGGTCCGGGCGCCATCTTTGGACCTCGCTGGACGGTCCGGTCTGGCCGAACGGTCTTGTGACTGTCTCCGGCCCTCTTTCCCTTTCCTGCACGCCTTGGCGATGTGCCCCCGACGGCCGCAGTTGTAGCACTCGGTTTTTCTGAATGGGCACCTCACGCGCTCATGGGCCGCTCCGCACCCATCGCAACGGCGCCCTCCCCTTCGGACCTTCTGGACCTCCTCGCCGTCGCTGCTTTCCGAAGACGACTTCGAGGTCCGTCGGGTTGCGTGCACCGACTGTCCGGACTTTCCGTGCAACGAGTTTTCCGCTTTGCCGGCCCTCGGACGCCACTCACGCCACTTGTGCATCTCATCTATTCCAGCATTCGTGGATTCCGCGGCTTCCGCGGCCTCTACAACCTCTGTCAGTGTGGGTGGTGGCTCCTTGTTCATCAGGCTGCGCTGCACTTCCTTGTCCTTCAGGCCACACAGAATTCCGTCCCTGAGGGCCATCTCTAGAAAGTGGTCCCATCTGCAGGGGGTGGCGGCTACTCTCATAGCTGTTACGAAGGCTTCTACCGACTCGTCCGGCGCTTGAACTCGCCTCCAAAACGCGCTCCGAGCGGGAAACATTGCCCTCGAGGGTCGGAAACGCTCACGCAGCAGTTTCATGATGTCATCGGCTTTGAACTCACCCATCCCACCTTCGTCGCCAATTTAGTGTATGAGAGTCAGGACACAGGAAACAGCCAAGGGCTGGGTTAACTCAGGTTTATTGCATAGTGGACAGAGGGAACATGAGGTAATGGCGGACGAACAGCTCTATATATATGGTAGTAACGTATTTGAATGTGGCTCCACGATAGCCCATTGGCTACTGCCCGCGTGACGTCATGGCTGGTCACGCCCTTCTTGTCCAGGTGTAGGTAGCGGCGGGAAACTTCCCGCGCTGTGGCCTTTGATGGGTTTGAACCAAGAGAGCTTGGACGCTCGCTGCTGCCAGCTGGTGGTCATTAGCTCGCGTCCATTTACAGGGTTTATAGTGATCAGCTGAAGGTTACATTGTTACTCGTAGGCAAGGTTACATTGGTTCAGATACATTGTTATCACATGTAGAAGGGTACACTGTTAGAACACAACAGGGGTGCTGCTCTCTGCCGCAGTTGGGGGACTGTGGATTGAGGAGTGCCCCCCCCCATTTGCTGCCCAGGCTGTGTGCCAAGGGGGGTGTTGGGGGTCCCAACGGCTTCCCTCTGCTGTGGGTCACTGCTGTGGGTGGAAGATGGGTCATGGGTTCTGGTCTTGTTATGGCATCAGCACCCCATAGGACGTGGGTCCAACTGCCCCTTGCCCGCGCCTGGGAGGTGGGAGGGGAGGGGAGAGACACATGGGAGACTGACCGTGCCGCCTTTCTTTAAGTAGGGAACAGACCAGTGGACGCTGGGGCCGAGCCATGGCCTGCAGCCACCCCACCGCCTTCCGGGCCCCGGTGCCTGGACCCCGTGGGCCAGATGGACAGTTCATGTGGGGACGGAGACGGAGGTGCATCCGGTGAGCTTGTGGGGAGATTTTGGGTTGGGGGCTGGCAGAGGGTTTTTCGTGGGGCAGCCCCATGGGTGCCAGGTAGAGTTTCCATTGGCAGGAGCAGTCTACCGTTAAATACGATCCCATGTGGGTCCAGAGTGTCAGTGGTGGGCAGAAAGAACACAGGTACATATAGGGGGTCTCTCTGTGGAGTAATTTGGCCCCCTCCCCAGCTGGAACTGCAGTGGCTCAAGAGGTTAAGACGCTGACTGGGTGGCGGAAAGTCAGCAGTTCGATTCTTGAGTACTACAGGACGGAATGAGCTCCCGTCTTTGTCCCAGCGTCTGCCAACCTAGCAGTTTGAAAGCAAGAAATTGCAAGCAGATCAATAGGAACCACTTGGGTGGGAAGGTAAGCAGCGTTCCGTGCGCTCCGGTTTCTAGTCATGCCTGCCTGCCACGTGACCACGGAAACGTCTTCAGAAGCAGACAACGCTGGCTCTTCGGCTTTGAAACATATGAGCACTGAGCCCTAGAGTCGGATACGACTGGCTTCCGAGCA
This sequence comes from Bradypodion pumilum, assembly GCA_035047305.1. Lineage (NCBI taxonomy): Eukaryota > Metazoa > Chordata > Lepidosauria > Squamata > Chamaeleonidae > Bradypodion > Bradypodion pumilum. Next base: position 16,782,346 of record JAWDJD010000015.1, read on the forward strand.
AGGGAAACCTTTACCTTTAACCTACGGGTGGATTTGTGCGTGTGCGCGAGGGAAGGGAGGTTTCTCTTGATGGACTTGGATGGCCATCATCCCCACTCTGATTAAAACGAAGGGAATCCAAAGGAAAGTGACACACACACACACACACACAGAAACCCCAGGAAACAGGGAATAGTCCAGTTGCTGACCTCTAACCAGATGCATCAGTTTTCCGTTTACGGCTCTTGTCGTGGTCGGCAGGGTTCCCAGGAGATCACGGCGCCCGACCCCTGCCAACTGGATCTCAGGCACACGCCCCCCCCTCAAAAAAAAGGGCTTCCCATTTTTACTTCCCTCTATATAGCTTTCTCATTTTTATTTGAAAATGCTGGAAGTTTCAGAGGTGGGGGAGCGATGCTCTTGGCAAACGGAAGGGTGAAATGCACTGAGGGCTCTCCTTTTTCCTTGCCTTTCTAGGAGGAAGCGGATGGCCAGGAGGAAGCCTCCCTTCCGTCCTTCCTCCCTTCCTTCTTCTGGAGACGACACAGGTTGACCACAGAGTGCGGAGTACCACGGACTATGATGTGTTTTTATTTCTGCCGGTTGGCATGACGGAGAAATGGGTGCCACGCAGGGTCCAGGGAGCCGGTCCGATGTCTGCGCGAGGAGCTCTGTGAGGCCATTGAGTCTAGCGTTAGGCCTCAACCCATTTCTACTGGTAAACATTTCCCGCCTACTAACGGAAGAGCACCTCTTTTTCAAAATGTCTGCAACCAGGGTGAGGGTGCAGATTGGCACGCTGGGCTCCTTGGACTTGCAGGCTGTAGAGGTGATTGTGAAACCCATGGCTGGGCTTCTCAGGGAAGGGCGCAGAGGTGTCACCTTTGGGGTGTTTCTTCCCGAAAGCGCCCGGAAGGGCTGGCATCAGCTGGGGCATCAGATGGCCTGGCCCAGAAGGGGAAACTCAGGATCACACGTGTTGACCTACAGATAAATATTTATTGGTAGGCCACGCCAATGCTCAACAACGCCTGAGGCTGAGATTGAGGGGGGGGGGTTTGCAGAGAGTTCCCAGAGGATGTGCAAAGTGCCCCTCCGTGGTGGGTTTTTCCTGGAGGAGGAGAAAGGAAAAAATAAATCCACCGGCTGCACGTCGATGCGTGCAAAAAAATCCACAAACACACAAGAGCGCAACGCCTCAAAGGAGCGGGAGATCTGGGGGTGTCTGCCAGCATCCAGAGATCATTATCAGCATTACGTTAGCCCGCTGGGCCCCGAGCCCAACCGCATGAGGAGGAGGACTCTGGATGGGAGGCCATGAAGTGAGGCTGGGTGGGGTAAGGAGGGTGGTGGTGGTTAGATGATGTGGCAAATCTTGGGCTGGAAATGGGAGCTGGGTCTACACCAGGAGGGAAGGGGGGGCTTCAGAAAGGATTACCACATTCTGTGGGAGTTTGCAAAGGTTTGTTTTGGTGTTTTTTTGGTGGGGGGGCGGTTAATGTTTTGTTGCTGTGATACAGATACTGTGATTTGTGACGATGATAGGTTGAAATTTTTTTATTATGCTAATGTGGATAATTTATTTTTATTCTGTATTTACATTGTATCTTGTTATTGGTTACTTTAAATGTTGTAAACCGCTTTGGGTCCCCCATTGGGATGAGAAAGGCGCTATAGAAATTTCAATAAATAAATAATGTGGAGCCTTGTAATTGTAGCTGTATATTTTGTATTTTTATTAGCCACCCAGAGTCGCTCTGCGACTTGGGCGGCATACAAGTCTAACAACAACAACAACAACAACAATCACTTCCGGCGAGACTTCCGGGCACGGATGGCCTGCCAGCCCTGCAGTGCTGGCCAGGAGCCCTGCTGCACCCCTTGGGTGATCATGTGTGGGGTGCCCTGGGAACTAGCCCCAGCAGCCACCTGCCGAAGGTGTGACTGAGGCCTCCTTTGGGAAAATCCAGAAGAAAAGAGTGGCTTCCGTGGCTTTCCAGCCCGATTCGGAGGGCGGCAACGGGGGTTGTCTGGGTGTGTGCTGCTTTTCCCCTCCAGCTTTACCTGGTCAGCGCAGGCGGCGCATGCGAAAGTCAGCCCAGCAAGAAGAAGTAAAAATCCTCCGTGGTGGGTTTTTCCTGGAGGAGGAGAAAGGAAAAGATCAGGGAGGGAGGGAGTAATACTGGAGTCATCATCATCATCATAATGCTCTAATAATACCCTGTGCTCAAAAGGGACCACAGTGGCTCAAGGGGTTAAGACCTCGCTGCCTGGGGGGAGGTGGCAGGTCAGCAGTTCCAAACCCAAGTACTGCATGAGGGAGTGAGCTCCTGTCCTCTGTCCTAGCTCCTGCCAACCTAGCAGTTTGAAATTGCAAGTAGATGAATAGGTACCAATTGGGTGGGAAAGGTAAACAGCGTTCTGTGCACTCCGGTGTCTAGTCCTGCCAGCCTCATGTCCACGAAAATGTCTGCAAAATGCAGACAGATATAAGCAGAGATGAGCACTGAACCCTAGAGTCAGATACAACTGGCTTTCGAGCAAGGCTGACCCTTGACCTTACCCTGTCATCTGGACATCTTAGAAGGGCCCTCCCCCCAAACCCACCCCCCCACCCTGAGGGAGGTGCCCCTCGTACATCCCGCCACCCAGACTAGCCTCTGAGCATGTCCAAAGTGCTCTTCCCCCACGGCCACACACGGAGGGAGGTTTCTGAGCCGGGCTGGGGTGGGGTGGGGTAAGCAATCAGCCTGTACCAAACGGACACACACACACACACCCCTACCCGGGCACCTTTTCCAACCCACGCGGGGGGGGGGGGCTGAGTCCTTAGTCAGGGGCCTCGGAACGAAGGCAGAACGGCTCTCGAATCATCACGGCTTGCCAGGCAGCCAGCCAAGAGGCAGGCATAGGACCGGCCGCTCTAGGACTCCCGTCTCCGCCACTCCGTGTGCCAGGCAAGGGGCGTTCCGATGACGCAGCGTTGCCGTGGAAACGAGGGAGGAGAGGGGTGTCGGACCCATATACCTGACGGACCGACCCTCCGACAGCCTAATGCTAGAGCGTCTCCATGGGGCATTTCCGGACATGGCGCGTGGGACGCATATCACTGACGGACCGACCCTCCGACATCGTAATGCTAGAGCGTCTCCATGGGGCACTTTCGGAAATGGCGCGTCGGACGCATATCTTTGACGGACAAGGGCACGCGTCTCCATGGAAACCGCAAAGCCAAAAGACAGAGAGTCGCCTTTCGAACGGCTAGAGCGTCTCTGCCAAAGACTAATGCTAAGAGCGGCGCCCGCCCGTGTTTTCTTCATTATCGCTATCGCCGTCTTGTGGTGGCCAGGGCCTGGAGGCCACGAGTTCCAGCGCTGTTTTCCAGGCTGAAGGTAGGTCGGATCATTGGGGTGGGGCGGCAGGGGGACACCCCACGTTTCCTAAGGGAACCCCAGGAGGAGGGGGGGTGAGATCGTGGCCCCACCGCCCCCGAGACAGAGGCAGTGGCAGTGGGGCGCCTGTGTAGCTTGATGGAGACTCTGCTTACCGTGCGCATGCGCATGGGCTCCGGTATCTAGTCATGCCTGCCACATGACCACGGAAACGTCTGAAGATGTAGAGCGGGGCAAAATGGGGGCGGCGGCAAGGAGGGGGCACTTTGCACATGCTCTGGGAACCCTCTGCAAAGTCTCCGCCCCCATCTCGGCCTCAGGCGTCATTGATAAATGGCGCGACCTACAGATAAATTTTTTTTCTTTTGACTTTTTCCTCGTAAACCAGACCAGATCTTTCCCAAATTTGGCCCTGGGGGAGGGGGAGGTTGTCCTTTGTGCCCCCCGTCCGATCCAGGCCCCCGCCCTGCTCTCTCAAGCCGAAAGGAAGTGAAATCAAGCCCCACAAACTCTGCATCTGTGGGGCAGCACTGCCTGGTGACCCCCACACCACCCACCCACCCACCCTTTGTCCCTCTGATTTTTGGGCTCACGTGGGTGGGTGGAGAGAAAGAAAGAGGGATAAATAGAGGCTCCCCCCACCACACAATCCAAAGATGGGGGTGGGGGGTGGGGGGCAGATAGCAGGAGCCTCTCCCAAATTCCCCAAAGTCCCAATTTAATCGGAGGAGTGGGAAAGACAGAAGATAGATCCGTGGTCCTTTCCGGGGTGCTGCTCTCTGCCGCAGTTGGGGGACTGTGGATTGAGGAGTGCCCCCCCCCATTTGCTGCCCAGGCTGTGTGCCAAGGGGGGTGTTGGGGGTCCCAACGGCTTCCCTCTGCTGTGGGTCACTGCTGTGGGTGGAAGATGGGTCATGGGTTCTGGTCTTGTTATGGCATCAGCACCCCATAGGACGTGGGTCCAACTGCCCCTTGCCCGCGCCTGGGAGGTGGGAGGGGAGGGGAGAGACACATGGGAGACTGACCGTGCCGCCTTTCTTTAAGTAGGGAACAGACCAGTGGACGCTGGGGCCGAGCCATGGCCTGCAGCCACCCCACCGCCTTCCGGGCCCCGGTGCCTGGACCCCGTGGGCCAGATGGACAGTTCATGTGGGGACGGAGACGGAGGTGCATCCGGTGAGCTTGTGGGGAGATTTTGGGTTGGGGGCTGGCAGAGGGTTTTTCGTGGGGCAGCCCCATGGGTGCCAGGTAGAGTTTCCATTGGCAGGAGCAGTCTACCGTTAAATACGATCCCATGTGGGTCCAGAGTGTCAGTGGTGGGCAGAAAGAACACAGGTACATATAGGGGGTCTCTCTGTGGAGTAATTTGGCCCCCTCCCCAGCTGGAACTGCAGTGGCTCAAGAGGTTAAGACGCTGACTGGGTGGCGGAAAGTCAGCAGTTCGATTCTTGAGTACTACAGGACGGAATGAGCTCCCGTCTTTGTCCCAGCGTCTGCCAACCTAGCAGTTTGAAAGCAAGAAATTGCAAGCAGATCAATAGGAACCACTTGGGTGGGAAGGTAAGCAGCGTTCCGTGCGCTCCGGTTTCTAGTCATGCCTGCCTGCCACGTGACCACGGAAACGTCTTCAGAAGCAGACAACGCTGGCTCTTCGGCTTTGAAACATATGAGCACTGAGCCCTAGAGTCGGATACGACTGGCTTCCGAGCAAGGGAAACCTTTACCTTTAACCTACGGGTGGATTTGTGCGTGTGCGCGAGGGAAGGGAGGTTTCTCTTGATGGACTTGGATGGCCATCATCCCCACTCTGATTAAAACGAAGGGAATCCAAAGGAAAGTGACACACACACACACACACACAGAAACCCCAGGAAACAGGGAATAGTCCAGTTGCTGACCTCTAACCAGATGCATCAGTTTTCCGTTTACGGCTCTTGTCGTGGTCGGCAGGGTTCCCAGGAGATCACGGCGCCCGACCCCTGCCAACTGGATCTCAGGCACACGCCCCCCCCTCAAAAAAAAGGGCTTCCCATTTTTACTTCCCTCTATATAGCTTTCTCATTTTTATTTGAAAATGCTGGAAGTTTCAGAGGTGGGGGAGCGATGCTCTTGGCAAACGGAAGGGTGAAATGCACTGAGGGCTCTCCTTTTTCCTTGCCTTTCTAGGAGGAAGCGGATGGCCAGGAGGAAGCCTCCCTTCCGTCCTTCCTCCCTTCCTTCTTCTGGAGACGACACAGGTTGACCACAGAGTGCGGAGTACCACGGACTATGATGTGTTTTTATTTCTGCCGGTTGGCATGACGGAGAAATGGGTGCCACGCAGGGTCCAGGGAGCCGGTCCGATGTCTGCGCGAGGAGCTCTGTGAGGCCATTGAGTCTAGCGTTAGGCCTCAACCCATTTCTACTGGTAAACATTTCCCGCCTACTAACGGAAGAGCACCTCTTTTTCAAAATGTCTGCAACCAGGGTGAGGGTGCAGATTGGCACGCTGGGCTCCTTGGACTTGCAGGCTGTAGAGGTGATTGTGAAACCCATGGCTGGGCTTCTCAGGGAAGGGCGCAGAGGTGTCACCTTTGGGGTGTTTCTTCCCGAAAGCGCCCGGAAGGGCTGGCATCAGCTGGGGCATCAGATGGCCTGGCCCAGAAGGGGAAACTCAGGATCACACGTGTTGACCTACAGATAAATATTTATTGGTAGGCCACGCCAATGCTCAACAACGCCTGAGGCTGAGATTGAGGGGGGGGGGTTTGCAGAGAGTTCCCAGAGGATGTGCAAAGTGCCCCTCCGTGGTGGGTTTTTCCTGGAGGAGGAGAAAGGAAAAAATAAATCCACCGGCTGCACGTCGATGCGTGCAAAAAAATCCACAAACACACAAGAGCGCAACGCCTCAAAGGAGCGGGAGATCTGGGGGTGTCTGCCAGCATCCAGAGATCATTATCAGCATTACGTTAGCCCGCTGGGCCCCGAGCCCAACCGCATGAGGAGGAGGACTCTGGATGGGAGGCCATGAAGTGAGGCTGGGTGGGGTAAGGAGGGTGGTGGTGGTTAGATGATGTGGCAAATCTTGGGCTGGAAATGGGAGCTGGGTCTACACCAGGAGGGAAGGGGGGGCTTCAGAAAGGATTACCACATTCTGTGGGAGTTTGCAAAGGTTTGTTTTGGTGTTTTTTTGGTGGGGGGGCGGTTAATGTTTTGTTGCTGTGATACAGATACTGTGATTTGTGACGATGATAGGTTGAAATTTTTTTATTATGCTAATGTGGATAATTTATTTTTATTCTGTATTTACATTGTATCTTGTTATTGGTTACTTTAAATGTTGTAAACCGCTTTGGGTCCCCCATTGGGATGAGAAAGGCGCTATAGAAATTTCAATAAATAAATAATGTGGAGCCTTGTAATTGTAGCTGTATATTTTGTATTTTTATTAGCCACCCAGAGTCGCTCTGCGACTTGGGCGGCATACAAGTCTAACAACAACAACAACAACAACAATCACTTCCGGCGAGACTTCCGGGCACGGATGGCCTGCCAGCCCTGCAGTGCTGGCCAGGAGCCCTGCTGCACCCCTTGGGTGATCATGTGTGGGGTGCCCTGGGAACTAGCCCCAGCAGCCACCTGCCGAAGGTGTGACTGAGGCCTCCTTTGGGAAAATCCAGAAGAAAAGAGTGGCTTCCGTGGCTTTCCAGCCCGATTCGGAGGGCGGCAACGGGGGTTGTCTGGGTGTGTGCTGCTTTTCCCCTCCAGCTTTACCTGGTCAGCGCAGGCGGCGCATGCGAAAGTCAGCCCAGCAAGAAGAAGTAAAAATCCTCCGTGGTGGGTTTTTCCTGGAGGAGGAGAAAGGAAAAGATCAGGGAGGGAGGGAGTAATACTGGAGTCATCATCATCATCATAATGCTCTAATAATACCCTGTGCTCAAAAGGGACCACAGTGGCTCAAGGGGTTAAGACCTCGCTGCCTGGGGGGAGGTGGCAGGTCAGCAGTTCCAAACCCAAGTACTGCATGAGGGAGTGAGCTCCTGTCCTCTGTCCTAGCTCCTGCCAACCTAGCAGTTTGAAATTGCAAGTAGATGAATAGGTACCAATTGGGTGGGAAAGGTAAACAGCGTTCTGTGCACTCCGGTGTCTAGTCCTGCCAGCCTCATGTCCACGAAAATGTCTGCAAAATGCAGACAGATATAAGCAGAGATGAGCACTGAACCCTAGAGTCAGATACAACTGGCTTTCGAGCAAGGCTGACCCTTGACCTTACCCTGTCATCTGGACATCTTAGAAGGGCCCTCCCCCCAAACCCACCCCCCCACCCTGAGGGAGGTGCCCCTCGTACATCCCGCCACCCAGACTAGCCTCTGAGCATGTCCAAAGTGCTCTTCCCCCACGGCCACACACGGAGGGAGGTTTCTGAGCCGGGCTGGGGTGGGGTGGGGTAAGCAATCAGCCTGTACCAAACGGACACACACACACACACCCCTACCCGGGCACCTTTTCCAACCCACGCGGGGGGGGGGGGCTGAGTCCTTAGTCAGGGGCCTCGGAACGAAGGCAGAACGGCTCTCGAATCATCACGGCTTGCCAGGCAGCCAGCCAAGAGGCAGGCATAGGACCGGCCGCTCTAGGACTCCCGTCTCCGCCACTCCGTGTGCCAGGCAAGGGGCGTTCCGATGACGCAGCGTTGCCGTGGAAACGAGGGAGGAGAGGGGTGTCGGACCCATATACCTGACGGACCGACCCTCCGACAGCCTAATGCTAGAGCGTCTCCATGGGGCATTTCCGGACATGGCGCGTGGGACGCATATCACTGACGGACCGACCCTCCGACATCGTAATGCTAGAGCGTCTCCATGGGGCACTTTCGGAAATGGCGCGTCGGACGCATATCTTTGACGGACAAGGGCACGCGTCTCCATGGAAACCGCAAAGCCAAAAGACAGAGAGTCGCCTTTCGAACGGCTAGAGCGTCTCTGCCAAAGACTAATGCTAAGAGCGGCGCCCGCCCGTGTTTTCTTCATTATCGCTATCGCCGTCTTGTGGTGGCCAGGGCCTGGAGGCCACGAGTTCCAGCGCTGTTTTCCAGGCTGAAGGTAGGTCGGATCATTGGGGTGGGGCGGCAGGGGGACACCCCACGTTTCCTAAGGGAACCCCAGGAGGAGGGGGGGTGAGATCGTGGCCCCACCGCCCCCGAGACAGAGGCAGTGGCAGTGGGGCGCCTGTGTAGCTTGATGGAGACTCTGCTTACCGTGCGCATGCGCATGGGCTCCGGTATCTAGTCATGCCTGCCACATGACCACGGAAACGTCTGAAGATGTAGAGCGGGGCAAAATGGGGGCGGCGGCAAGGAGGGGGCACTTTGCACATGCTCTGGGAACCCTCTGCAAAGTCTCCGCCCCCATCTCGGCCTCAGGCGTCATTGATAAATGGCGCGACCTACAGATAAATTTTTTTTCTTTTGACTTTTTCCTCGTAAACCAGACCAGATCTTTCCCAAATTTGGCCCTGGGGGAGGGGGAGGTTGTCCTTTGTGCCCCCCGTCCGATCCAGGCCCCCGCCCTGCTCTCTCAAGCCGAAAGGAAGTGAAATCAAGCCCCACAAACTCTGCATCTGTGGGGCAGCACTGCCTGGTGACCCCCACACCACCCACCCACCCACCCTTTGTCCCTCTGATTTTTGGGCTCACGTGGGTGGGTGGAGAGAAAGAAAGAGGGATAAATAGAGGCTCCCCCCACCACACAATCCAAAGATGGGGGTGGGGGGTGGGGGGCAGATAGCAGGAGCCTCTCCCAAATTCCCCAAAGTCCCAATTTAATCGGAGGAGTGGGAAAGACAGAAGATAGATCCGTGGTCCTTTCCGGGGTGCTGCTCTCTGCCGCAGTTGGGGGACTGTGGATTGAGGAGTGCCCCCCCCCATTTGCTGCCCAGGCTGTGTGCCAAGGGGGGTGTTGGGGGTCCCAACGGCTTCCCTCTGCTGTGGGTCACTGCTGTGGGTGGAAGATGGGTCATGGGTTCTGGTCTTGTTATGGCATCAGCACCCCATAGGACGTGGGTCCAACTGCCCCTTGCCCGCGCCTGGGAGGTGGGAGGGGAGGGGAGAGACACATGGGAGACTGACCGTGCCGCCTTTCTTTAAGTAGGGAACAGACCAGTGGACGCTGGGGCCGAGCCATGGCCTGCAGCCACCCCACCGCCTTCCGGGCCCCGGTGCCTGGACCCCGTGGGCCAGATGGACAGTTCATGTGGGGACGGAGACGGAGGTGCATCCGGTGAGCTTGTGGGGAGATTTTGGGTTGGGGGCTGGCAGAGGGTTTTTCGTGGGGCAGCCCCATGGGTGCCAGGTAGAGTTTCCATTGGCAGGAGCAGTCTACCGTTAAATACGATCCCATGTGGGTCCAGAGTGTCAGTGGTGGGCAGAAAGAACACAGGTACATATAGGGGGTCTCTCTGTGGAGTAATTTGGCCCCCTCCCCAGCTGGAACTGCAGTGGCTCAAGAGGTTAAGACGCTGACTGGGTGGCGGAAAGTCAGCAGTTCGATTCTTGAGTACTACAGGACGGAATGAGCTCCCGTCTTTGTCCCAGCGTCTGCCAACCTAGCAGTTTGAAAGCAAGAAATTGCAAGCAGATCAATAGGAACCACTTGGGTGGGAAGGTAAGCAGCGTTCCGTGCGCTCCGGTTTCTAGTCATGCCTGCCTGCCACGTGACCACGGAAACGTCTTCAGAAGCAGACAACGCTGGCTCTTCGGCTTTGAAACATATGAGCACTGAGCCCTAGAGTCGGATACGACTGGCTTCCGAGCAAGGGAAACCTTTACCTTTAACCTACGGGTGGATTTGTGCGTGTGCGCGAGGGAAGGGAGGTTTCTCTTGATGGACTTGGATGGCCATCATCCCCACTCTGATTAAAACGAAGGGAATCCAAAGGAAAGTGACACACACACACACACACACAGAAACCCCAGGAAACAGGGAATAGTCCAGTTGCTGACCTCTAACCAGATGCATCAGTTTTCCGTTTACGGCTCTTGTCGTGGTCGGCAGGGTTCCCAGGAGATCACGGCGCCCGACCCCTGCCAACTGGATCTCAGGCACACGCCCCCCCCCCTCAAAAAAAAGGGCTTCCCATTTTTACTTCCCTCTATATAGCTTTCTCATTTTTATTTGAAAATGCTGGAAGTTTCAGAGGTGGGGGAGCGATGCTCTTGGCAAACGGAAGGGTGAAATGCACTGAGGGCTCTCCTTTTTCCTTGCCTTTCTAGGAGGAAGCGGATGGCCAGGAGGAAGCCTCCCTTCCGTCCTTCCTCCCTTCCTTCTTCTGGAGACGACACAGGTTGACCACAGAGTGCGGAGTACCACGGACTATGATGTGTTTTTATTTCTGCCGGTTGGCATGACGGAGAAATGGGTGCCACGCAGGGTCCAGGGAGCCGGTCCGATGTCTGCGCGAGGAGCTCTGTGAGGCCATTGAGTCTAGCGTTAGGCCTCAACCCATTTCTACTGGTAAACATTTCCCGCCTACTAACGGAAGAGCACCTCTTTTTCAAAATGTCTGCAACCAGGGTGAGGGTGCAGATTGGCACGCTGGGCTCCTTGGACTTGCAGGCTGTAGAGGTGATTGTGAAACCCATGGCTGGGCTTCTCAGGGAAGGGCGCAGAGGTGTCACCTTTGGGGTGTTTCTTCCCGAAAGCGCCCGGAAGGGCTGGCATTAGCTGGGGCATCAGATGGCCTGGCCCAGAAGGGGAAACTCAGGATCACACGTGTTGACCTACAGATAAATATTTATTGGTAGGCCACGCCAATGCTCAACAACGCCTGAGGCTGAGATTGAGGGGGGGGGGTTTGCAGAGAGTTCCCAGAGGATGTGCAAAGTGCCCCTCCGTGGTGGGTTTTTCCTGGAGGAGGAGAAAGGAAAAAATAAATCCACCGGCTGCACGTCGATGCGTGCAAAAAAATCCACAAACACACAAGAGCGCAACGCCTCAAAGGAGCGGGAGATCTGGGGGTGTCTGCCAGCATCCAGAGATCATTATCAGCATTACGTTAGCCCGCTGGGCCCCGAGCCCAACCGCATGAGGAGGAGGACTCTGGATGGGAGGCCATGAAGTGAGGCTGGGTGGGGTAAGGAGGGTGGTGGTGGTTAGATGATGTGGCAAATCTTGGGCTGGAAATGGGAGCTGGGTCTACACCAGGAGGGAAGGGGGGGCTTCAGAAAGGATTACCACATTCTGTGGGAGTTTGCAAAGGTTTGTTTTGGTGTTTTTTTGGTGGGGGGGGCGGTTAATGTTTTGTTGCTGTGATACAGATACTGTGATTTGTGACGATGATAGGTTGAAATTTTTTTATTATGCTAATGTGGATAATTTATTTTTATTCTGTATTTACATTGTATCTTGTTATTGGTTACTTTAAATGTTGTAAACCGCTTTGGGTCCCCCATTGGGATGAGAAAGGCGCTATAGAAATTTCAATAAATAAATAATGTGGAGCCTTGTAATTGAAGCTGTATATTTTGTATTTTTATTAGCCTCCCAAAGTTGCTCTGCGACTTGGGCGGCATACAAGTCTAACAACAACAACAACAACAATCACTTCCGGCGAGACTTCCGGGCACGGATGGCCTGCCAGCCCTGCAGTGCTGGCCAGGAGCCCTGCTGCACCCCTTGGGTGATCATGTGTGGGGTGCCCTGGGAACTAGCCCCAGTAGCCACCTGCCGAAGGTGTGACTGAGGCCTCCTTTGGGAAAATCCAGAAGAAAAGAGTGGCTTCCGTGGCTTTCCAGCCCGATTCGGAGGGCGGCAACGGGGGTTGTCTGGGTGTGTGCTGCTTTTCCCCTCCAGCTTTACCTGGTCAGCGCAGGCGAAAGTCAGCCCAGCAAGAAGAAGTAAAAATCCTCCGTGGTGGGTTTTTCCTGGAGGAGGAGAAAGGAAAAGATCAGGGAGGGAGGGAGTAATACTGGAGTCATCATCATCATCATAATGCTCTAATAATACCCTGTGCTCAAAAGGGACCACAGTGGCTCAAGGGGTTAAGACCTCGCTGCCTGGGGGGAGGTGGCAGGTCAGCAGTTCCAAACCCAAGTACTGCATGAGGGAGTGAGCTCCTGTCCTCTGTCCTAGCTCCTGCCAACCTAGCAGTTTGAAATTGCAAGTAGATGAATAGGTACCAATTGGGTGGGAAAGGTAAACAGCGTTCTGTGCACTCCGGTGTCTAGTCCTGCCAGCCTCATGTCCACGAAAATGTCTGCAAAATGCAGACAGATATAAGCAGGGATGAGCACTGAACCCTAGAGTCAGATACAACTGGCTTTCGAGCAAGGCTGACCCTTGACCTTACCCTGTCATCTGGACATCTTAGAAGGGCCCTCCCCCCAAACCCACCCCCCCACCCTGAGGGAGGTGCCCCTCGTACATCCCGCCACCCAGACTAGCCTCTGAGCATGTCCAAAGTGCTCTTCCCCCACGGCCACACACGGAGGGAGGTTTCTGAGCCGGGCTGGGGTGGGGTGGGGTAAGCAATCAGCCTGTACCAAACGGACACACACACACACACCCCTACCCGGGCACCTTTTCCAACCCACGCGGGGGGGGGGGCTGAGTCCTTAGTCAGGGGCCTCGGAACGAAGGCAGAACGGCTCTCGAATCATCACGGCTTGCCAGGCAGCCAGCCAAGAGGCAGGCATAGGACCGGCCGCTCTAGGACTCCCGTCTCCGCCACTCCGTGTGCCAGGCAAGGGGCGTTCCGATGACGCAGCGTTGCCGTGGAAACGAGGGAGGAGAGGGGTGTCGGACCCATATACCTGACGGACCGACCCTCCGACAGCCTAATGCTAGAGCGTCTCCATGGGGCATTTCCGGACATGGCGCGTGGGACGCATATCACTGACGGACCGACCCTCCGACATCGTAATGCTAGAGCGTCTCCATGGGGCACTTTCGGAAATGGCGCGTCGGACGCATATCTTTGACGGACAAGGGCACGCGTCTCCATGGAAACCGCAAAGCCAAAAGACAGAGAGTCGCCTTTCGAACGGCTAGAGCGTCTCTGCCAAAGACTAATGCTAAGAGCGGCGCCCGCCCGTGTTTTCTTCATTATCGCTATCGCCGTCTTGTGGTGGCCAGGGCCTGGAGGCCACGAGTTCCAGCGCTGTTTTCCAGGCTGAAGGTAGGTCGGATCATTGGGGTGGGGCGGCAGGGGGACACCCCACGTTTCCTAAGGGAACCCCAGGAGGAGGGGGGGTGAGATCGTGGCCCCACCGCCCCCGAGACAGAGGCAGTGGCAGTGGGGCGCCTGTGTAGCTTGATGGAGACTCTGCTTACCGTGCGCATGCGCATGGGCTCCGGTATCTAGTCATGCCTGCCACATGACCACGGAAACGTCTGAAGATGTAGAGTGGGGCAAAATGGGGGCGGCGGCAAGGAGGGGGCACTTTGCACATGCTCTGGGAACCCTCTGCAAAGTCTCCGCCCCCCTCTCGGCCTCAGGCGTCATTGATAAATGGCGCGACCTACAGATAAATTTTTTTTCTTTTGACTTTTTCCTCGTAAACCAGACCAGATCTTTCCCAAATTTGGCCCTGGGGGAGGGGGAGGTTGTCCTTTGTGCCCCCCGTCCGATCCAGGCCCCCGCCCTGCTCTCTCAAGCCGAAAGGAAGTGAAATCAAGCCCCACAAACTCTGCATCTGTGGGGCAGCACAGCCTGGTGACCCCCACACCACCCACCCACCCACCCACCCTTTGTCCCTCTGATTTTTGGGCTCACGTGGGTGGGTGGAGAGAAAGAAAGAGGGATAAATAGAGGCTCCCCCCACCACACAATCCAAAGATGGGGGTGGGGGGTGGGGGGCAGATAGCAGGAGCCTCTCCCAAATTCCCCAAAGTCCCAATTTAATCGGAGGAGTGGGAAAGACAGAAGATAGATCCGTGGTCCTTTCCGGGGTGCTGCTCTCTGCCGCAGTTGGGGGACTGTGGATTGAGGAGTGCCCCCCCCCATTTGCTGCCCAGGCTGTGTGCCAAGGGGGGTGTTGGGGGTCCCAACGGCTTCCCTCTGCTGTGGGTCACTGCTGTGGGTGGAAGATGGGTCATGGGTTCTGGTCTTGTTATGGCATCAGCACCCCATAGGACGTGGGTCCAACTGCCCCTTGCCCGCGCCTGGGAGGTGGGAGGGGAGGGGAGAGACACATGGGAGACTGACCGTGCCGCCTTTCTTTAAGTAGGGAACAGACCAGTGGACGCTGGGGCCGAGCCATGGCCTGCAGCCACCCCACCGCCTTCCGGGCCCCGGTGCCTGGACCCCGTGGGCCAGATGGACAGTTCATGTGGGGACGGAGACGGTGGTGCATCCGGTGAGCTTGTGGGGAGATTTTGGGTTGGGGGCTGGCAGAGGGTTTTTCGTGGGGCAGCCCCATGGGTGCCAGGTAGAGTTTCCATTGGCAGGAGCAGTCTACCGTTAAATACGATCCCATGTGGGTCCAGAGTGTCAGTGGTGGGCAGAAAGAACACAGGTACATATAGGGGGTCTCTCTGTGGAGTAATTTGGCCCCCTCCCCAGCTGGAACTGCAGTGGCTCAAGAGGTTAAGACGCTGACTGGGTGGCGGAAAGTCAGCAGTTCGATTCTTGAGTACTACAGGACGGAATGAGCTCCCGTCTTTGTCCCAGCGTCTGCCAACCTAGCAGTTTGAAAGCAAGAAATTGCAAGCAGATCAATAGGAACCACTTGGGTGGGAAGGTAAGCAGCGTTCCGTGCGCTCCGGTTTCTAGTCATGCCTGCCTGCCACGTGACCACGGAAACGTCTTCAGAAGCAGACAACGCTGGCTCTTCGGCTTTGAAACATATGAGCACTGAGCCCTAGAGTCGGATACGACTGGCTTCCGAGCAAGGGAAACCTTTACCTTTAACCTACGGGTGGATTTGTGCGTGTGCGCGAGGGAAGGGAGGTTTCTCTTGATGGACTTGGATGGCCATCATCCCCACTCTGATTAAAACGAAGGGAATCCAAAGGAAAGTGACACACACACACACACACACAGAAACCCCAGGAAACAGGGAATAGTCCAGTTGCTGACCTCTAACCAGATGCATCAGTTTTCCGTTTACGGCTCTTGTCGTGGTCGGCAGGGTTCCCAGGAGATCACGGCGCCCGACCCCTGCCAACTGGATCTCAGGCACACGCCCCCCCCCTCAAAAAAAAGGGCTTCCCATTTTTACTTCCCTCTATATAGCTTTCTCATTTTTATTTGAAAATGCTGGAAGTTTCAGAGGTGGGGGAGCGATGCTCTTGGCAAACGGAAGGGTGAAATGCACTGAGGGCTCTCCTTTTTCCTTGCCTTTCTAGGAGGAAGCGGATGGCCAGGAGGAAGCCTCCCTTCCGTCCTTCCTCCCTTCCTTCTTCTGGAGACGACACAGGTTGACCACAGAGTGCGGAGTACCACGGACTATGATGTGTTTTTATTTCTGCCGGTTGGCATGACGGAGAAATGGGTGCCACGCAGGGTCCAGGGAGCCGGTCCGATGTCTGCGCGAGGAGCTCTGTGAGGCCATTGAGTCTAGCGTTAGGCCTCAACCCATTTCTACTGGTAAACATTTCCCGCCTACTAACGGAAGAGCACCTCTTTTTCAAAATGTCTGCAACCAGGGTGAGGGTGCAGATTGGCACGCTGGGCTCCTTGGACTTGCAGGCTGTAGAGGTGATTGTGAAACCCATGGCTGGGCTTCTCAGGGAAGGGCGCAGAGGTGTCACCTTTGGGGTGTTTCTTCCCGAAAGCGCCCGGAAGGGCTGGCATTAGCTGGGGCATCACATGGCCTGGCCCAGAAGGGGAAACTCAGGATCACACGTGTTGACCTACAGATAAATATTTATTGGTAGGCCACGCCAATGCTCAACAACGCCTGAGGCTGAGATTGAGGGGGGGGTTTGCAGAGAGTTCCCAGAGGATGTGCAAAGTGCCCCTCCGTGGTGGGTTTTTCCTGGAGGAGGAGAAAGGAAAAAATAAATCCACCGGCTGCACGTCGATGCGTGCAAAAAAATCCACAAACACACAAGAGCGCAACGCCTCAAAGGAGCGGGAGATCTGGGGGTGTCTGCCAGCATCCAGAGATCATTATCAGCATTACGTTAGCCCGCTGGGCCCCGAGCCCAACCGCATGAGGAGGAGGACTCTGGATGGGAGGCCATGAAGTGAGGCTGGGTGGGGTAAGGAGGGTGGTGGTGGTTAGATGATGTGGCAAATCTTGGGCTGGAAATGGGAGCTGGGTCTACACCAGGAGGGAAGGGGGGGCTTCAGAAAGGATTACCACATTCTGTGGGAGTTTGCAAAGGTTTGTTTTGGTGTTTTTTTGGTGGGGGGGCGGTTAATGTTTTGTTGCTGTGATACAGATACTGTGATTTGTGACGATGATAGGTTGAAATTTTTTTATTATGCTAATGTGGATAATTTATTTTTATTCTGTATTTACATTGTATCTTGTTATTGGTTACTTTAAATGTTGTAAACCGCTTTGGGTCCCCCATTGGGATGAGAAAGGCGCTATAGAAATTTCAATAAATAAATAATGTGGAGCCTTGTAATTGTAGCTGTATATTTTGTATTTTTATTAGCCACCCAGAGTCGCTCTGCGACTTGGGCGGCATACAAGTCTAACAACAACAACAACAACAACAATCATTTCCGGCGAGACTTCCGGGCACGGATGGCCTGCCAGCCCTGCAGTGCTGGCCAGGAGCCCTGCTGCACCCCTTGGGTGATCATGTGTGGGGTGCCCTGGGAACTAGCCCCAGCAGCCACCTGCCGAAGGTGTGACTGAGGCCTCCTTTGGGAAAATCCAGAAGAAAAGAGTGGCTTCCGTGGCTTTCCAGCCCGATTCGGAGGGCGGCAACGGGGGTTGTCTGGGTGTGTGCTGCTTTTCCCCTCCAGCTTTACCTGGTCAGCGCAGGCGGCGCATGCGAAAGTCAGCCCAGCAAGAAGAAGTAAAAATCCTCCGTGGTGGGTTTTTCCTGGAGGAGGAGAAAGGAAAAGATCAGGGAGGGAGGGAGTAATACTGGAGTCATCATCATCATCATAATGCTCTAATAATACCCTGTGCTCAAAAGGGACCACAGTGGCTCAAGGGGTTAAGACCTCGCTGCCTGGGGGGAGGTGGCAGGTCAGCAGTTCCAAACCCAAGTACTGCATGAGGGAGTGAGCTCCTGTCCTCTGTCCTAGCTCCTGCCAACCTAGCAGTTTGAAATTGCAAGTAGATGAATAGGTACCAATTGGGTGGGAAAGGTAAACAGCGTTCTGTGCACTCCGGTGTCTAGTCCTGCCAGCCTCATGTCCACGAAAATGTCTGCAAAATGCAGACAGATATAAGCAGGGATGAGCACTGAACCCTAGAGTCAGATACAACTGGCTTTCGAGCAAGGCTGACCCTTGACCTTACCCTGTCATCTGGACATCTTAGAAGGGCCCTCCCCCCAAACCCACCCCCCCACCCTGAGGGAGGTGCCCCTCGTACATCCCGCCACCCAGACTAGCCTCTGAGCATGTCCAAAGTGCTCTTCCCCCACGGCCACACACGGAGGGAGGTTTCTGAGCCGGGCTGGGGTGGGGTGGGGTAAGCAATCAGCCTGTACCAAACGGACACACACACACACACCCCTACCCGGGCACCTTTTCCAACCCACGCGGGGGGGGGGGCTGAGTCCTTAGTCAGGGGCCTCGGAACGAAGGCAGAACGGCTCTCGAATCATCACGGCTTGCCAGGCAGCCAGCCAAGAGGCAGGCATAGGACCGGCCGCTCTAGGACTCCCGTCTCCGCCACTCCGTGTGCCAGGCAAGGGGCGTTCCGATGACGCAGCGTTGCCGTGGAAACGAGGGAGGAGAGGGGTGTCGGACCCATATACCTGACGGACCGACCCTCCGACAGCCTAATGCTAGAGCGTCTCCATGGGGCATTTCCGGACATGGCGCGTGGGACGCATATCTTTGACGGACAAGGGCACGCGTCTCCATGGAAACCGCAAAGCCAAAAGACAGAGAGTCGCCTTTCGAACGGCTAGAGCGTCTCTGCCAAAGACTAATGCTAAGAGCGGCGCCCGCCCGTGTTTTCTTCATTATCGCTATCGCCGTCTTGTGGTGGCCAGGGCCTGGAGGCCACGAGTTCCAGCGCTGTTTTCCAGGCTGAAGGTAGGCCGGATCATTGGGGTGGGGCGGCAGGGGGACACCCCACGTTTCCTAAGGGAACCCCAGGAGGAGGGGGGGTGAGATTGTGGCCCCACCGCCCCCGAGACAGAGGCAGTGGCAGTGGGGCGCCTGTGTAGCTTGATGGAGACTCTGCTTACCGTGCGCATGCGCATGGGCTCCGGTATCTAGTCATGCCTGCCACATGACCACGGAAACGTCTGAAGATGTAGAGCGGGGCAAAATGGGGGCGGCGGCAAGGAGGGGGCACTTTGCACATGCTCTGGGAACCCTCTGCAAAGTCTCCGCCCCCATCTCGGCCTCAGGCGTCATTGATAAATGGCGCGACCTACAGATAAATTTTTTTTCTTTTGACTTTTTCCTCGTAAACCAGACCAGATCTTTCCCAAATTTGGCCCTGGGGGAGGGGGAGGTTGTCCTTTGTGCCCCCCGTCCGATCCAGGCCCCCGCCCTGCTCTCTCAAGCCGAAAGGAAGTGAAATCAAGCCCCACAAACTCTGCATCTGTGGGGCAGCACAGCCTGGTGACCCCCACACCACCCACCCACCCACCCTTTGTCCCTCTGATGTTTGGGCTCACGTGGGTGGGTGGAGAGAAAGAAAGAGGGATAAATAGAGGCTCCCCCCACCACACAATCCAAAGATGGGGGTGGGGGGTGGGGGGCAGATAGCAGGAGCCTCTCCCAAATTCCCCAAAGTCCCAATTTAATCGGAGGAGTGGGAAAGACAGAAGATAGATCCGTGGTCCTTTCCGGGGTGCTGCTCTCTGCCGCAGTTGGGGGACTGTGGATTGAGGAGTGCCCCCCCCATTTGCTGCCCAGGCTGTGTGCCAAGGGGGGTGTTGGGGGTCCCAACGGCTTCCCTCTGCTGTGGGTCACTGCTGTGGGTGGAAGATGGGTCATGGGTTCTGGTCTTGTTATGGCATCAGCACCCCATAGGACGTGGGTCCAACTGCCCCTTGCCCGCGCCTGGGAGGTGGGAGGGGAGGGGAGAGACACATGGGAGACTGACCGTGCCGCCTTTCTTTAAGTAGGGAACAGACCAGTGGACGCTGGGGCCGAGCCATGGCCTGCAGCCACCCCACCGCCTTCCGGGCCCCGGTGCCTGGACCCCGTGGGCCAGATGGACAGTTCATGTGGGGACGGAGACGGAGGTGCATCCGGTGAGCTTGTGGGGAGATTTTGGGTTGGGGGCTGGCAGAGGGTTTTTCGTGCCAGGTAGAGTTTCCATTGGCAGGAGCAGTCTACCGTTAAATACGATCCCATGTGGGTCCAGAGTGTCAGTGGTGGGCAGAAAGAACACAGGTACATATAGGGGGTCTCTCTGTGGAGTAATTTGGCCCCCTCCCCAGCTGGAACTGCAGTGGCTCAAGAGGTTAAGACGCTGACTGGGTGGCGGAAAGTCAGCAGTTCGATTCTTGAGTAGTACAGGACGGAATGAGCTCCCGTCTTTGTCCCAGCGTCTGCCAACCTAGCAGTTTGAAAGCAAGAAATTGCAAGCAGATCAATAGGAACCACTTGGGTGGGAAGGTAAGCAGCGTTCCGTGCGCTCCGGTTTCTAGTCATGCCTGCCTGCCACGTGACCACGGAAACGTCTTCAGAAGCAGACAACGCTGGCTCTTCGGCTTTGAAACATATGAGCACTGAGCCCTAGAGTCGGATACGACTGGCTTCCGAGCAAGGGAAACCTTTACCTTTAACCTACGGGTGGATTTGTGCGTGTGCGCGAGGGAAGGGAGGTTTCTCTTGATGGACTTGGATGGCCATCATCCCCACTCTGATTAAAACGAAGGGAATCCAAAGGAAAGTCACACACACACACACACACACAGAAACCCCAGGAAACAGGGAATAGTCCAGTTGCTGACCTCTAACCAGATGCATCAGTTTTCCGTTTACGGCTCTTGTCGTGGTCGGCAGGGTTCCCAGGAGATCACGGCGCCCGACCCCTGCCAACTGGATCTCAGGCACACGCCCCCCCCCCAAAAAAAAAGGGCTTCCCATTTTTACTTCCCTCTATATAGCTTTCTCATTTTTATTTGAAAATGCTGGAAGTTTCAGAGGTGGGGGAGCGATGCTCTTGGCAAACGGAAGGGTGAAATGCACTGAGGGCTCTCCTTTTTCCTTGCCTTTCTAGGAAGAAGCGGATGGCCAGAAGGAAGCCTCCCTTCCGTCCTTCCTCCCTTCCTTCTTCTGGAGACGACACAGGTTGACCACAGAGTGCGGAGTACCACGGACTATGATGTGTTTTTATTTCTGCCGGTTGGCATGACGGAGAAATGGGTGCCACGCAGGGTCCAGGGAGCCGGTCCGATGTCTGCGCGAGGAGCTCTGTGAGGCCATTGAGTCTAGCGTTAGGCCTCAACCCATTTCTACTGGTAAACATTTCCCGCCTACTAACGGAAGAGCACCTCTTTTTCAAAATGTCTGCAACCAGGGTGAGGGTGCAGATTGGCACGCTGGGCTCCTTGGACTTGCAGGCTGTAGAGGTGATTGTGAAACCCATGGCTGGGCTTCTCAGGGAAGGGCGCAGAGGTGTCACCTTTGGGGTGTTTCTTCCCGAAAGCGCCCGGAAGGGCTGGCATTAGCTGGGGCATCAGATGGCCTGGCCCAGAAGGGGAAACTCAGGATCACACGTGTTGACCTACAGATAAATATTTATTGGTAGGCCACGCCAATGCTCAACAACGCCTGAGGCTGAGATTGAGGGGGGGGTTTGCAGAGAGTTCCCAGAGGATGTGCAAAGTGCCCCTCCGTGGTGGGTTTTTCCTGGAGGAGGAGAAAGGAAAAAATAAATCCACCGGCTGCACGTCGATGCGTGCAAAAAAATCCACAAACACACAAGAGCGCAACGCCTCAAAGGAGCGGGAGATCTGGGGGTGTCTGCCAGCATCCAGAGATCATTATCAGCATTACGTTAGCCCGCTGGGCCCCGAGCCCAACCGCATGAGGAGGAGGACTCTGGATGGGAGGCCATGAAGTGAGGCTGGGTGGGGTAAGGAGGGTGGTGGTGGTTAGATGATGTGGCAAATCTTGGGCTGGAAATGGGAGCTGGGTCTACACCAGGAGGGAAGGGGGGGCTTCAGAAAGGATTACCACATTCTGTGGGAGTTTGCAAAGGTTTGTTTTGGTGTTTTTTTGGTGGGGGGGGCGGTTAATGTTTTGTTGCTGTGATACAGATACTGTGATTTGTGACGATGATAGGTTGAAATTTTTTTATTATGCTAATGTGGATAATTTATTTTTATTCTGTATTTACATTGTATCTTGTTATTGGTTACTTTAAATGTTGTAAACCGCTTTGGGTCCCCCATTGGGATGAGAAAGGCGCTATAGAAATTTCAATAAATAAATAATGTGGAGCCTTGTAATTGAAGCTGTATATTTTGTATTTTTATTAGCCTCCCAGAGTCGCTCTGCGACTTGGGCGGCATACAAGTCTAACAACAACAACAACAACAACAACAATCACTTCCGGCGAGACTTCCGGGCACGGATGGCCTGCCAGCCCTGCAGTGCTGGCCAGGAGCCCTGCTGCACCCCTTGGGTGATCATGTGTGGGGTGCCCTGGGAACTAGCCCCAGCAGCCACCTGCCGAAGGTGTGACTGAGGCCTCCTTTGGGAAAATCCAGAAGAAAAGAGTGGCTTCCGTGGCTTTCCAGCCCGATTCGGAGGGCGGCAACGGGGGTTGTCTGGGTGTGTGCTGCTTTTCCCCTCCAGCTTTACCTGGTCAGCGCAGGCGGCGCATGCGAAAGTCAGCCCAGCAAGAAGAAGTAAAAATCCTCCGTGGTGGGTTTTTCCTGGAGGAGGAGAAAGGAAAAGATCAGGGAGGGAGGGAGTAATACTGGAGTCATCATCATCATCATAATGCTCTAATAATACCCTGTGCTCAAAAGGGACCACAGTGGCTCAAGGGGTTAAGACCTCGCTGCCTGGGGGGAGGTGGCAGGTCAGCAGTTCCAAACCCAAGTACTGCATGAGGGAGTGAGCTCCTGTCCTCTGTCCTAGCTCCTGCCAACCTAGCAGTTTGAAATTGCAAGTAGATGAATAGGTACCAATTGGGTGGGAAAGGTAAACAGCGTTCTGTGCACTCCGGTGTCTAGTCCTGCCAGCCTCATGTCCACGAAAATGTCTGCAAAATGCAGACAGCTATAAGCAGAGATGAGCACTGAACCCTAGAGTCAGATACAACTGGCTTTCGAGCAAGGCTGACCCTTGACCTTACCCTGTCATCTGGACATCTTAGAAGGGCCCTCCCCCCAAACCCACCCCCCCACCCTGAGGGAGGTGCCCCTCGTACATCCCGCCACCCAGACTAGCCTCTGAGCATGTCCAAAGTGCTCTTCCCCCACGGCCACACACGGAGGGAGGTTTCTGAGCCGGGCTGGGGTGGGGTGGGGTAAGCAATCAGCCTGTACCAAACGGACACACACACACACACCCCTACCCGGGCACCTTTTCCAACCCCCGCGGGGGGGGGGCCTGAGTCCTTAGTCAGGGGCCTCGGAACGAAGGCAGAACGGCTCTCGAATCATCACGGCTTGCCAGGCAGCCAGCCAAGAGGCAGGCATAGGACCGGCCGCTCTAGGACTCCCGTCTCCGCCACTCCGTGTGCCAGGCAAGGGGCGTCCCGATGACGCAGCGTTGCCGTGGAAACGAGGGAGGAGAGGGGTGTCGGACCCATATACCTGACGGACCGACCCTCCGACAGCCTAATGCTAGAGCGTCTCCATGGGGCATTTCCGGACATGGCGCGTGGGACGCATATCACTGACGGACCGACCCTCCGACATCGTAATGCTAGAGCGTCTCCATGGGGCACTTTCGGAAATGGCGCGTCGGACGCATATCTTTGACGGACAAGGGCACGCGTCTCCATGGAAACCGCAAAGCCAAAAGACAGAGAGTCGCCTTTCGAACGGCTAGAGCGTCTCTGCCAAAGACTAATGCTAAGAGCGGCGCCCGCCCGTGTTTTCTTCATTATCGCTATCGCCGTCTTGTGGTGGCCAGGGCCTGGAGGCCACGAGTTCCAGCGCTGTTTTCCAGGCTGAAGGTAGGTCGGATCATTGGGGTGGGGCGGCAGGGGGACACCCCACGTTTCCTAAGGGAACCCCAGGAGGGGGGGGGTGAGATCGTGGCCCCACCGCCCCCGAGACAGAGGCAGTGGCAGTGGGGCGCCTGTATAGCTTGATGGAGACTCTGCTTACCGTGCGCATGCGCATGGGCTCCGGTATCTAGTCATGCCTGCCACATGACCACGGAAACGTCTGAAGATGTAGAGCGGGGCAAAATGGGGGCGGCGGCAAGGAGGGGGCACTTTGCACATGCTCTGGGAACCCTCTGCAAAGTCTCCGCCCCCATCTCGGCCTCAGGCGTCATTGATAAATGGCGCGACCTACAGATAAATTTTTTTTCTTTTGACTTTTTCCTCGTAAACCAGACCAGATCTTTCCCAAATTTGGCCCTGGGGGAGGGGGAGGTTGTCCTTTGTGCCCCCCGTCCGATCCAGGCCCCCGCCCTGCTCTCTCAAGCCGAAAGGAAGTGAAATCAAGCCCCACAAACTCTGCATCTGTGGGGCAGCACAGCCTGGTGACCCCCACACCACCCACCCACCCACCCTTTGTCCCTCTGATTTTTGGGCTCACGTGGGTGGGTGGAGAGAAAGAAAGAGGGATAAATAGAGGCTCCCCCCACCACACAATCCAAAGATGGGGGTGGGGGGTGGGGGGCAGATAGCAGGAGCCTCTCCCAAATTCCCCAAAGTCCCAATTTAATCGGAGGAGTGGGAAAGACAGAAGATAGATCCGTGGTCCTTTCCGGGGTGCTGCTCTCTGCCGCAGTTGGGGGACTGTGGATTGAGGAGTGCCCCCCCCATTTGCTGCCCAGGCTGTGTGCCAAGGGGGGTGTTGGGGGTCCCAACGGCTTCCCTCTGCTGTGGGTCACTGCTGTGGGTGGAAGATGGGTCATGGGTTCTGGTCTTGTTATGGCATCAGCACCCCATAGGACGTGGGTCCAACTGCCCCTTGCCCGCGCCTGGGAGGTGGGAGGGGAGGGGAGAGACACATGGGAGACTGACCGTGCCGCCTTTCTTTAAGTAGGGAACAGACCAGTGGACGCTGGGGCCGAGCCATGGCCTGCAGCCACCCCACCGCCTTCCGGGCCCCGGTGCCTGGACCCCGTGGGCCAGATGGACAGTTCATGTGGGGACGGAGACGGAGGTGCATCCGGTGAGCTTGTGGGGAGATTTTGGGTTGGGGGCTGGCAGAGGGTTTTTCGTGGGGCAGCCCCATGGGTGCCAGGTAGAGTTTCCATTGGCAGGAGCAGTCTACCGTTAAATACGATCCCATGTGGGTCCAGAGTGTCAGTGGTGGGCAGAAAGAACACAGGTACATATAGGGGGTCTCTCTGTGGAGTAATTTGGCCCCCTCCCCAGCTGGAACTGCAGTGGCTCAAGAGGTTAAGACGCTGACTGGGTGGCGGAAAGTCAGCAGTTCGATTCTTGAGTACTACAGGACGGAATGAGCTCCCGTCTTTGTCCCAGCGTCTGCCAACCTAGCAGTTTGAAAGCAAGAAATTGCAAGCAGATCAATAGGAACCACTTGGGTGGGAAGGTAAGCAGCGTTCCGTGCGCTCCGGTTTCTAGTCATGCCTGCCTGCCACGTGACCACGGAAACGTCTTCAGAAGCAGACAACGCTGGCTCTTCGGCTTTGAAACATATGAGCACTGAGCCCTAGAGTCGGATACGACTGGCTTCCGAGCAAGGGAAACCTTTACCTTTAACCTACGGGTGGATTTGTGCGTGTGCGCGAGGGAAGGGAGGTTTCTCTTGATGGACTTGGATGGCCATCATCCCCACTCTGATTAAAACGAAGGGAATCCAAAGGAAAGTGACACACACACACACACACACAGAAACCCCAGGAAACAGGGAATAGTCCAGTTGCTGACCTCTAACCAGATGCATCAGTTTTCCGTTTACGGCTCTTGTCGTGGTCGGCAGGGTTCCCAGGAGATCACGGCGCCCGACCCCTGCCAACTGGATCTCAGGCACACGCCCCCCCCCCAAAAAAAAAGGGCTTCCCATTTTTACTTCCCTCTATATAGCTTTCTCATTTTTATTTGAAAATGCTGGAAGTTTCAGAGGTGGGGGAGCGATGCTCTTGGCAAACGGAAGGGTGAAATGCACTGAGGGCTCTCCTTTTTCCTTGCCTTTCTAGGAGGAAGCGGATGGCCAGGAGGAAGCCTCCCTTCCGTCCTTCCTCCCTTCCTTCTTCTGGAGACGACACAGGTTGACCACAGAGTGCGGAGTACCACGGACTATGATGTGTTTTTATTTCTGCCGGTTGGCATGACGGAGAAATGGGTGCCACGCAGGGTCCAGGGAGCCGGTCCGATGTCTGCGCGAGGAGCGGCCAAGAGGTGGCGCTGCAGGATAAGGTTGGAAGAGGGCAGGCAGGCAGGCAGACACACGGAGCGGCGGAGGCCCAGCGTTTATTTTAGGCGCCAAAGAAGGACAGGTGGGGGAGGAGGGGGGCGCGAATGAGATTCACCTGCGCGGGGGGGGGGGGGGGGGGGGAGGAGGAGGAGGAGGAGGAGGAGGGCCTTCTTCTTCGTACCTGGGCCTGAGGCGGCCGCGACGACCAGCAGCAAAGGTAATTTTTTTTTTAAAAAAGGCATTTATTCGAGGGAAATGTTTATTTGGGGGGTGGGGCAGGGACTGAGGTAAATGTTATTCTCTGCTACTGTGTGACTCTCTCTGGCTCTTCTTCCCACTCCAGTTATTGAAGGCCTGAATATTATGTTTTATTGAGACTCAGACTCCCCCCCCTTTCCCCCCCCCTACACAAAAAAATTCACCTCACAGGTTCCCTTAATTCCATCAATGCATATTGTACTTTTTTACACCCTCAGGACTGGGGGGGGGGGCAGTGGCTGCCCATGCCAAATGAAGTGGGCTTGACCTCTTCTTAAAATCACCACAAGGCTCTTGTGTGAGTGTGGGGGGAGGGGGAGGGGTCTTTGAGACGCAGCCATAGAAAGGACTCCAAAGTCCACCCCCACTGACTGGGCCCAGTGAGTTTTGTTGTGTAGGAATGGAGGCTATGATGCTCCTGTCAGGATCCCACCCTGTCTAGAAAGAGGGTTCCTGGCTTTTAAAAGTACTTTTCCTGAGAGTCCGTTTGAGGGAGATGTAATAATAATAATAATACCCCTGACATTCTGTGCTTTGGACAGAGAGGGTTTCTCAGCTGCCTTGAAGAGTTTGGGGCCTTCCAGAAATGCAGGTGTTTCCCCCTCTGTAGTTTCATGAGGGCCCCTCAGCCAGGATGAGGAAAAATGTTCTTTCCATCTTGGTCTTCCTCTCAAACCAGTGTACATGTCTAGCAACCAGATCACATCTAACCTAGACAAGGGGAAAAGGTTCCCAAGAGGGTGAAGAGAAGCCCTTCTCAGAACCCTTCGTAAGTGTCCAGCAATGAGAAGCCAAACCATCTGGTGGTTATAGGTTTTTTAGGGTCATGACTTCATGAAGTTGGCAAGGATTTTACACAGTATACAGAATTAAAGAAAACACAATACAGAGCAAATATTCAAAGTGTCAGGTGTGAATCCACATTCTTGTTCTGTCCTATAGGTCTGCGTTTGGCAATGGCCCCTAGAGTGTGAAAGTCACAGCCATTTTATTCCCAAAAGCTAACATCCCCTTATTCTTTCCTACTACATATATAATGTGAAATATGATGTCACAGTCTTTATTAGGGTATCCTGGGCCCAAAATCTTCTTGTCTTCAGCTTAACCAAAAAAAAAAAAAACCAACCCCCCCCCAAAAAAAAACCAAAAAAAAACACCATGGTAACAAAGTCATGGCTCAGAAATCTTCATGTCTTCAGCTTAACCAAAAAGCCATGATAAGAAAGGCACAGTAACCACATGTTTCTCTTCTGCATGCTCATGCCGTAGCGTGCGAGTACAGGCTGGAAAGCCCTTCAGTCGTGTGCCACAGGAAAGACAGTAGTTGGAAACAGTCAGTTATGCAGTTTAATGAAGCAGATCAGGAGCTTGCATCCAAAGGCAGCCCATAAAGAATACAAGATTCAAAATGATTTCGTATCAGTCCATAGTGGTTCTGTAGTAGTCCATAGACAATTCCTAGTCTAGAGCGTTTCTTATAGGTTGTACATCTGTGGAAAGACAGTCCATATAGCCATATGTCAATTTCATCTGAAGAAGTAGACGTAATCCATAAAAGCTCACAGTGGAAATCAATGTTAAGTCAGTAATGCATTCAGATGTTCTTCTGTCCAGAATCACTCCCGTATTTCGAATGGTAGGACATTACAGTACTAACAAGGTTCTTCCGCAGGAAAATATTCCAAATCCAGATCTTCTCCTGTTATGCCATATCAGAGTTCAAATGGCCATTGCCAGAACAGAGCTGTCCCATAAGTTTAAATGTTTCAGAATTCCTTTCATGCAGATTCATTCTTCATTCTTAAAGAGAAAAGAGAACATGTCAAAGGCATCATAAATAGGCAAGGATAAAGGCAAGAAGCCTCGGATGCAATGGGCATTTTTAATTCTAAACATGTGTACAGTAATGCATTATACATAGTGAAATTATGCAAATGGTTGAGTATGAACCAGAAAGACATAGTATGCAATTAAAAAATCAATTATAAAAAGAGTTCCATCACTGCAATAATACCCAATGGTCCATTTGCTTTCATTGTGGAGTCCATCTTATTTTTAGTAGGAAATGTCCATTCAAATAAATCCATTTCCATGATATTAATCAATGTGTATGTAAGATTTTATCAGTCCATTATCACATGTAGCATCCCATCTAGCTGAAGTTCTGTAAGACAATAGAATGACAACAGCAAACACATAGTCTAAACTAAATGCAGAATAAAAATGATTAATTCCCAAAACATTGACTGATAACATGTAGATATGAAAATAGACCTATTATATCAAATTTTGTTAATTCAGATTCTTATATGTAAGAACCAGGTGCATCTCTATTGAAAATAGTTAGTTCAATGCACATACAAATACGGTAAATATGATTCAAAATGAAAAGGAGACCATTCTTGTTTAAAGATAAAACACAAGAAGTAAAATTTAAAAACCAGAAAGTGAAAAAAATATAAAAAGTTAAACATTAAAAATAAAAGGATAAGTTTTTTCTTTAAAAATCAACAATGGAAAAATTAAAAAGTAGATATTAAAAGTAAAAGCAAAAAAACTCCTTTTTTCCAGCAAGTGAAAATTAAAACATTAAAGCTAAAAGTAGAACTAGAGCTCAAGTAATCTTCTGAGGGAGGGCTGACATTCTTCTGCATAGGAAGGAAAAGTGAAAGCTTACACACAACATATTAGACATATAACGTAGTACACACAGACAACACACAGACAGGGAACATTTAAACATATATGTAGTTTCGTTGGTCATGACCGTTTCATTATCCTGTGAAGAAAAAGAGCCCAGATAATGAGGCTGAGTTCATAGGTTAGCATGAGAAACGTAATACAAAACACAACAGTTGTTTCTTTAAAAAATATTATTATCTTCGAGGATTTCCTGAAATAAAAAAATGTTATTCCTATAACAAAAAGGTTGTTTTTCTGCAGACACATTTTTGTTTTTTTTGAAAACTTCAAATTCAAAGGTACTTTAAGGCAATCTGTGGTTTCCTGATTAGGTCAAGGGCTTGCACATTTGAAACTCTTCTCTTCTTACTGCATCCCAAATCTTGTACTTACGACAGGAGTTCCCAACCGTTTTAAGCTAGTGGTGGCCAGGTCTTGCTCTTTCAGACAGCTTCAGGGGCTGGATGGCCCCCCTTCTATTCCTCCAACACATGGCACCCTGAGTACTGTGGGAAAAGGGGTACATGAAATGGGTACATGAAATGACTGTGCGGTTTTTCTACACTCCTAGAGGAAAGGAAAAGTTTTACTGATATACATACAAAGAAAAAGTTGATTTTCGAAGAGACCCAGCAGCAAAGGAGAGAACAGTGGGTGGCATTTCAGGTTACAAGAAAGAGTCAGAGATAGTATGAGGGGGAGGGGTCATAGATCAGAAAGAGGGGGGATCTGAGTATTAAAAGAAAGGTTGAATCAACAGAAGGAGAAGAAGGGGGGGTCTTGTGAAGGGGGGAGAGATGTGAGGATTTAGGAATGGTTTAGCTGAAAACAACCACAGATGTTGGAGTAAGTTTAAACTCTTTATTGATTGCACATCTCTTCTCTTACAGCATCCCCTGGAAGGATGCCACGGATCTGGATGCCTCCTTTCGTGGTTAAGCCAGGTAAGCATCCCTTATATCCCTTTGGGAAGGAGGGGTTAAGGGTGAGAGGTCAGGGAGAGGGATGAGGTCAGAGGTCGTAGGGGAATGTTGCCTTATGGTCAGAGTGGAGAAGAGCAGTGAGGGAGGGAGGCATCCCTTATCTGACAGGAGAATACCAGGTTGGAGGTCACACCCAGAGTACCACGGATACAGTATCCATGAGTCCCTTTCTGGTTCTGAGCCCTTTTGGCACCATAAAGTCCTCATCATCATCATCAGCCCAAGGCCAGGATGGCTGCTGCAGCTGCTGCCCTCCATCAAGAGGGATTCAAGTGGGATTCAATCTACTTGGAGACGATTATCACCCTTCCCTGTGGACTTTGCTCACCCAAGCCCATTAGTCCTCTGGTTTGTCAGGTTAGTTCACTGGCACCTGATGCTTGGCATTGAGGCTTTGGCAGTAGGGGGTCTACTCCAGTGACGGTGAACCTTTGACACTTCGGGTGTTCTTGGACTTCAATTCACAGAAGCCCAAGTCTCTGTGAATCTACGCCAAAGGTTGGCAATCGAGTTTGGCTCTCCAGATGTTCTTGGACTACAATTCCCAGAAAAAGTGGTGAGTTGGGGCTTCTGGTGATTGAAGTTCTAGAACAGTCAGAGTGCCAAAGGTTCGCCATCACTGGTCTACTGTAAGACCATAGCAGGATAACCTGGCCAGACTTTACCCTTAGGGTTGGAGTCCCTCAATGAAAGACCTCCTCTTGCTTCATTCTCTTGTGTGTGGGGTGTGTGTGTGTGTGTCCTAGTGCTATTTAGGTGGAGCAATAGCAACAAGGAGGAGGGGTCCATCTTCTTCTCAACTGGGTGTAGATTTATGGCCTCCTGTCACGACCCAGATTATGGCTTCATGCACAGCCATACCCCCTTGTTTCACGTGTGCGTGTGCATTCCATCCTACAGCAGCCTCCTCTGCTGCTAAGAAGTCACACTTAGGGCCAAAGCTGACGTGCGCAGTGTGCAGGCTTGAGTTCCCCATTGATAACTTTGTGAATTTCCAGAGGATGTGGGTCGTTGTACTCACTTGGGCTTTGGTATCCAGACAGGGCTGCTTAAAAGAGAGAACGTGTCTGGGCAAGCGTCACACGGAGGAATTTTGGTAACTCATTCCATTGCCATGTATAGAAATCTAATAAATGAATAATAAATAAATATAAATACAGTAATACATTATACAAAGTCTGCTTAATATAACATCGCCTAATTCCTTGAAAAAAGTTGCCTCATAAAAAGTCGCTGTGAGGCGAAGAGTGTTTAGGAGTGGTTTTGAGCATGATTTTAATTGTTTGGTGTTTGCTGCTGTTTGGATGATTAACACTGCTGCATGATGGGAGATGTTGGCATCCATTTTGTCCTTGCTTCCATCCAGTAATTGTTTATAGTAGCTTGTACAAAATGGATGATCGGCCGCATGGCTGCAGATTAACACTGTGCTGCATGATGGGACATGTTAACTTTTAAACTTGCACTTCATAAAGTTTTCCAAAGTTAAAAACTTGTTGTATGTTTTGTCCCCTAAAATCAGGGTTGTTTGACATGTTTTTGCAATGTATAGACAATGATTTCTTAAAGTTCTGTCAGTTTCCTGTCTGTTACCTTGTCTTTGCCCTGAGGTCTGTGCTGTTACAGTACAATGTATCTCCATGGAAATGACGTTGTACGAGGCATCGCTGCAATGTGGAACCACGTTTGGACTTTGTATGAGGTATCAGTGTGAATAAATGTAATATTAATTTCCCCCCCCCCTCCCCCGGTTCCTCTGGTCAGATAGATTCCCCCCCCCGTGCTCCTTTTTGCCTTGCATTTTCCCATCCTTTAGCAACTGACTCAAGTGGTTAAGAGGCTGACTGTGAGGTGGAAGGTCAGCAGTTCAAAACCTGAGGACTGCAGGTCAGAGCGAGTGCCCGTCTCTGCCCCAGCTCCTGCCAACCTAGCATTTCAGAAGCAAGAAATTGCAAGCAGATAAATAGGTACTACTGAGTTCTGTGCACTCTGCGGTTTATTCGTGCCTGCACATGTCAATGGAAACGTCTGCAGACACAGACGCCTTTTTTTGCTCTATATGGAGATGAGCACTGAATCCTAGAGTTAGATACAACTGGCTTTCGAGCAAGAGTGACTTTAACCTTTACCTTTACCAGCTATTTGGTCTACTGAGACTCCACTCTAATGTTGCTGTGGCTAAATTTTTAAAGCGTTTCCAATCTTGTCTCCAGTTCTGCTTCCTATCCAGGCGTTCTGGACTCATCATTCCTTCCTCCTATATTTTCCTTTCTTCCTTCCTTTCCCTCCCTCCCTTTGACTCTTTTTTCATTCTTTCCCTTCTGTTCCCTCCTCCCTTTCTTTATTTTCTTCCCCTCCTTTCTTTCCTCCCTTTTGTTCTGTCTCTCACTCTCTCTCTCTCTTTCTCTCCTGATTGAGAATTTAATCCTGGCTCAAATTCTCATTTTGCCTCTTCCTCGGTTTTTTTCGGGGGTGTTTGTGTTTTAGGAACTCTTTATGGTTCTTTTTGATGCTGTTCCCAATCTGGTCTTCCAAACCTTCTTCTATAAATGTTGCCTTTGCTCATAAGTTAGTTGTATCCAACTTTTGGGATCAGTGCTCATCTCTGTTTCTAAGCCAAAGAGCCAGCGTTACAACCTTACAACCTTTTTCTCGATGCTGACACCCCCACACTAGGCGCCTCTTCTTTCCACCCCATTATTTGGGTTTATCTGGTCCCCCCAAAGTCTTTTGCATCTCTTGCCAGGAGTCAATTGGGAAGTTGAAGAGGGCTGGAATAAACAGTTTCTTTTTCTGGGTTGTTGTCGTCTCTTTTCTTTTGTGGTGCTTCATATACTGTGAACTACCTGAAAAGTTTTGGCCTCCAGCTAGATGTGTTGACTTAGACCCGTGATATGGCGAACCTTTGGCACTCCTGCTGCTCTTGGACTTAAATTCCCAGAAGAAGCCCATCAGTCCCCGTGAATCCACACCAATGGGTTCACTGACCTACGCTGAGAGACTTGGCCTTCTGGGAATTGAAGTGCAAGAAGAACAGTTGGAGTGCCAAAGGTTGGCCATCCATCACTGCAGTCTTCTCATACCCTTCTACTATCATACGCTCCTACTATCAGGGGTGGTGTTAGGGAGTGATGAAGGAAGCAGCTCCCTCTGCAAGGAATGGCACATTAGAGGAGGAGGTGATGTGGCTCTAAGTCAACGTCCCCAACGTGACTTGGAGAAGGACCCTGAATAGGCTGAGGGAACTCCTTCTTCTTCTCGTGCCGTATCCGATTCCAAATATTGGCGATCATCATGGCGATCAGCCATGAAGAGACTGTCCTGAGAATTGAATGCCATGGCCTTTCATCTGCCTTAGCAGCATCATACCCAGAGTACCA
Source organism: Bradypodion pumilum (assembly GCA_035047305.1). NCBI lineage: Eukaryota > Metazoa > Chordata > Lepidosauria > Squamata > Chamaeleonidae > Bradypodion > Bradypodion pumilum. The sequence goes on from JAWDJD010000015.1 coordinate 16,815,621, forward strand.
CGGATCCAGTTCCACAAGTCCCTTTGTGGTCCTGAGCCCTTTTGGCACCACAAAGTCCTCATCATCATCATCCGCCCCAGGCCAGGATGGATGCTGCTACCCTCGATCAAGAGGGATCCAAGTGGGATCATTTAATCCACTTGGGGACCATTGTCACCCTTCCCTGTGGACTTCTCCCACCCAAGGCCGCTAGTCGTCTGGTTTGTCAGGTTAGTTCACTGCCACCTGAGGCTCAGCATCGGGTTGTTGGCAGTAGGGGGTCCACTCCAGTGATGGCGAACCTTTGGCACTCCAGGTGTTCTTCTTGGAGTTCAGTTCCCAGAATAAACCCTGATGAGAAGGAGTGCTGACTTGGGGCTTCCGGGGATTGAAGTCGAAGAACAGTCGGAGTGCCAGAGGTTCGCCATCCGTGGTATACTCTATGACCATAGCAGGATGACCTGGCCAGACTTTAACCTGAGGGTCTGAGTCCCTCAATGAAACACTTTCTCTTGATTTGTTGTGTTGTGGGTGGTGGGTTCCACCGCTACTCAGGTGGAGCAATAGCAACAAGGAGAGGGGGAACTATCTTACTCTCAACTGGGTGTAGGTTTATGGCCTCCTGTCACGACCTGCATTATGGCTTTATGCACAGCCATGCCCCCTTGTTTCACGTGTGTGGATGCGTTCTATCCCAGAGCAGTCTCCTCTGCTGCTAAGAAGACACAGTCAGGGCCAAAGCTGACATGTGTGTAGTGTGTAGAGGCTTGAGTTCCCCATTGATAACTTTTGAGAGGATGTGGTTCCTTGGACTCACTTGGGCTTTGGTATGCAGGCAAGTCTGATTAAAAGAGAGTGTGTGTCTGTTCAAGCATCTGACAGAGGTATTTTGGTAACTCATTCCATTGCTATGTACAGCAATCTAAGAAATAAATGTAATGTTCAACTCCCCCCCCCCTCCGTCACATGTTCCTCTGGTCAGATAGCTCCCCCCCCAGGTGCACCGTTTTGCCTTGCGTTTTCCCATCCTTTAGCAACTGACTCAAGTGGTTAAGAGGCTGTCTGGGAGGTGGAAGGTTAGCAGTTGAACACCCGAGGTCTGCAGGACAGAGAGAGTGCCCTTCTCTGCCCCAGTTCCTGCCAACATAGCAGTTCAGAAACAAGAAATTGCAAGTGGATAAATAGGTACTACTGAGTTCTGTGTCCTCGGGTTTAGTCGTGGCTGCCACATGTCCACAGAAACGTCTGCAGACACAGACGCCTGATTTTTTTAAATGCTATATATGGAGTTGAGCACTGAACTCTTGAGTCAGATACAACTGCCTTTCGAGCAAGAGTGACGTTTGCCTTTACCTTTACCAGCTCTTTGGTCTACTGAGACTCCACTTTAATGTTGCTGTGGTTAAATCTTTAAAGCGTTTCCAATCTTGCCTCCAGTTCTGCTTCCTATCCAGGTGTTCTCGACTCTTTATTCCTTCCTTCTCTTCCGTATGTTCCGTTCTTTCTTCCTTACCCTCCCTCCCTCCGGCTCTTTTTTCCTTCCTTCTTTCCCTTCTATTCCCTCCTCCCTTTCTTTTCCTTTCTATTCCCTCCTCCTTTTTCTTTTCTTCTCCTCCTTTCTTTCTTCCCTTTTGTTCTCTCACTCTCCTGGTTGAGAAATAAATCCCAGCTCCAAACCCCCTTAGGCCTCTTCCTCTGTTTTCTCTGGAGTTTTTTTGGGGGTGTGTTTGTGTTTTAGGAACTCTTTATGGCTGTTTTTGATGCTGTTCCCAATCTGGTCTTCCAAACCTCCTTCTGTAAATGTTGCTAGTCGTATCTGACTCCTGGACTCAGTGCTCATCTTTGTTTCTAAGCCAAAGAGCCAGTGGAGTCTGCTTCTGCAGATGTTTCCTATCCGTGGCCACATGGCAGGCACGACTAGACATTGCCCGGAGCGCATGGAATGCTGTTTACCTTTCCTGCCGAAGTGGCCCCTATTTGTCTTGCAATTTTGAACGGCTCGGTTGGCAGGAGCTGGAGCCCCCTCACACCCCCACACACCCCAATTCTCCTCTTGCACATTTCTTCCTTCCTTACTACCTTTGTGTGGGTGTTTTCTTAGATGTTTGCCTCATGAGAGCCCAAAGGTTTATTGTTTGTGAAGGCAGGACTTGGGTGCCTTTTTAAAGTGATTTCTTTTCCCCTCCTGTGGCTTATGATGATGATGATGATACTCTTCTCCTTGGGCTGCTTCTACCTTCTCTCTTTCCAGGTATGTGTGTGACACGTGAAGTTCTTCAGCCTCTTTAATAATCATGTGGCTTTTGGAAGAAGGTGCCCTCACTCTCCTCCTCCTCCTCTTCAGTCTTCTTCACCCACTGGCTGGTTCTAGGAAATAAAAGTTCTCATGAATGGAAAGGTGTGTTGGGCTGCAGTCAATGTCTGGTTTTTAAGCTTGATGCTGATACCCCCACACTAGGCGCCTCTTTTTTCCACCCCATTATTTGGGTTTTTCTGTCCTCCCCCCCCCCCCCAAATGCCTTTTGCATCCCTTGCCAGGAGTCAATTGGGAAGTTGAAGAGGGCTGGAATAAACAGATTATTTTTCTATGTTATTGTCGTCTCTTTTCTTCATATACTTTTCTTCATATACTGTGAACTACCTGAAAGGTTTTGGCCTCCAGCTAGATGTGTTGACTTAGCCCCGTGATATGGCGAACCTGTGGCACTCCCGCTGCTCTTGGACTTCAATTGCCAGAAGCCCAACAGTCCCCGTGAATCTACACCAATGGGTTCACTGACCTACGCAGAGAGACATGGCCTTCTGGGAATTGAAGTGCAAGAAGAACAGCTGGAGTGCCAAAACTTGGCCATCCATCACTGCAGTCTTCTCATACCCTCCTATGATCAGGGGTGGTGTTAGGGAGGGATGAAGGAAGGAGCTCCCTGCGCAAGGAATGGCACATTAGAGGAGGAGATGTGGCTCTAAGTCAACGTCCCCAACGTCACATGGAAGAGGACCCTGAATAGGCTGAGGGAACTCCTTCTTCTTCTTGTGCCGTATCCGATTCCAAATATTGGTGATCAGTCATGAAGAGACTGTCTTGAGAATTGCATGCCGTGTCCTTCCATCTGCATTAGCACCATCAAACCAAGAGTACCACGGATCCAGTCCCACGAGTCCCTTTGTGGTCCTGTGACCTTTTTGCACCACAAATTGCTCATTATCCTCATCCCCAGGCCAGAATGGATGAGGCAGCTGATGCCCTCCATCAAGAGGGATTCAAGTGGGATTTAATCTACTTGGGGACTGTTATGACCCATCCAAGTGGACTTTGCCCACCCAAGGTCGCTAGTCCTCAGGTTTGTCAGGTTAGTTCACTGCCACCTGATGCTCAGCATGGGGTCGCTGGCAGTATGGGGTGTATTCCAGTGATGGCGAACCTTTGGCACTCCAGGTGTTCTTGCAGAAGCAGCCCTGATGAGCCGGAGTGCTGACTTCGGGCTTCTGGGGATTGAAGTCCAAGAACAGTCGGAGTGCCAGAGGTTCGCCATCCCTGGTCTACTCTATGACCATAGCAGGATGACCTGGCCAGACTTTAACCTGAGGGTCGGAGTCCCTCAATGAAAGACCTTCTCTTGCTTCGTTCTGTTGTGGGTGGTAGGTCCCACTGCTAGTTAGGTGGAGCAATAGCAACAAGGTGCGGGGGAGGGGTCTTTCTTCTTCTCAACTGGGTGTAGGTTTAGGGCATCCTGTCAAAATCTGCATTATGGCTTCATGCACAGCCATGTCCCCTTGTTTCATGTGTGTGGATGCATTCCATCCCAAAGCAGCCTCCTCTGCTGCTAAGAAGACCCAGTCTGGGCCAAAGGTGACATGTGCACAGTGTGTGGAGGCTTGAGTTCCCCATTGATAACTTTGTGAATTTCAAGAGGATGTTGTTCCTTGGACTCACTTGGGCTTTGGTATCCAGGCAGGGGTGCTTAAAAGGGAGAACGTGTCCGGTCAAGCATGTCACGGAGGTATTTTGGTATCCCATTCCATTGCCATGTATAGATGTCTAATAAATAAATAAATGTAATATTCAACTCCCTCCCTCCACCTGTTATTCTGGTCAGATAGCTCCCCCCACACCTCGTGCACCGTTTTGCATTGCATTTTTCCATCCTTTAGCAACTGACTGAAGTGGTTAAGAGGCTGCCTGGGAGGTGGAAGGTTAGCAGTTCAAAACCCGAGGACTGCAGGACAGAGTGAGTGCCTGTCTCTGTCCCAGCTCCTTCCAACCTAGCATTTCAGAAGCAAGAACTTCCAAGTAGATAAATAGGTACTCCTGAGTTCTGTGCACTCTGGGGTTTAGTTGTGCCTGCCACATGTCCACAGAAATATCTGCAGACACAGACACCTGTTTTTGTTTTGCTATCTATGGAGATGAGCACTGAACCCTAGAGTCAGATACAGCTGTCTTTCGAGCAAGAGTGACTTTTACCTTTACCAGCTCTTTGGTCTACTGAGACTCCACTCCAATATTGCTGTGGCTAAATCTTTAAAGCGTTTCCAAGCTTGCCTCCATTTCTGTTTCCTATCCAGTGTTCTCGATTTATTATTCCTTCCTTCTCTTCTGTGTTTTTCGTTCTTCCTTTCTTCCCCTCCCTCCCTTTGACTCTTTTTTCCTTCTTTCCTTTCTATTCCCTCCTCCCTTTCTTTTCCTTTCTCCCTTTCCTTTTTCTCTTTATTTTCTTCTCTTCCTTTCTTTCCTCCCCTCTTTCTCTCTCTGTCTCTCCCTCTCTGCTGATTGAGAATTTTATCCTGGGTCAAAATCCCATTTTGCCTCTTCTTCTGGTTTCTTGTTTTTTTGGGGTGTGTTTGTGTTTTAGGAACTCTTTATGGCTGGTTGTGATGCTGTTCCCAATCTGGTCTTCCAAACCTTCTTCTGTAAATGTCGGCCTTGCGCAAAAGCTAGTCGTATTCGACTCTTGTGCTCAGTGCTCATCTGTGTTTCTAAGCCAAAGAGCCAGCCCTGTCTGTTTCTGCAGTTGTTTCCTATCCGTGGCCACATGGCAGGCACGACTAGATACCGGCCGGAGCGCACGGAATGCTGTTTACCTTTTCCACCGAAGTGGTCACTATTTATCTCCTTGCAATGTCTTGCAATTTTGAACGGCATAGGTTAGAAGGAGCTGGTGCCCCCCACCCCCACCCCACTAATTCTCCTCTTACCCATTTCTTCCTTCCTTACAACCTTTGTGGGGGTGTTTTCTTATATGTTTACCTCATGAGAGCCCAGAGGTTCTACGTTTGTGAAGGCAGGACTTTGATGTCTTTTTAAATGGGTTCTTTTCTCCTCTTGTGGATGATGATGATGATGATGATGATGCTCATGCTCTTCTCCTTAGGCTGCTTCTACCTTCTCTCTCTCTCCAGGTATGTGTGTGACATGTGTTGCTGTTCTTCTGGCTCAGACTCTTTAATAATTATGTGGCTTTTGGAAAAGGGGCCCTCAAGTGATTTGGGGCTGGGGGGGGGGAATCCTTACCCTCCTCCTCCTCCTCCTTCTCCTTAGTCTTCTTCATCGTCCACCTGCTGGTTCTAGGAAATAAAAGTTATCATTAATGAAAAGGTGTGTTGTGGTGCAGTCGATGTCTGGTTTTTAAGTTTTAAGGTGACATCCCCACACTAGGCGCCTCTTCTTTCCATGCCATTATTTGGGTTTTTCTGTCGTCGTCGTCCCCAAAAAAACAAACAAAAACAAAAACCTTTTGCATCCCTTGCCAGGAGTCAATTGGGAAGTTGAAGAGGGCTGGAATAAACAGATTATTTTTCTATGTTATTGTCGTCTTTTTTCTTTTGTGGTGCTTCATATACTGTGAACTACCTGAAAAGTTTTGGTCTCCCACTAGATGTGTTGACGATCTGGCGAACCTTTGGCACCCCAGCTGCTCTTGGACTTCAATTCTCAGAAGCCGAACAGTCCCCGTGAATCTACACCAATGGGTTCATTGCACCTACGCAGAGAGACGACTTTCTGGGATTTGAAGTCCAAGAAGAACTCCTTGAGTGGCAAAGGTTGGCCATCCATCACTGCAGTCTTTTCATACCTTCCTACTATTAGTGGTGGTGTTAGGGAGGGAGGGAGGGAGGAGCTCCCTGCACAAGGAATGACACATTAGAGGAGGAGGAGATGTGGCTCTAAGTCAACCACCCCAATGTCATTTGGAGGACCCTCCCGAATAGGCTGAGGGAACTCCTTCTTCTTCTTGTGCTGTATCTGCTTCCAAATATTGGCGATTAGCCATGAAGAGACTGTCCTGAGAATTGTATGCTGTGTCCTTCAATCTGCCTTAGCAGCGTCAAACCAAGAGTACCACAGATCCAGTTCCACGAGTGTCTTTGTGGTCCTGAGACCTTATTGCACCTCATCATCATCATCCCTAGGCCAGGATGGATGATGCAGCTGCTGCCCCCCCCCCCAATCAAAGCTTGATTCCAGTGGGATTGAATCTACTTGGGGACTGTTTTCACCCTTTCCTTTGGACTGCGCCCACCCAGGTTTGTCAGGTTAGTTCATTGCCACTTGATGGTTTGCATCAAAGCATTGGCAGTAGGCGGTCTACTCCAGTGATGGCGAACCTTTGGCACTGAAAGGTGTTCTTATTGGACTTAAATTCCCAGAAGCCCAAGTCTTTGTGAATCCACAGAAATGGGTTTACTGCTCAGTAAACCTATTCTTGTAGATCCACGGAGACTTGAGCTTCTGGGAATTGGAAGTCCAAGAACAGTTGGTGTGCCAAATGTTCGCCATCGGTCTTCGAACTTTGCTCTCCGCATGTTCCTGGACTTCCAATTCTCAGATGAAGCCCTGATGAGGAGGAGTGCTGACTTGGGGCTTCTGGGGATTGAAGTTGTAGAACAGTCGGAGAGGCAAAGGTTCGCCATCCCTGGTCTACTGTATGACCATAGCAGGATAACCTGGCCAGACTTTACCCTTAGGGTTGGAGTATCTCAATGAAAGACCTTTTCTTGCTTTGTTCTTTTCTGGGGAGTGGGGTTGTCCCACTGCTAGTGTGGTGCAGTGATAGCAACAGGAGTGAGGTTTTTCTTCTTCTGAACTGGGTGTATGTTTAGGGCTATCTGTCACGTCCCACATTATGGCTTAATGCGCAGCCATGCCCCCTGGTTTCACGTGTGTGGATGCGTTCCATCCCAGAGCAGTCTGCTGTAAGAAGACACACTCAGGGCCAAAGCTGACATGTGCGCAGTGTGTGGCGGCTTGAGTTCTCCATTGATAACTTTGTGATTTTCCAGAGGATGTGGTTCCTTGTACTCACTTGGGCTTTGGTATGCAGGCAGGGCTTCTTAAAAGAGAGAACGTGTCCGGTCAAGCGTCACATGGAGGCATTTTGTAAACCGATTCCTTTGTTACGTATAGAAATCTAATAAATAAATTGTAAATGAATAAAATTAAATAAATGTAATATTCCACTCTCCACACCCGTTTCTCTGGCCAGATATCTCTCTCCCCTCTGCATCGTTTTGTAATGCGTTTTCCCATCCTTTAGTAACTGATTGAAGTGTTTAATAGGGTGACTGGGAGGTGGAAGGTCAGCAGTTTCAAATCCTTCCAACCTAGCAAGAGATTGCAAGTAGAGAAATAGGTACTACTGAGTTCTGTGCACTGTGGGGTTTAGCTGTGACTCCCACATGTCCACAGAAACATCTGCAGACACAGACACCTGTTTTTGTTTTTTACTATATACAGAGATGAGCACTGAACTCTAGAGTCAGATACAGGTGTTCTGGACTTATTATTCCTTCCTCCTATTTTATATTTTCTTTTTTTCCTTCCCTTCCCTCCCTTTGACTTTTTTCCCCTTTCTTCTTTCCTTTCTATTCTCTTCCCTTTCTTTTTTGTTCTCTTTCTCTTCCTTTCTTCCCTCCCTTCTGTTCTTTCTCTTTGTTTCCTTCCGTCTCTTTCCTGATTGAGAATTTAATTCTGGGTCAAAACCCCATTCTGCCTCTTCCTCAGGTTTCTCTCTCATAATTTTTTTTTTGGGTGGGGGTGTGTGTTTGTGTTTTAGGAACTCTTAATGGCTGGTTTTGATGCTGTTCCCAATCTGGTGTTCAAAACCTTCTTCTGTAAATGTTGCCCTTGGTCATAAGCTAGTCGTATCTTACTCTTTGGGTCAGTGCTCATCTCTGTTTCTAAGCCAAAGAGCCAGAGGTGTCTATTTCAGCAGACGTTTCCTATCCGTGGCCACATGGCAGGCACAACTAGACACTGCCTGGAGCAGACAGAATGCTGTTACCGTTCCTACCTAAGCGGTCCCTATTTATCTCCTTGCAGTGTCTTGCAATTTGTAACGGCTCGGTTGGCAGGAGCTGTTGCCCCCACCCCCACCCCAAATTCTCCTCTCGCACATTTTTTCCTTCCTTACCTTTGTGGGGGTGTTTTCTTCTATGTTTACCTCATGAGAGCCTAGAGGTTTTAAGGTTGTGAAGGCAGGACTTTGGTCCCTTTTTTAAATGGTTTATTTTCCCCTCCTGTGGCTTATGAAGATGATGATGATATTCTTGTCCTTGGGCTGCTTCTACCTTCTCCCTCGCCAGGTATGTGTGTGACACGTGAAGTTCTTCTGGTTCAGCCTCTTTAATCATCATGTGGCTTTTGGAAAAGGTGCCCTCAAGTGTATTCGTGTGTTGGGGGGGCAAATGCTTACCCTCTCCTCCTCCTCCTCAGTCTTCTTCGCCCACTGGGCGATTGTGGGAAATAAAAGTTCTCATGAATGGAAAGGTGTGGTGTGTTTGGTTGCAGTCGATGTCTGGTTTTTAAGCTTGAAGCTGAAACTCACAGACTAAACACCTATTCTTTTCACCCTATTATTTTGGTTTCTCTGGTTCCCCCAAAAAATGCCTTTTGCATCCCTTGCCAGGAGTCAATTTGGAATTCGGAGTAGGCTGGAATAAACATTCTTTTTTTGGGTTGTTGTCGTCCCTTTTCTTTTGCGGTGCGTCATATACTGTGAATTACTTGAAAGGTTTTGGCCTCCAGGTAGATGTGTTGACTTAGCCCCGTGATATGGCCAACCTTTGGCACGCCAGCTGCTCTTGGAATTAAATTCCCAGAAGAAGCCCAACAGTCCCCGTGAATGTACACCCATGGGTTCACTGCACCTATGCAGAGAGACTTGGTCTTCTGGGAATTGAAGTCTAAGAAGAACAGCTGCAGTGGCAAAGGTTGGCCATCCATCACTGCAGTCTTCTCATACCCTGCTACGATCAGGGGTGGTGGTAGGGAGGGTTGAAGGAAGGAGCTCCCTGCACCAGGAATGACACATTAGAGGAGGAGGAGGAGATGTGGCTGTAAGTCAATCTCCCCAACATCACTTGGAGGAGGACTCGAATAAGCTGAGGGAATTCCTTTTTGTGCAGTATCCAATTTCAACTATTGGCGATCCTCATGGCGACGAGCCATGAAGAGACTGTCGTGAGAATTGTACGGCATGTCCTTCTGCCTTAGCAGCGTGACACCCAGAGTACCACGGATCCAGTTGCACGATTTCCTTTGCGGTCCTGAGAGCTTTTGGCACCAGAAATTCCTCATCATCCCCATCCCCAGGGCAGGATGGATGATGCAGCTGCTGGCCTCCATCAAAGATGGATTCCAGCATGATTTAATCTACTTTGGGACCGTTATCCCCTTCCATGTGATGTTCGCCCACCCAAGGCCGTTAGTCCTCAGGTTTGTCAGGTTAGTTCACTGCCACCCGAGGCTCGGCATCGGGTCGCTGGCAGTAGGGGGTCTATTCCAGTGATGGCAAACCTTTAGCAGGCCAGGTGTTGTTCTTGGACTTCAGTTCGCAGAATAAGCTCCGATGAGGAAGAGTGCTGATTTGGGGTTTCCGGGGATTGAATTCGAAGAACAGTCGGAGTGCCAGAGGTTCGCCATCCCTGGTCTACTGTATGAGAATAGCAGGATGACCCTGCCAGACTTTAACCTGAGGGTCGGAGACCCTCAATGAAAGAACGTCTCTTGTTTTGTTCTGTTGTGGGTGGCGGGTTCCAATGCTACTTAGGTGGAGCAATATCAACAAGGAGGGGGGGGGGTCTATTTTCTCAACTGGATGTAGGTTTATGACTCATGTCACGACCTGCATTCTGGCTTCATGCAAAGCCATGCCGCCTTGTTTCACTTGTGTGGATGCGTTCCATGCCAGAGCAGTCTCTTGTAAGAAGACACCGTCTGGGCCAAAGCTGACACGTGTGCAGTGTGGAGGCTTGAGTTCCCCATTGATAACTTTGTGAATTTCCAGAGGATGTGGTTCATTGTACTCACTTGGGCTTTGGTATCCAGGCAGGGCTTCTTACAATAGAGCGTGTGTCCAGTGAAGCGTCACACGGTGGTCTTTTGGTAATCCATTCCTTTGTCGTGTATAGAAATCTAATAAATAAATGAAGAAAAATAAATAAATGTAATATTCCACTGCCCCACCTGTGGTCAGATAGCTCCCCCGCCCCGGCACCATGTTGCCCTGTGTTTTCCCATCCTTTAGCAACTGACTGACGTGGTTAACAGGCTGAATGGTAGGTGGTAGGTCAGCAGTTCCCAAGCTGAGTACTGCAGGACAGAGCGAGTGCCAGCTGTTGCCAACGTAGCATTTCAGAAGCCAGAATTTGCAAGTAGATAACTAGGTACTCCTGAGTTCTGTCCACTCTGGGGTTTACTTGTGCCTCCCACACGTCCATGGGAAATATGTGCAGACCCAGACACCTGTTTATGTTTTTTTGCTATATACGGAGATGAGCACTGCAACTTAGAGTCAGATACTACTGGCTTTCAAGTAAGAGTCAGTTTAACCTTTACCTTTCTCAGCTATTTGGTCTACTGAGACTTCACTCTAATTTAGCTGCGGCTAAAATTTTAAAGCGTTTCCAAGCTTGCCTCCAGTTCTGCTTCCTATCCATGTGTTCTCGAATCATTCTTTCTTTTATCTTTTCCTTTCTTCTTTCCCCTCCCTCCATTTGGCTCTTTTTCCTTCCTTCTTTCTCTTCTATTCCCTCCTCCATTTCTTTTCCTTTTTCATTCTCCTTTTTCTTTTTGTTTTCTTCTTCCCCTTTCTTTCCTCCCTTCTGTTATTGTTTTCTCTCTCTCCTGATTGAGAATGTAATTCTGGGTCAAAAGCTAGTCTCTGTTTCTAAGCCAAAGAGGCAGTGCTGTCTGCTTCTGCAGACGTTTCCTATCTGTGGTCACATGGCAGGCACGACTAGACACCATCCAGAGCGGACGGAATGTTGTTTACGTCCCTATTGATCTGCTTGCAATGTCTTGCAATTTCAAAAGTCCCTGTTGGCAGGAGCTGTTTCACCCCTCCCCCCCCCACTAATTTGTGAAGAAAGAACTTTTAAAAATGCCATTTGTAACTAAGGTTTTCCGTGGGGAGGGGGGGGGAAGGACGGACGGACGGGGGCCTCGAAGTTGGGGTGAAATAGGCTTTTCTTCTCCCTCCCCCCCCCCCCTACCTGACTGAGGAAGAGAAGGCCGCGAGAGGAGTGGGTTTTCGGGTTTGTGAAATTCCCCTCCTATCTAAGGGGGTCCGCGGGGGCTGTTCAGGCCCGGCGGGCTTTATCCAGAGCGGGTGTTGGACTGCCCGGTTCCGCCTCGGCCGTTGCCCGATAGGCCCCTTATACTGCGCTGGCTCCGCAAGCTCCGTGTACCCGCCCAACGGCTCAGACACTATGTCTGAGAAACCTCGGCGGGGAAAACCCACCGCCGTCCGGTACCTGCGCGCCTTATATATTAGCAGCCATTAGTCCCTTATTCCCCACACCTGGCCTGGTGCGTGCGCGAGCGTGATTGACGTGGCCCCCGCCGCCCGTTAGCGGCTATTAGTCCCTTATTCCCTCTACCTGGCCTGGTGCGTGCGCGAGGCTGATTCACGCGCGTGGTCCCCGCCGCCCGCTAGCAGTCATTAGTCCCTTATTCCCACACCTGGCCTGGTGCGTGCGCGAGGCTGATTGACGTGGCCCCCGCCGCCCGTTAGCGGCTATTAGTCCCTTATTCCCTCTACCTGGCGTGGTGCGTGCGCGAGGCTGATTGACGCGGTGCCCGCCGCCCGCCGCCCGTTAGCGGCTATTAGTCCCTTATTCCCACACCTGGCCTGGTGCGTGCGCGAGGCTGATTGACGTGGCCCCTGCCGAATGTAATTCTGGGTCAAAAGCTAGTCTGTGTTTCTAAGCCAAAGAGCCAGCGCTGTCTGCTTCTGCCGACGTTCCCTATCCGTGGTCACATGGCAGGCATGACTAGACACCATCCAGAGCGGTCCCTATTTATCTGCTTGCAATTCTTGCAATTTCAAAAGTCCCGGTTGGCAGGAGCTGTTGCACCCCTCCCCCCACTAATTTGTGAAGAAAGAACTTTTTAAAATGCCAACCGAAGTGGGGGTGAAATAGGCTTTTCTTGTCCCTCCTCCCCCCTTTTACCCCCCCCTACCTGACTGAGGAAGAGAAGGCCGCGAGAGGAGTGGGTTTTCGGGTTTGTGAAGGAAGAACTCTTCCAAATTCCCCTTCTCTCTAAGGGGGTCCGCGGGGGCTGTTCCGGCCCGGCGTGCTTTATCCACAGCGGGGGCTGTTCAGGCCCGGCGGGCTTTATCCAGAGCGGGTGTTGGACTGCCCGGTTCCGCCTCGGCCGTTGCCCGATAGGCCCCTTATACTGCGCTGGCTCCGCAAGCTCCGTGTACCCGCCCAACGGCTCAGACACTATGTCTGAGAAACCTCGGCGGGGAAAACCCACCGCCGTCCGGTACCTGCGCGCCTTATATATTAGCAGCCATTAGTCCCTTATTCCCCACACCTGGCCTGGTGCGTGCGCGAGGCTGATTGACGTGGCCCCCGCCGCCCGTTAGCGGCTATTAGTCCCTTATTCCCTCTACCTGGCCTGGTGCGTGCGCGAGGCTGATTGACGCGCGCGGTCCCCGCCACCCGCTAGCAGTCATTAGTCCCTTATTCCCACACCTGGCCTGGTGCGTGCGCGAGGCTGATTGACGTGGCCCCTGCCGAATGTAATTCTGGGTCAAAAGCTAGTCTGTGTTTCTAAGCCAAAGAGCCAGCGCTGTCTGCTTCTGCCGACGTTCCCTATCCGTGGTCACATGGCAGGCATGACTAGACACCATCCAGAGCGGTCCCTATTTATCTGCTTGCAATTCTTGCAATTTCAAAAGTCCCGGTTGGCAGGAGCTGTTGCACCCTTCCCCCCACTAATTTGTGAAGAAAGAACTTTTTAAAATGCCAACCGAAGTGGGGGTGAAATAGGCTTTTCTTGTCCCTCCTCCCCCCTTTCCCCCCCCCTACCTGACTGAGGAAGAGAAGGCCGCGAGAGGAGTGGGTTTTCGGGTTTGTGAAGGAAGAACTCTTCCAAATTCCCCTTCTCTCTAAGGGGGTCCGCGGGGGCTGTTCCGGCCCGGCGTGCTTTATCCACAGCGGGGGCTGTTCAGGCCCGGCGGGCTTTATCCAGAGCGGGTGTTGGACTGCCCGGTTCCGCCTCGGCCGTTGCCCGATAGGCCCCTTATACTGCGCTGGCTCCGCAAGCTCCGTGTACCCGCCCAACGGCTCAGACACTATGTCTGAGAAACCTCGGCGGGGAAAACCCACCGCCGTCCGGTACCTGCGCGCCTTATATATTAGCAGCCATTAGTCCCTTATTCCCCACACCTGGCCTGGTGCGTGCGCGTGCCTGATTGACGCGCGCGGTCCCCGCCGCCCGCTAGCGGCTATTAGTCCCTTCTTCTCCACACCTGTCGTGGTGCGTGCGCGAGGCTGATTGACGTGGCCCTCGCCGCCCGCCGCCCGTTAGCGGCTATTAGTCCCTTCTTCCCCACACCATTCCTGGTGCGTGCGCGAGGCTGGTTCACGCGGGCACACGGCGGCAGCGAGCAGCATAGTGGGGCGTTTAAAGGTACATACCGTCCTCCTCTCCCAATTAGCAGCGGACGAGGAATAGGGGTGTGTGGTGTGTGTTTTTGGGAGGGAGGGAGGGCGGGGGGCTTCCTCGAAATGATGCTTCTTCCTCCGCTCCCCTCCGTCCCCCTCCCGTGGTGGTCTTTAAAGGTATATTTTCTTTCCGTACGGGAATGGGAATTGTTGTTATCGGAGAGTCTTGTGGCGTCCTGCAGTCCAGCGGCACAGCGGATGATGAATGCGCTAGTCCTCGTCTCCTTCTTGTCGCGGCCCTCTTCGTTAGGCAGATAGGAAAGGGGCGGAGAGAAGAAAAGCCTATTTCATCCTGAGTTCGAGGCCCCCGTTCGTTCGTGTGTGGAGCGGGAGCCCCCCCCCCCCCCAATTCTGGCGACCACGTTGCTTTACCCCCTCTTTCCACGGTCGTTCGAGGGCGCGAATAAGTTGGGGGAGGAGGTTTGGTCGGGCCACCGTCAAACAAAGGCTCGAGCGTGGCTATGGGGTCCTTCCCGGAAATGATGCGTCGGAGGAATATGCATGACGGACCAGCGTTTCTCGTCTCCATGGAAACCGTAAAGGCAAGCGCTAGAGCGTGGCTAGTTCGTCGCCTTCGAAGTGCTAGAGCGTCTCCGGCGCAGCTTTGAGGCCTTGGCCATCGCCAGCTTGAGCCGATTTGGTTTGCTCGTTTTTTTGCGTTTGCTTTGTGCAAGTTCAGGCGGTGTTTTCAAGGCTAGAGGTCGGTAGGATCAGCGGGTGGGGCACTGCAGTCCCCCCTGTGTCTCAAGGGAGACCCAGGAAGAGGAGATCGTTGCTCCCACGTCCCTGATAGGCTATTGGGGCGCCTGTTTCGTTTTAAATAAAATTCGTGGCTAGGATTTAGTCATTCCCTACGGGTGTTTGTGTGTGTGTGTGTGTGTGTGAGAGAGAGAGAGAGAGAGAGGCGCCCTTTTGTGTAAGGGATTTTTCTCCTTTCAGTCTCCCCGGGCCAATGTCCTTTCTCCTGTTTTTTTTTATTTATTTTGGAGGTGGCAGAGCATAGGAGCTGCATGTTTTCTTTACTTACTGTTCAATGTGTGCTTTTTGAAATAAAAATGTGTATAAAATTATATTTTAAAAGCTACAGGCAAGAAATATTAGAACCTGAATTAGAGGCTGCAACGGGCGAGCGGTTAAGAAGGTCGCCTTGTTAGCCGGAAGTATGGGTAGTTGACCGAGAGTCAGGCCCCAAGTGAGCACCTATGTTTGTCTCAGCTTTTGCTAACGTATCAGTTTAAAAGCCAGAAATTTGTAATCGATTGTCAGTGAGCCCCTGAGTAGGAAGGCAGTTGTTCAGATGCCATGGAGCAAGTCTCTATCCTGTGTCCTGTTGGTTTTTTTTTTTTGTTGTCGAAATTATTTGAAAGTAGATTTATTTTTGTGATGAAGTAATGAATAAGTGGGCTAATGTGATCAGAAGGGGAATAACGTTAAGCATCTCTTTGTTCCCAGTCTCATCCTTCTTTTTCTTTTTCATTTTCAGGTGTGTCCTAGGAGTTGCAGCCATTCTACGCGGAGGCCAGCCTTTTTAAGTGGCACCTTAGCATAGGAGAAATTAATATTTCTTCAGTGTTTGACACAACAAGGAATTTGCTTCAGCTTTCTGGAATTTTAAAAGCATTTGCAGAATAGTTGATAATTGTCTTCTCTCAGTTTTAATGAGTGTTCTTATTGTATTGTTCTATTTTCAATTTGACGAATCCTTTATTTTTGTGTTTTCTTCCTAGATTTTCTTTGAAATTATTTTGGTTTTTTTCCTTGTAATGAAGTGTGTGGTCCATCAACGGGGTTAGTTCCGATTTGAATTAGTTATGCAATGAATCTCCAGTGAATCTCCAGTGGATCTTGATAAATAACGTTTAATAGAATGTACAGTGATACGTCATACAAGATGTGAACTCGGTTGCCCAATTTTGGACTTTATAAGGATTTGTCCTTTGTATGAGGCGTTCCTAATCCTAGCCACGATGCCTCATACAAGGTCATTTCCATTGAAATATATTCTACTGTAACAAGCAGAGTTCAGGCTAAAGTCAAGGAAAGTGAGCTAACTTTGTGTAAAGGCAGAATACATTAGAAAAACAGATGAAACAGCCCTGATTTTAGCTTCCAAGCATACAATTTTTTAATTTTTGGTAATTTTCTGAATTGTAGGTTTAAAAGTGAACATGTTGTATCATGTAGCATAGGGTTCATCTTTAGTCACGTGGCCGATCCTCCACTTTGTCCAAGGTGACGTAAACAATTAGCGGGTGGAAGGAAGGCCAAAGCACATGCCAACACGTGCCATCAGGCATCCCAGTGTTAATCATGTAAACAGCAGCAAACAGCCCACAATTTCCCATCCCAAGAAAGAGTGCCCCCTGCAAAGACCCACATCGGACACATTATGGAGCATGCCCTCTTTTTTAATGATTCCAGAAGGAAAGCTAAAGTATTCCCAATAACGGTTCCATCCCTTCCTAAACACTCTTTGTCCTGTGCTAAAGCGATTAGAGCAATGCAGGCACGGCTCTTTTCTTTTTTACTGGTCAGGCCCAATGTCACCTTTGAAAAACCTCCGCGCCTGATAGAAAGTCTTTGTATGAGGCGCCTTTTTTTGAAGGAATGAGGAGATATTAGTGTATGCTAAAGCATGAATTGTTTTCTGTCCTGTGTCAATTTCTAAGAGTCTGATGTTAGTGCAGAAGCTTTGTGTCAGCATGTTAAGCAAGGTGAGTTGCCTTTAGTTGTTCCTTTTTTTGTGTACTAATAAAATTTTGCAATTTAGAATGCCAATTGTGAAGAAGAAGAGGAAGAGGAGCATTCCCATCTTGTGGTTGTAGCTGAAGTTTTGAAAGGTAATTTCCTTTGTGTGGGGTTTTTTCCAGGCCAGGGAGCCTTGCCACTCAAGGTGTTGCTGTACTTGCAAGTTGTTTGTCTATTTAAGCCCTCTTGGCCCT